>OY757189.1:41627844-42227844 GCA_963583895.1 Melanophora roralis | reverse complement strand
GCGATCCAATGTATCACAGCCGCCACTATTATTAGGGTTACCGCTATCGGCCCGACCCAATTTGGGTGACCCCTGGACACTCGTTGATTGCAAACAGAACAAACCTTCCATTTCATTCCAGTCCAAGTCCTTCATGGAACTATCCTGATGATTATTTGCTACTATTGTCCAAAGGTTTTGTTTGCCCAACACTTTGTGTGGCGGTATTTTTCCCCAGTTCAATGTTTTCATTTTCGCCTTTGGTGCCGGTGTATCTTGTTGTGGCAGCAGAATGTCATTAACGCGGGGTTCGGGTGTCAAGGAACGAGTTGGCAAAGAGTTTTGAACAGTTAGCAATTTACCTCCCGGCGGTGGAGCTGGTGGTGCTCTGGGTATAGGTGGTGGTGCTGGTGGGCCATTACACATTTTCATGGGCGGAGGAGGTGGTGGGGGTGCTCCCTTGCTAGCATTTGTGGAGTTAAGTTGTGCTAAAGGTGCGGGCGGGGGTGGTGGATGGGGAGCTATAGGGGCAATAGGTTTTCGTGTTGGGCTGGTAGCATCACTGCGACAATTTTGGCATGTGAACTTTTGAGCCGTCGTTGTACGCAACAATCGCACAGAGTCTTCCTGATTTTCGAGTAGAGTAGCACGATGAACTAGTTTTTCTGTTGTATCCCAAATAACATCACTGACTGATTCTTTGGGATCGATACGCAGCAAATGCTGTAGTATACTAAGAAATGGCACTTCCTGTGGTGTGTCAGCCACCTGAAAAAATTAAAACAATGAAAATTAAGTAATTGTTTTCCTTATTTATTGGCTTTTAAAAACTTATTTTAGTTGCAGTACTTAAACAAACTACGACATATTTCCGAAAAATTGAAATAAATTTAAACTATAGACTTGACTTGTTCACACCTACTCTAGCAAACTTGTCTATCAAACAAGTTTGACAAAAATCTTACTTCTTATGTATATCTTACAAATTTTTTGTCAGACATGTCTGAAAAACTTTAAGTCTGTAAGATTTCCTATCGATATGTTTGTAGGGTTTTTGTTTCCTTGTACTTTGTTTTTTGGATAAGCTTTTGTCGTCGCTGTAAAATATACGATATGATTTTTGTCGTTGCTTATTTTGTGATTAAATATTTTATTCTCACTGTTTAGTTTGCCAAATCGGGCGCCAATGTCTGTACGAAACAAGTTTGACAGAAATCTGATCTGATTTTTACGGATATCTTAAAAGTCTCTGTGTCTGGGAAATTTGATGAACGACGTATCTGTAAATTTTTTTTACTGATTTATTACAGCGATGTTTGTGTGATTCTTATTCCCTTGTGCTTCGGTTTTGTTTTGGTTTGTGTCTTCGCTGTAGTGTACCCAACAGAATTTCTTGTCTTTTTTAATTTTTAAAATGAAGTTTTGCGGTGACTCAGGTGATGGCGCGCAAGACTAGCAAACCAAATTGGTCCACTCCTAGCTTGAGATAGGCTGTGTGATTTTATAAATAACAAAAAATACTAAATAATTTAAAAAAATTTATGAAATCAGAAAGTTTTTTTTTCTATTAAAATTCTGTTAGATTTCCGTTTAACATGTCGACTTTGAATTTTCCACGACATGTCTTTTAGATTTCGTGCCAATCACTTCATATGTTTTGCAGTTAGAAGTGTGACAAAACTCGTACAGAATTTGTTTTATTTGGTCGACGTTTCTGTCAAATATTTATATACATACACACATATTTATTTAAATGTTTTCATTCACTATAAACTTTACACGTGTTATAACTCAAACGAAATATATTAGGCGAAAGAAAGCGTAAGTACTGTGCACAACAAAAGTAGTTTTACATGTAAAATTTATAAATAACTTTTTATTTAAAAATTGATTTTAGCTTTTAATTAACATATTCTATATATGAATATTTATATCTGTGAACTTAATAAAACAAAAGTATCTTTTTACTACAAACAAATGTCTCTGTTATTTTGCAAGATGTGTCGAGCGAGCGGATAAGATTTTTATAAATGCTGCTCGTGCCAATATATAGGCTTATAAGATGATTGTATGTTGTCATTAAAAGACGAATTGTTAATTGTGAATGCAGTTGTTATCATTTAGATTCGAAGTTAGCTTGATTTAAAGCGAACACTTCAAGTATTTTGACGTAGGTGGTAACAGACTAATAGGTCTGTAAGACTCTACCTTCGAATAAGACATCAAAAATAAATAAAAGTTTTCACTTTGTAGTGCAGGATAACCCTAAAGGCGTTGTGTTGCTGATTTTAGCAAGTCCAGAAGTTGTTTTGACGTTTAAATTATTAATAGTCTCTATGACATGTAACAATTTAAATGATGCTGTTCCAGCACATTTCTGAGATGATGTGTGCGTTACTTGAAATCAGTTTTCAGTTCTCTTCTTTTCTTAGCCAAAAGCTGTTTCACATCTGTAAAAATATTTTGTTGTATTTTGTCTGGTGAATGTGGAAGATGCGTCATCAGCGGTTTTTTCATATGTCCACAAAGGCTATTAGGAAAGCCATCAATATCTTCCGGAGTTTTTAAGGTCTACAAATGGCGATTATTTTATGAGTGCGGTTTGAAGATGTATTCAACGAGGCTTAAACCTCAAAAATTTTCGCGGGTGTACCTATTGTTAGGCCGAAAAATAATGTCTGGAACTTTTTTTGTCAGTTTATATACATAGTTGTCCGCTAAAATTACATTCATTCCGATTTCAGACAAGGAATCGTGAAAATGGGGATCTTATGGCTTATGAACCGGAACTTCCAGTATGCATGGTTAGCGTTATAGTCACCCGTAGCTATAAAGCGGGGACCTTAAGACTTATAAAAATGTTTTAACTAATCTTTTGTTATTACAATCTAGGTGAAAAGAAAATGACTAAACCGTAAGGTTGTGGAAAATACATATACATATTCAATATTGATATTAGTTGCTTGAATATAAGGCTCAAAGATCTAGTTGTGTTTTATTATTAATTTGACCATTACGAGATCTATCTCTGGGATCTTTCGCAACGTAGACATTTTTAGATGTCATATGAGTTTTTAAAAATTAGTATTACATCTATTTTTGGTTATGATTTTAACTAATAAAATAAATTTTATGCAAACAATTGTGACCCTTTAATAAACATTTTTTACTTTTGTTTAAAAATATATTTTTTTGTCATTTATTATTTTTAAAAATTTTAACTTTAAAGCAAAATATTTTTTTGTTCACTGTTTTCCGTTTATTTACTTTTCCACACATCTGAGTTTTGCTGTCAAAGCTGTTGCCGCTGCTGTTGTTTAAGCAAAATTTTTATTATAAACAACCTTGAATAGTTGTGTACAAATATGGTATATAAATTACAAACTGCCTAATATTAAGTGCACATGCAATTTTTTGCATTTCCTTTTTTTGTTTTTAGTTTTATATTTTACTTAAATTTAACAGATAACTTTTTTCTAATGAGTAACTAATTATTTGCTAAACAAACTTTAAATTTATATTGAAAGTTACACCTGTTACTGGTTTATATTTAAGAATGAGTTTGACACACCGGAAATTTTGGGTCAGTTATGCAACACACCGGCCTTGGCGCTTTAATATTCAACAGTCATAACTTTTTTGTTTCAAAATATCTAGGGGGTTATTATGTTACTTGACTCAAATCGAAAATCTTTCGAATACATACAAATTGAATTACAAAGTACGATTTTCGAAATTTTATTTATGGACTTTCGAAAATTAACTTTAATTTTTAAATGAAAATAGCCACTTTGCTTTGGAATCCTTTTCGAAAACTTAAAGGTACCACTATGTTTTTTTTAATGTTTAATTTCAGCATCAATTGATATTTACCTTAAATAATTCTATAAAACTATAAATATTTGAAACGTTATTATTAAAAATTAAATAAAAAATTCGTCCGTAATAAAAAGCAATTTTTTTTGTGGGTTTTAACAACACAAGAATGTTACATGGGAGCCGCTGACTAGTGCTGGTGTATCACAGTATTCTTTTTTGTTAGTTTTGTTAGTTTTTCACAGTTGAAACGGTAAACTTTTTTCGATTTCGACCTTTGAACACAGATAAATTACCTTTAATACTGTGTGTATCTCGCATAATTAGCTTTAAGCTCAAAAAGTTAAAGTGTTTGACTTTAAAATTAAAACGATAAAAGCTATTATTTCCGTAGGAAGTGCTGCCACGCATATCTTAAAATGAAAGTGCTCTAACCTAAAACAATCTTCATAACAAAGAATACTTGTGTTAGAAGTATCATTGGAAATCAGTTTAGCCTTTAGGCGTGATTGCGTGAATAACTAACTTACAGCTTTTTTTTATAATATTTATGTATAGGAATATAGAAATTTATCAGCAAATAAACATACCTGTCGTAATATCGCATAGAAGACGTCAAGATGTGAGTTTAGATTGATGCCATTTGGCCCCTGTAGGCTTTGTGCTTCGTCGCATTCTCTTTGTTCGTCGAATACGTCCAATTGTACAATAATATCTCCTACACTTTGTGCTACTTTTCTAAAAAGGAAATAAAGAAAAATGTAGAATAAATAAATATAATTGCAAACCAAATGTTTATTTATTTATAATTATAATGTACAAAACTACTTAAATGCAATAAATATTTTATCATAATTTGCAAATTAATGTTTTTTAATGTAAAATCCATAAATTATAAAAAAAGGTTATTATTTAACTTTTATAGTTTGCATTAGACTGAATTAAAAACAAGTAAGAGCGCTATATTCGGCTGTGCCGAATCTTATATACCCTTCACATTGGTCTTTAAATATACCCAGCCGAGTAATTTTGTACTGCAAATAATTTAATAAAAAATCTTGTGCGAGTTTTAAAGCCCATAGAAAAAATAACAAAATTTTAACGTTCGTATGAATAATATAAATAGATGAAGAAGATTTGAGGTCGAGAGTTTTAAAAGTTTTCGACATTATTCATATTTAAAGGTTAATAAAACTTGTTAAATGTTCTAGTCCCCCTGCTCTTCTCCAACTTTTTCTCCAAAATGTATGAATTATTTGATTATTACTTTTTGTAGAATATTCGAAGTCGATAGCTGTAATAATTTTCCAGAAGTAGCGTATCAAAAATTTTATAAAAATTGTTAATTTGTATGGGAGCTACCCCTTCTTCACCCCCCATCCGAAAATTTTTTCTTTATAGCGTAGCCCTTGATGACCAATCACTTTTTGTAGAACATTTGATTTCGATATCTGTTATAGTTTCCGAGTTATAGCGTATCGAAAATTTCATACAAATCGTTAATTTGTATGGGAGCTACCTCTTTTTTTGCCCCCACTCAAAAATAGTTTTCTTTAAAGTGTAGATTTTTGCGTACAATCACTTTTTGTAGAACATTTTAAGTTGATATCTGTTATAATTTCGGAGATAAAGCGTATCGAATATTTTATAACAATTGTCGATTTGTATGGGAGCTACCCCTTTTTTTGCCCCCACTCAAAAAATTTTTTCTTTAGAGTGTAGATCTTTGCGTACAATCACTTTTTGTAGAACCTTTTAAGTCGATATCTGTTATAATTTCCGAGATATAGCGTATCGAATATTTTATAACAATCGTCGATTTGTATGGAAGCTACCCCTTTTTTTGCCCCCACTCAAAAAATTTTTTCTGTAAAGTGTAGATCTTTGCGTACAATTACTTTTTGTAGAACATTTTAAGTCGATAGCTGTTATAGTTTACGAGATATAGCGCATAAAATATTTCACCAAATTTGTGCAATTGTAGGAAAAATACCCCTTCCCCTGGTCCTATCTGAAAAAACTTTTTCCATTATTTAGGTCCCTTCTTTAGGAGTATCCGTGCCAAGTTTTGTGGCAAGAGTGACTATACTTACTGAGATATATAGGGATATATGCACGGATTTTGTCCTAAAAAAAATGGGTTACTCTGGGTTTTTGCTTATATCTCGGTCAATAGTGAACCGATTTTGCTGATTTTTAAATAGCGATTGTTAGCGGGATATTTCTGATCGTTTGACACCATTAACTGGTCTGTATCTTTTTATTTGACTCCAGAAACTTGATTTCAACAGACGGACAGACGGACAACGCTAAATCGGCTTCCCTATCTATAAGGATCCAGAATATATATACTTTATGGGGTCGCAAATGAATAATAAAGAAATTACAAACGGAATGACAAAGTGATATATACCCTATCACTATGTGAAGGGTATAATTAATATTTTATCGTTATTTTATACTTGTTCTCACTTAGAACTTACAACTCTTAATTGGTCGTAAATTATTTTATATAAATGGTTGCATTCAGGGTTACCAGATAAATTTGTGCACAAAATCGTCAAAGTCTTGAAAAATATAAAAAATTTGTTTTTTTTATTTTTTTAAATATCGTAAAAAAAATCGGAGAATTTAAATATGTACATATATTTTCACTGCTAAATTTTATTAAAAATAGACTAACAAAAGTATAACAATTATAATTCTTGTAGCAATCTTGATCTTGTTCGATGTTGGTAAATTAAGATCAAAATAAAAAAAAGTTACAGATTAATTAATGTACATTATGGTTTTTTATTTCCCGGACTTTTTGGCTTCCCATGAAACGGGGAATCAAAAATTAATTTCCCGGTAATTCCGGGAATCCCGCTCTTTAATAAAGAAAAATTTACAGGTTGTACTTATAAAAAATAGTTTTTATTAAAAAAAAGGATATAAGTAAATACACACATATAAAAAACTTACGAATTCTAAAAAGAAAAATAAAAGAGATCAAAGTAAAACTTAACAATTTAATCCGTGTACCCTGGAGGTAATAATGAATTTACTTTTTGTGTTTGAAGGGTGGAGTCAGGGCACACTCAACCAGGTAATATTAAGAGCCCAGCTGGTTAAAATCAATTTGACATTTTCACGCTATAGAAATTTAATTTTATATGAAATTTTTAATTTTTCTGACATTCTACCGTTCAAACACAAAAAGGAAATGCAGAAGGCGAATTATTTGAATTCGCCTTGGGTTGAATGTGCCTTGGGTGGAATTTTAAAATAATTACAAATTTCATACAAAATTAAATATTTGAAAAGTATAAATGTCAAATTTATTTTAGTCAGCTGGGCTCTTGATATTACCTGCTTGAGTGAACCCTGATTGCAAATATGCATAAATTTCAACTTCTGTAAAATGTAACATATTTACGCTCTTATTTATAATAATTATAGTAGGCTTATTAAGAGATAATTTGACAATTCGCATAGACATCTCTTAAGTAAGCCCTTAATAACCATAGTTTATTTTTTATGAATATGGGGGTTAGAAATGAATGTTTTATAAACTAAAAATTAAGAAAAAAAAAAAAAATAGTGAATATGTTAAAAAAATACTTAAAGTGCGAAGTTTTGTAAGTCCTGGAATTCCCGCAAGAAATTCCCGGAAAACTGGGAAGTGAAAATTGACGAATTTCCCGAAAATTTTCGGGACGGGAACTCCCGGGAAAAACCCTAATGTACATATATATTACATGAGTATCGTTACTCTAATATAAAAGGGCTCTAACTCGTATTTTTTCTATAAGCCCAGATTTTCCCTTATATCGATAAATGGTCTGTCTGCTTTTATATCAAAATTAGATAAAAAAATCTCGGCTTAAAAAATACAAGTTAGGGCCACATAACTTTTCTCATTGTATGTACATCATTGGTCTAATGTATACATATCGCTTATTTAGTTTAAAACTATACTATATCTAAAGTTTTGATTTTAATATTTTTAAAGCCATTTTATACGTAGATATACTTGAACTACGCTAACCCTTTAAATAAACTTATTTTTATTATTTTTAAATTAAAAAATTGTATGCTTATAGGCAATAGGTGATAGGGCAGTAATCGGTGATGGCGTAAAAGAAATAACAATAACTTTTACATGTTTTAAATGCCAAAAAATGTTTTGCGGAAAAATGGCAAAAATTTTATTTTATCTACAATTTTATTATGAGTATTTGGTTTTTATTTTTGAGCTTTCTTTATTTTTTTAAATAGTTTATGTCTAGCCAAATATATATATGTATTTAAATAGTTTTTTGGACAAAGACCAAAAAAAAAAAAAAAAAACAAAACACATCCAGGCAAGCACAGAGATAACGGTTAGGAAAACAGGAAATAAATATTTATGTATGTGTATGTGTGGTATTGTAATTGCGTGGTTTTTAAATCAAATAGATATCAAACTTACTTTAGATTGGCCAATAAACGAAAAGAATCTCCAGTTAAATTATATTTAGATAAACAACAACCAAACGCAGCACTGCCGAGACGTTGTAATGCTGATGGCTCCACGGCTCCGAAGCCTCAAAACACACAAGTTTAAGGACGGAGATATTATATAGCAGGGGGTCCTTGGCAAAATAATATCATGCAAACAATTTTATACTATTTTTTTAATTACATATATATACTAAATTTATGAAGGCAAACATAACAACAAATTTGCAAATATATTGGTTTTAAAGCACCTTAAAAAACATACAAACACAAACATACATCAACAACTTTGCATGTTTGTAATATATTCGTATGCATGAAGTAACTACAAAAGATTTATTTACAAACTTAAAGTTTTGTGGCACATGATTGCAAAAAATTTTTATTCTTAATTTTTTTTTTTTGTATTATATTTTTAAATATACATTTTATACATATATGTTTCTTTTGGTTAAAGACTTCTCTTTTTAAATTCTAAACTTCTTTTTCTATACATTTTCTTTATTAAACTTGACTAATTTCCTTTCACTATTTTGTTGCTTAAATTTTCTTTTGTTTAATTTAATTTTTCCGTGCAATAATTGATAGTTTTTATTTAACATAACGAGCTTGTGTATACATTTCTGCGCCCTTTCCACCAGAGACTAAATTACTCGAATTTCTTTTTATCTACATTTGGCTATATATACTATATGCTTTATTTGCACGATATGATTTTAAGTATATATACTCATTTACTTTAAAAGTGTCATAACACAAAATTGTTATATTTCAAACTAAGTACGACAAACAACTCCCTACTTTAATCTCCTTCAAATAGGGTTGTCTTGGTTTTTATAAAATAAAAAATATACAAAAACTTGTTTTTATTTTGGGTTACGGCACTATTATAGTAAATCAGTGATTTGTACATACACATCTGTATACTTGGGAGCCCGTCGGCATCAACCCAACTTTAAAGTACGAAATATAAAACTATTTACACGTAGAAAATTTCCGAACAAAAAAATGTATTTCCATTTTTCAATCAATGCAATAAGTATGTATTTAAGATGGTAACCTGTAATTTATTAAAAATTCAATGACCCCAATTATTTATTTAATTGTATAGAGAAATTTTATGTCAACAATAGTATCTTTGCAGTAGGTGTTTCCTTACACACAAAAAACTACAAAAAAAATTTTTCAAACAAATTCTTGTTCAAAATAATTTATTTTTTTAGTCAATTTATTTAATAGTCTCTAATAATATTTTTATTTGATTTTTAAATCAAACAAAATTTTCGCCTAGACAAATAAAATATTTAACCAGCTCAGCAAAATTTTTTAACAGAAGCTAAAATTCTTGCAAAATTGTTTGTCTAAATTTACAACTTTCGTTGTAGGTCCTCAGCCAGACAAAATATTTACTGATTCTCTGAAATTTGTTACTGATTCTACAACTCAGTTTTTTCTGTGTTAGCTGCATTAAAACTTTCGATATCGATATCTTTGATTTGTCAGCTGAAATTTACAAACTGTGTTGGCATTTCTGTTCAGTAAGATTTGGTTTGTCATCATAATTCGTTTAACGCAAGAAAATTGCTCCCTTATTCTGAAAGCTCGGTTTGCGATTCATACCCTTTATCCGTCAAGGCACTGCGCGTCAACAGGTCAGGACAGTTTCAAGGTTATTTAGCAGTGCGTGCTGCCGCCTTTGTTAACAAATAACTCAAAAAAAAAATTAATTTGGAATTAAACTATAAACGTTTGCCACTTCCTTGTAGGTGGATTTTGTGTTGTTTTGTTGCTTACCAGACTTGTACACTTTCCTTACCAACCATCGCTAAACGCTCTTAATTAAATGTAGGTTGTGAGAGCATGGTGGCTTTCAAGGGCATTAACTTTTTGGTTCTGAACCCACAATTTTATAGATCTGGTAGTGTGAATTAAAGCGTTATTGTGCTAAAATATACTACTTTAGAATTTCAAATAAGGCTTGAAAGTGTGAAAGAACTGTTCTTAAAACTCTGTTGTAGATTTCCGCGTTCATACGCGATGCTAAAAACTGCAACTCGCAGGTGTCACATTAATACATTGCCCCCTCTGCCGTGCTCTTATCGAAAAAAAATTTTTATTCGAAATGTGAAAATCTTTTTGGAACTAAAATGTGACAGGTTTTATGCTATCACAGCTATCGTGATAGTGTCCGATATAAAGATTTAAAAAAAATTCCAAATGACTTCTTTTTTTAATGTAGATATTGTAGTTCAGTGTAAATTACAGGTTATTGTTATCTGAATAAGGCTGCAATAACGGTGTAGAGTGCTTACCTCCTAGCCAAAATAGGTGAAAACATCAATATCCCGTATAGAAGCTTAAAGAGCGGGAAGCCTATCGACAAAAAGGAAGTTAAATCTATCTGCGCCAATTATAGAGGTATAAGTCTCTTACATTTCGAGCACAAGATACCATCACGTATAATAAGCGAAAAATAAAAGCTAAAGTCACCGAAATATTTGGCTCTAATCAGTTTAGCTATAGGGATGGCAAATCCCCCACCGACAAGATATTTACACTGCATCAAGTCTTAGAGAAACTCCATGAGAAAAATATCGAGAGTTACCACCTAGTCGTCGATTGTAAGACCGCTTTTAATAGTCTGATTCGAGCTTAGTTGTTTGAGCTGTTACCTGGATTCGGCATATGCACCTGCAAAGCGGATCAGATTGTGTAAGATGACTTTAACAGATACAAAATCATGTGTAACATTTAAAAACGACATTTCCGAGTCGTTCAAACAAGGTCGCTTCAAACGAGGCAACAGCCAGTTATGTCACCTCTTCAATATTAATTATTAAAGAAGGCCGTATGTGAAGTAAAAGGAAAGAGAAACAGCACTACTTTTACCAAAATCCACATGCTTCTCGAATATGCCGATGATATCGACATAATGGGACCAACATTGTGCCGAGGTCACTGCTGCTTTTGCAATAAATGGATACAAGACAAACTTGATTGTTTTAACGAACAGAGCCTCCATAAGCAGAGTACTAGGGGAATTAGTGTACGTCGGTACTGCCACAAATAAAACAAATTGCATCAGTTTTGAAATTTAGCAAAGAATTATACTTACTAATAAATTTTGTTTTGAGAATTAGAAAACAATTTAAGAACATGGCTCTTTCCTCGCAGACAAAACTTACACTATAAAAGACACTTATCATACCCGTGCTGATATACAGTGCAGAGGCATGGACACTTGCTCAAGAAAATAAATATGTTTTTGGAGTGTTTGAGAGAAAAATACTTTGCAATATAGGCGAAGAATATCGGTATTGTACCAAAAAATCCAAAGACAAAAAAAAGGTGACGACCGAAACAATAATTGAAAGGCCAAATCCAGAAAAAAACTCTTCAAATAAAACGTAAAAGATTGAAAAAGCTTAAAAAACAGAAGTGCTTGAAAATACATTCTTATTTTGGCCAATGGCTTTAAGTAAGGTATTGTAGTACGATAAGCAGATAAAAGCGTATCAAAAAATTTCTTTTAATGTATACAGTTGTAAGAGGGCGTTCACTCCCTTTGCTACTTAAAAAAAAAAACTGACCAAAATTGGGTTGCCGTTTTTAACATTTTTATACAAGTTTCTTGTTAACAGTCATCAAAGTTACTGATTTGGCTTGACACCAAAATGCAGTCCGCAGAACAGAAAAACGGACACGACTAAATCGACTTTCCTATCTTTAGAAATTATGAACGGAACGACGAACTGGTATACATCCTTATCACTATACATAAAAATTTCTCTCAGTGCATTTTAAGATTGTGAGTATAATAATTTTTGACCCATTGCCAAAAATCAGTTTGGTGCACGAGTCGTTTTTATATAGATGTTTATAATAGTATAACACATTAACTTTGTTTTGTTTTCCTTTTGCTCCTGAGTTGGGTAAACATTTCTTCAGCTTATTGCCTTAACTTTAATTGTTTTTTATTTTTGTTTTAGATTGATTCCACGTGGTGCGCGCGCACTTTGTTGTTTGTTTTATGTTGGTTGCATTCGGTTGTGCTCTCGGCTTTAACTTTATATCTAAACATATGTATATACAAACAAACATGTTTGTGAGAATTTGTATAGAATAAAATACAGGGTGTCTGGTTACAGATTTATATTCTCAAACTTGAATAAAAAAACGTAATAATTGACACAAGGTTTTATTAAAGGCATTGAATAATATAACTGAAATGCGGACTTTATATTTTAAAAACTATGTCATCCAGATGTCTTTCGTCGAGTTGAACACTCTGTTCAAAACGAAACCTTGTGTTCTGCGCAGCGTTGCCATATATTAAGATTTCCCTTTTTTTGCAAGTTTTTTGAGGTGCTAAAAAGATTTCAAGTTTTTTCCTAAAAAAAAAAGATTTTTCGAAATTTATTAAGATTTTCAAGTTTTTTTAAATTGGTCCAAAAAAATTATAAAAATAATCTGCTAATTTCAATTCATTTAAAAAAAAAATATTGAAAAGTTTTGGAAGGTCATATTTAAAGTTAAACGTTGTGATGGCTCTGAAGTTTTTCCTAATTTACGAAAATTAGTTTATGCGATTTTGACAGTACCTGTATCTTCGGCCAACGTAGAACGAATATTTTCACAAATTAATTTAAATAAAAACAAAATAAGAAACAAATTAGAAATTCCAACTTTATGTGGTATTTTGAGAACAAAAGACTTTTTAAAAAAAAATAACAACAATTGCACAAACTTTGTACAATCAATAGAAATGGCTTTAAAATTTAATAAGACCATGTATATATAATATTTTTATATATTTTATTTATTTTATGATCTCAACATGTGAAATTTATTCCTCTGTATAAGTTCCTTATATGTAAAAAACTAAAACAATTTAAAAAAAATTTTATGTTTTTTATCTATATAGTATTATAGAAAACTGTTTTTTATGTTATGTTTTTATACGTTTCAATAATATTGAATTAAAAGTACATATACATGTTTGTGCTTTTATGATTTTAGCATTTAAAAAAAAAAACAAGATTTTTTTAGCAAAAACAAGATTTTTTTTCAGAAATAAAAAGTTTTTTCCAAAAAATATATGGCACCACTGGTTCTGCGCCACACGCTGCAGTAAACTTGGTTCAATTGAACTGATTTCTTGACGAATATTTTCCTTTAAGGCCACAAGAGATTGGAGATGGTTATTATGAACCCTCTCTTTGAGGTATCGCCATAAATAAGTCCATTGGATCGGGCGACCTCGGTGGCCATGGGATGACGCCAAAGCCAATAATCAGTTTTTGGCAAAAATCTCCCGAAGAAAATTGATCGAAACACTGGCTGTGTGTGCAGTACATCCTCTTGAAACCACGTGTGTAAAGAATACGATAAATGAGCTCGCATTTTTGAAAAAGAATTCCGTAATCATGCTTAGATAATTGTCACCTTTGACATTGGTCGCCTGGCCTAGAGAATTTTCGAAAAAAAAAAATGGTCAAATTATCTCATGCGTGGATAAGGCACACCAAACAGTTACCCTGGAGCAATGCAATGGCTTTTAATGTTTCAATTGATGGTTACAGATTCTCGGAGACCAGTAATGGCAGTTTTGCTTGTTGGCGTGGCCGCTTAAGTGAAAATGAGCCTCGTCGCTCCAAAAATTGGGATTAACAGTGCGAACGCTCTAACATCGTTTCACAAAAATGTTTGCGTAAATCAAAGTCAATTTCTTTCAGTTCTTAAACGATTTAAATTTCAAAAGGATTGACCTTCAGATTCTTTTTTAAAATTTCATGAATAATCGCTTTTGGAAGTCCTAGTGAGGTTGATTTTTTTCGTATTGAAAGTCGCAAATGTTTATGTAAATGGCTTTTAACCAGTTTAATGTTTTCGGGAGTCCTTGAAGATCGACTGGGCCCTGAGCATGGGACATTAATAGCCGTAGAGGTTACGCGGAATCTCTGCACCCACGAACGAATTAAAATTACACTCGATCCATCAAGTATTTGCTGAATACCGAACTCTAACAAAATTGTAGGCGAGTAATTTCATAAGAATCATGTATCCACAGGGAACGCGCCATGCTCACTCGACCACTGCGACGTCGTGACTGACAAATCTGCACAATCGGTAATTCCAACGGCGCCACCCTCCCTCTGGACCGTTCATTACTTTTTGAAATAATCGTATTTAAAATTAAAAATTTGCCACCAGACACGAGTAATGCTCAATAATTTTCTAGTTAGATAATTTCGATGTGCCTTGTTAGTAAATACCATGCTTCCATCGTTCTCACAAAGGATATTAAATAATATGTTTTTAATTAAATGATTTATTAACTCGAATGCAAGCTCCTTCTATGCTGATTTTTTAATGCAAACCTATATATGTATATTATTCGGGGTGGCCGGATATGGGCGGATGTATATTTTTTTTCAAAATGTAATTACTTATGCTATTGACTAAATGTATAGTTTATTAAGAACTAATAAATAAACATTTAATTTTTTTTATGCATAAAATTAATTTTTAAAATCAATTGCAAGATTTACCGATTAAAGGTGAAATAAGCAAATATTGTGCCTGCAAGACCTTCACAAAATTTTGACTATTACTTTTTACAAATTGTATTACCTACATCAGGGCAACGTTTTTTTTTTGTAACGAAAACTTTTCAAATGTGTTTTTACCAGGGACCGTAATGTTTGTCAAAAAAATATCTAAAAATAAGAATTATTTTTTGAGTTTTTAAATTTTTGTCGAGAAATAATTATTTGATTTATATATTTTTTTAAAATTATTATTATTTTTTGATTTTATTTATTCTTTTGCAGAAACAGTTATTATTTTTGAAATTTTTTTAAAAATCAACTTTAATAATCGATATTTTTTGATTTTTATAAAATTTATGAAAAAATATCAATTATTTTTTGGAAAAAACAACAAATAGTTATAATTTCTTGACAAAAAAATTGAAATAAAAAAATAATATTTTTTTTAAGAAAAAACTAAAAAGCAACAATCTAGTTTAAAACCATCAAGATGGCGTACTTCAAGTGATTCTCTGATGTTTCCTTGTACGTGATTTATTGAAATAAAAATTGGAAAATAATTATTTTTTACAGTCCCTGATTTTAAAAGTTGCAACAAAACAAATTTATTAAGTTTACAGTTAAAGTATAAGGCTATTTAAAGTCAGTTTCGTGTGTGCTGTTTAAGGACAATATTGTGTTTTTTTTTCATTTGAGGAGATTTTTGCTTTTTATTAAATAAGCATATTTGCATACATATGCATGTATTGGTATGTGTTTGTTTTGAAAGAATTCTAACATAAGCTTTTACGGAAAAAACTATTTTCTACCATTATACATCTTAAAATTTATAAGGATATTTTCTTATTAATCTACATTTTGTATAAAATTGAAAAGTTTATTGTTTTACTTTTAAATACCAATTAAATTTTAACTTCCATTAGCCCAGTTTAAAATATTGAACATAATTTAGATAAGAACTCAACATTATTATCTGTATTTTTATAACCTTCACATAAGTGATAAGAGTATATATAAAAGTTCGTCATTCCGTTTGTTAATTTCTTTAAAATTGATCTGCGACCCAATTAAATGTATATTGTCTTGGTCCTTACAGATAAGAAAGTCGATTTAGCGATGCCCGTCTGTCCGTGTTATGGTTGATATCAACTTTTAAAAGTTCCCTGATGTCGCATAGACACGTAACTGGTATCAAACTATTAAAAATACCTGCGAGAAAAATCGCTTTTAAAGTCCAGCAAAATCACCCTATAACTGACTAAGATATAAGCCAGCAACCACCACTACCTCTGTTTATTTTTTAAAATTTGTGCATACATAAATCCCTCTACAACTGCCCCGGAGTTGCTTTTACACGGGTGCAATGTAAGACCGACTTCAATTTTACTTGCGAACATTTTTGTGAAACATACTTATACCCTATCTCCGCCCCCTAACAGGGTTGCCATACAATTTCTTAAACATACTTACCGCCTATCTCTAACACCTAAGGGGGTTGCCATATAAAATTTACAAAAATGATGTGGAAACGCCCATAAATCCCCCAGATTTGAAAGAAATAAATTGTACGACAGAGCTCCATTAGTTTCCCCTCCAAAACATATTCCTAAAACATTGTTATTTCCATCGCCTACGGGGGCTTACATACAAAGTTTGGGAAATTTTAATAAATCCCCCTGCAGCTTTCAGGGTGCTCGTGGAAAAGTCAAACACAGGACTGACCCCAACTTATTTTTCCTTGCAAATATTTTCCTATCCTTACTTTCTATCTCCACCCACTAAAGGTGTTGCCATACAAAATTAAAAAAAAATTGGATAAAAACCCCTACACGTTGTGAAGGGTATATAAGATTCGGCACATCCGAATATACCGCTCTTACTTGCGCTTAAATTTGATTAACATATAAAAAATCATTAAATTAAAAATCTTCAGACTTTAGTTTAACACTAGTCAAATAGCAAAATTGTTTATTAATATACAGCTCTTATCTAATTTATGCACAATTTGTATATTAAACTGAATTAATTTAAGATCAATTTAAGTAGAGTCGAAATTTGAAAATATAAAAACTATAAATTTTTACTAATTTATTCATTCTAAATTATTTTGTTATTCTATTTTAGTGTTTATTCAAAACAAAAAATTTTAAATGTTTACTGCTTAATTGATTTAAATAGAATTGCATAAAGAAAAATATTTTTTTTTGACGAAAATATTTTTTTTTTACACGGTAGCACCTGATGTCAAGACATACGTTTAAAAAAATTAAATAACAAGCTAAATTAATTTTATTAAAATAAATATACTAAAAAGAATAATGACTTAAACAAATTGTAACGCTCCATTAAGAGCAGTGATTTTAAAAATATTTTTTTTTATTTTTTCTTCATTTATTATCTGTTAATGTATTAATTAGCTTTGATTGTTCAATACAATGGTTTAGCAAAAAAAAAAAAAAACAAAAAACGTAAAAATATTTTTATAAATGTTGAACAAAAACGAAGAAAAGCTTATAACTATAACAAGTATGATCACTATTTTTGGCTGGAACGAATGCTGTTTCCATGTTATTAATTATTATGAGCATTTCATTTTTATAACAATTTTCGCAGCAGGTGTGACGTCTATATATAATGTTTTTAAAATGTAGATATGCAATAACTACTTCGTAGCATGTTCGGTTAAAGTACCCTTAATTTACAAAATTTGCCGGTTGGTATGGGGGCTATCAATTTCTCTGCCTCCTACACAAAAAAAAACTTTTTAAAATGAGGAAATAAAGTGTAAGCAATTGGTTTGAGTTCGATGGCTTTTATAGTTTCCAAAATATTGCGCATTTCATACATTAATCTGGCTGTGTGGGGCTTTCACTTCCTGTTCCCCTTCCCAGCAAATTTTGCCAGAATGTACATAAATTACAACATCTTTTTACGTTGTAGCAGCTTTGAAGCCGATAGCAAAGTATTATGGTTTTCGAGACATTACGGATTGACTGTACTGCTGCGATAAAAGTAAACTTCGAAGAACTTTATGATCGGTCCATTTTTTCCTTTCGAGCGGCTGGACTTACAAAATTAGTATGTGGTGTAGGTATTACGGTATAATGCATTTATGCAAACGTTTACATCGTAAAATATTAGTTTGATGTCCGCTTTCAATTATACCGATCGACTTGACTGATTCGAATAAAACAGTTTCGTCTCTCTGGCAGGACAAAGTGTAGTGAGATCGGCCCATTCGTTACGGCAGTTTGAATTTTTATAATTTATTAAAATAACACGAATACCTTGAGTTAAAGTTATAAAATTTCAAGTTTTTTTCTTTTCTTACTTTATTAAGGAAAAATATTTTTAGGATAGGCGTATACTTGCGTACAATTTAGAGAAATTTGAGCAGATCATAAATCATGTTGTAGGTAATATCTGTACAAAATTCCATTTAACTAAATATAATTTTTTCCTCTTTGTGGCAATTTTTATTTAAAGGATGTATAGAAAGGACACAGTTCCTCAAAGTTTATTAGTGGAAATTTTAAAAGCATTTTTTATTTATTGTTTTTTTTTAATTTTTTTTTATTTTTACTATTATCATTATTATAATCATTAGATATAATAATTTTTTTTATTTTTTGTTTCTGCTACTGGTTGGAACTGTATTACTTTGTTTTCTTTTTAATTGCTCCTTTCACTTTTTTCCTTCACTGGCTGGGGAGCCGATGACTATAGTTATGATAAGCTTAGTTTATTTAAGATATTTCAGTTTAGTGTACTTAATGTTTTTTTTCTGAATTAGTTGTATCGCGGGTATAATATCTCTATTATGTAGTATTGTTTTTTGGCCTTTAAGCCTTTGTTTTACATATTGTCATGAATAAATAAAACAAAAAAAAAAAAGAATATTTTGCAGAAGGCGCATTCTTTCTTGAAATTGGAGAAAATTAGAACAGGTCATAAAGCATGCTGTAACTAATGTCTGTACAAATTTTTTTTAAGATATAAGATATATGGAAAGAATACGAATCCTTGAAGCTTAGGTAATAAAATCTTGAGTCTAATTATTCTTTTTCAATTATGGTAATTTTAATTTCCCTATAATAACTTTTTCCAGTTTTGAAATATTTATATGAAATCATTACACTGTGCAGGGTTTTCATGTATGTATTTTTTAAATCAAAAACATTTTTAAAAATTTTGCGCAGATAAGTTCTTTTAGGTAGGAACCAAGCATATTAGTAATGATCGGACAATTATTTCACATAAACCCCAATACAAGTTCTCTCCCGGAATAAATATTTAAGCTATAAACACAACCATTATAACTCAATTGCTACATAATCTTTGATATGTGTAGGACCTGATGCCATCAAGTGTCGTAAAAAGATTTTTTTATGATAAACCCATTTCTTCACATAGTCCCCATTTAATGTGTATCCGAAAAAAGCATTTTGGGTTATAATTGTTACACAAAATTTGCATATGTTTAGGACATTTTGCCACAGATTGTCGTACTGAATTTTATAATGACTGGTCTATAATTTGGCTTAGGTCTCATGTCCAGTAAATCACTGCGTCCCGCATATATTTTTAAAAGTACTTAAATAATATAGAACATATTGTGTTGCAAGGTAAAATATGCTTTACTTGTTTTATATTGTCCTTGATTGTTATTTTAAATGTTGATTCAAAATATTTGCATGTCTTTTATAACGTATGAACATAATATATGAACATAAATACAAACATGTACAGATGTGTGTATGTATATGTTTGTTAATAGGTGTGTAAACAATTTTCAATGCTAGATTTTTTACAATCGATTTTATTTCTTTATACATATGTTGAGTTTATATAAATCTTGGTGTAAAAGCATTTAAAAGATTTTCCTAATTCACACATCAATCATAATATGTTGATAGATCATACTTGCAGTCAGTGATTCTTAAACAAGAATGTACAACTTGCCTTAAAGATAAGCGGCCAATAGAAACTACTCTGCCTTACAAATTAAACATATTTTGATAATTCTTTTTTGTATAAACAAAACGCCAGATTTGCAATAATAAGACTTGTAAAGTGCAGACATATCGCTTGTTCAACATAACAAGGTTGTGTGTGCAACATATAACAAATATAAAGTAAAATTTATATAATTTATAAAATTTCAAAACATTTAGCTTGTAACTTACAATGGGTCAAAACAATATAAATATAATAATAACGGGATTGCCCAAATTTAACCTTCTTACTTGTTACTTATTTATTGGCAATTTTTTAAACATCCATCCCTGGATGAAATCTTTTAAACACTTTACTCATGCACTTTTTGTAAAAGTTTGCAAATCACTGATTAATGCATTTGAATAGAGCCGAACCAAATCCACAAGCGTTATTATCATTTTAAATATTTAAATGTAATCGGACACACCCACTAAATAATTATTAGGGGTGGTTAAGAGGATGGCAGATTATTATATTTATTGCAAATAGTTGTTTACGATTATCTCACTATTAAGCTTTTAAAAAAGGCGTTCTTCGTTTATATTTAAATCTAGAACTACCAGAGATTTGTGTTAAACAAACTATTAATTTTAATTTATCTAAGAGCAAGAACAACAATAAATAAAAAAAAAGATTATTATCTTAAAAACTCAAGAATTCTTGCTTAAAAAAATTAAAATTTTTTTGTAAATACATGTAGAATTAAGAAGCAAATTTGCCCCAAGGATAGCTGTTTCATTACATGCTCTATGTGGTTGGAACCTTTTAAGGACGCTCTTTGAGCCAGAAACAAAATTGTATATATAACATGTTTTTGCTCCCAGAAATGGGGCTAATTTGGCTTTATGAGGGTGTTGTCATGGTCATTTTGCTATATCAAAATGTTGTTAAAAATTTTCTTTGTTGTTGTTGCTTTTTGCTGGTATATAAAGACATGTTTCTTTGCATTTTTATCTTGTTTTTGTCTTGACTCTTTGCACGTAAACATTTTTTTAAAAGCTTCATTGATTGGTTTAAAGTTTAACTACTTCAGATTTGTGTACTAATGGCTCTAAAAAAGTAATTATGTAACCTGTCTCCATAGGTAAGGGGAGGTTGCGAAGGGGGATAATAAGGGGCAACCCCTCTTATAAATTAACACTCTAAAGTCTTTCAGTTAGAATTTGCATCTTTCAAAGAAAAAATAAAAAAAATTAAAAATTGTAGACTTTTCCCTTTTAAAGTTTTTTAGAAATTGTTTATTTTCATTCAAAAAAACAAAACAGGAAAAGCAAAAAAGTTTGTTTTAAATATTATTTGAATTAAATACACAAAATAGAAAAGTTTGTTCTATTTCGTCTTCACTTGTTCGCGGCTGCCCTTCAAGTCGCTCAACTTCCCAGCAAAAACTGTTGCTTCGCCGTAGGTAGGTTTGTAAGGGAATATCAAGACAGCAAAGCTTACAAACCTGCTTACGTATGGCATGATATTTGTTTGCGATGTCCCACTTAGTTGCATTTCATGCTAAGTGCTTATTTCGGCGCTATTAATATTCAGTTAATTCATGTAGTTTTGGTGCTTCTTTGGTTGTTAAAATTGATTGCGTCATCGAAATAAATGTTTTGCCGTGTTATTATGTTCGTTACTTGACGAAAAACGAATGTTTTTTTTACTCACTGCCTTACAGTAGTGCTTTCTAGTATGCACTTGAGTAAGCGAGTGTGTATAACAGTAAAAATTTTACATTTACTGCCATACACTATTGCATTTATTAAGGGAATAGATAAGTGCTTGCTGCGAAGCGCATTAGTATACTAGAAAAAGTATTTACTGCTTACAAAATCTCGATTATTTTTTGCTGGGTTGCATCGTTTTTGTTCTTGCTCATTCCTCTCATCCTACAGAATAAATTATCAATTAAAGAGGAAAAGAAGTAGTTAGACCAACACGAAGGAAAACGACTAAAAAAGAAGAAAAAAATTTAAGAACCTTTGTGTAAACTTTTTCTCTTAGCCACCAGATTCCTATGATGAATGGTGTTTTCCAGTTAACACTGGCAAAAAACACCTAGTTCTTTGTTGATTTTTTAACTCAACTACTTAACCCTATGGTTCTGCAATCTCGGGCAGTGACATGCTCTTTCGACTCTAATTCCTCTTTGTCCCCACACATCCCTCAATAGTCTAGAATGTCGTGACCTTATTTGCTCTTCATAGCCCTAACCAGAAAGTGCCCGGTTATAACCCCAATTATTGTCCTTAGGCCGATCCTGTTTCCACACTGAAGGTTTGTCAGGTCAAGCACCCGTGTGCTAATTTTTCCATAATAATGACCCACTGGTTGTCTCACAGCTTCCTCTTTATATGTTGAGCAGTTACGAGTGAGCTCGTCGCCAATTTCATAACTATGTCGCAGTGTCCCGGAACCCAACAGAGTCCAAAGCGGAAGGTGTCCATCAT
This sequence comes from Melanophora roralis, assembly GCA_963583895.1. NCBI lineage: Eukaryota > Metazoa > Arthropoda > Insecta > Diptera > Rhinophoridae > Melanophora > Melanophora roralis. The sequence continues at coordinate 42,205,580 of OY757189.1, read as the reverse complement.
CCCACCAAGAGCTTTCCTAAAGTTTTTCACTCTAGGACCTTAAGGGCTGCCTGACTGTCAACATAAATAATGATCATCTTTAAGATCCGTTGCCAGTATTTCCGCTATACTATACCCGATATAAGCAAAATTTAAAAAGCATCGTATTGCACTCGGAAAATAAACGGACGCGTGTCTGGTACTTTTTAAAAACTTTGGGCACGTAGGGGTAAATTACATATTGGTTTTTGGTACTTTTTGTAATTTTGGACTATTAAACCCTAGAAAAGGAAATCATTATATATTATTTTCGTTACGAACTTTTAAACCAAAAAAGATAGAAACATAACATAAATTGCGTTTGACAGGCTTAAAATAATTATAAATACTTGTTCGGAACTTTATGAAAATTTTGGAAATAAGGGACAAAAAAAGAAAAAATATATTGGTACTTCTTAGATACTTTTTGTAACTTCTACCCTAATAAAGATGTTAACATAGTGGAAATAAAGTTTGACCAGTTTTGAAATAACAACCAAAAATATGCAAAATCATATTTTTTTCTGTGCGTCGCAATAACCTTTTATGTTGTTTCAGAGCTTTAGCAACATTTTGGCATTGATTTGTTTGGGCATATTTTTGCACATTTTGCATGTAACAGCAATTTTGGCATATTTCGCCTTTAAGACCTTTTTTTTTGTAAAAATCCTTTTTTTTTAAATTTTTGATTTTTTTTATTAAATTTGAACAAATCTAATAAAAAATCTTTCTAATATTCAAAGTTAACTTTTGTAAACCTTTGCTTTTTTATAAAACTATTTATTTTCAAGTGAAACCCTTTATTATTATCACCCGCGTCAGAAATTTTGGCATTAATTTGTTAGCGCATAGATTTGCATATAATAGCATATTTCGACATATTTTCCCATTAAGAGATTATTTTTTATAACCCGTTTCTAAAGCATTTTTTTAATTTTTTTATATTAAAAAAAAAGAAAAAGTAACAAAAAATCTTTCGAGTGTTCATTGTCACCTTTTCTTATTTTCTGTTTTTTATTTAATTATATATTCTTACGCGAACTCCATTTTGGTTTGTTTGGATTTAACAAAAAAATCGATAACTAACAAGTTTTAAAACCTTAACATTATTTAACGCCATTTCGGTTTCCCCTTTTTTATTTTGTACCAGAATTTTTTGGCAATATTAATTCGTTATTTCATTGACGTAACTTTATTTAAATGTTGCGTTTTCGGATTTTTTCGTTTAAGTTTTTATCATTTCTATTTTTAAAGCACCTATTTTTAATTTGTTAAAGAATATTTTTGACTTTTTACCGCGTATTAAACTCTTTTTAAGAGTTTGTTTTTGGTTGCCCTGGTTATGAGTCAGCCAAGTTATTAGGTTAAACCATTTTTTTTAATTAAAAAAATACTTTGAAAAAAAAACAAAAAAAATTACTTACCTTAAATTATTTAATAAAGGAAGTACTTTTAGGCCTGAAATAATAAAGAACAAAGAGTATTGATAAAATATATTTTACAGTTTGTTTCATTTATAAAAATAAGTAAATAGTTTAAGTGTAAAAAATAGTTATTTCCGGATCATTAGCTAAGCACCCACATACTTTTAATTGAAATAAATAATACAACAAAAAAAAAAAAAACAACTCATCAAATTTTCGACTTGTTTTTTTTTCGTTTAGAAGTTCTTATTATCAATAATAAAATATGAGAGAAAATGACATGTTGCACAGATTAATAATAATTATAATCCCCGAAAAATTACTTTAAAACCGAAATGATAAATATTAAAAATGTTATATAAATACATAAAATGAAACTTTATTTAGCTTAATCAACTTTACATACATATAATTAAACCGAATACATGTAAATAACGTACATATATACTTACGTACACTTTTTTAAAATATAAGTTTAGAAAATATTTAATGGACCCTTCATCACACATTATTTGACCAAATAATATAAATGATGGAGCACTTAAATAAACGAATAAATGATTGTAATTTTTTTTCGTTTGATTTATCGTTGTTTAAACTTTTCTTTTTTAATTTAAACACATCATGCACCATTACAACGTGTACAAGTACAATTCCTATAGTTTGAGTTGAAACCGAAATGCATAATAAAAGTATTAAAACAAAATATTTATTCATTGTTTTCAATTTAAATAAATTAAGTTGCGCTTTATTTGCAAATTTAAAGAAATGTAAATATTTGATAAATGAATTTTTTTCTGCTCCTCGTAAGGAGTTTTTTGAACGGACATTTTATTGAATGCACACCAGGGATCGGCACACGCATACATTCTTATATTTTGATTGTGTTGGTGGTTTTTTTTTTCAGCGTAATTATTTGTCTCTTATGGCACTAGGGTGACCATAGTTGAAATATTAAAATATAACAGAATTGCATTTAAAAAGTTTTGGAAAGTAATATTAAAAATTAAGCCAGTTACATTGAAGTAAAAGTTTCATAAATGCGAAATAATTGTGTTATTCTATTTAGTTTTGCAAAATCTCATAGATATATATTGTATATTGACAATGTTTTATGCGGATAAGATCTTTGACATGATTTTTACTAAGGTTATTTTTAGATTTGCTTCTAATTATTTTTTTTAACGAAAATAAAGACTTGCATATGTAAGTTAAACCAAGCATTAAATGTAATTTAAAACATTGTCCATTAAACAGTTTGAAAATCCTAACTGGTCACACTGGTCGTTTGGCACAAGAGACTACGAAACCTATTTTTTTTTTATTTTTACTCCCTTTAATGCTCAGAGAGCACACACACGGGTGTGGGGATTTGGCGATCATTGATGTACACCAATAAATATAGATAAAGGGTTTCTCGTAATGAAATATTTGCATTATACGGGAATGTATGGATTATTTTGTTTTTTTTTAGAAATTTATTTTTTTCAATGTCGACATTTATAAGATGTTTATAGGGGTTAACGTGATTTTTGGGTTAAGGGTTAATATGGGAGGAGAAAGGGTGTCCTTTTATTTAGTTGGGCGATTTTCGTTTGAAACCGTAAAGTTAAAAAAGTTTGGTAAATTAAAGAACGCTGGCGAAAGAATTTGGAAAAACTTTTAATAATGTAATGATTTGTATAAACATAGACTTATGTACAAACAATTTGGATGCATAGGGTCATATTGATAATCAATTTAAAATGATTCTTAAATTTAAAGTAGACTTTTTAAACGGTATTTTCACACAAAATTAATATTAAAAATCTATTTTTAGTCAATTTTAAATTGCTTATGAATATGGACCATAGAATTCGGTTGTTAATATCTATTTAACTCACATGCAAACGGGCTGCATATTTTCCTTGTAAATATGCACAAAGTTTTAATATTTTCCAACATTAAGTTTTTTTCTAAAACTTCTTTCGTTTTAACATTAACTATATATTATGCTTAAACAGAAAAAATTATTTGCATACTTTTATAAATAATGCATTAACTAAAAAAAAATCACCTTTTCTAATTAAAAAATGAATTGTCCCAATTAATTGTATTCCAAAACTAAATGGCAACAATGATGCCTATTTACAAGTTAAAAAAAAAACATAATTTTGTTCAGTATTTTAGTTAGTGGCTTAAATTTAGACACATTTTGTTAAAATAGAGTAATATTCTAACCAAATATAGTCAAAAATGCTAATTCCGGGAGTACACTTTTGTTGGGGCTAAATTGAAAAAATAGACCGATCATCACTAAAAAAATAGGCTTTGTGTCACTGCCAAAAAAATTATCTGTGCAAAATTTTTTATCAAAAAAACTTAAAAATTGCGACCAGTAGCGTGTTCACAAGAATACATGGACACTCAACCAGACGGACATTCTTAAATCGAAACAGAAAGTGATTCTGAGTCGATCGGTATGCTTGAAGGTGGGCCAGACCATTACTTTTGGATGCTACAAACATCTGCACAAACGCATACAACCTCTACCAACTATGTAGTGTGGGTAAATTTAAAGACTGCTGTGTGACAAATAAGTGATAATCTGTTAAAACATTTGTCCTTATAAGTTTAATATGAAGTATTTTTTTAGGAATCAAACAGGAATGTCGGAATCGGATTTAAAAATGCCTTATTGATACTTCAAAATTATAAATTTGAGTATCGTGTTTTTATTTCTGAATTAGAATACAAGTTCCAAACTTATAATTTAAAAAGTCGTTGCACAAAAGCTTTTATAGCTTTCTTCTAAATCCGATTCCGACAACTTTTGGTTTCCATGACAACTGCGTATAACTATTTATTTGGCGACAAGTTTGGGTTATTGCTATTTTTATTTTTGTAGGAATATATTGTAATAGAGTTGTGTAAATTTTTAATATTTTTTATTTGTCCTACTTTTACTGTTATCCATTGCAATGTAGAAACAAGCCCTGAAATGTTTTTCTTACCTACAGTAGTCAACTGTGTTTTTCAAACACAGGCTTTTTTAGAAATCTTGTTTAGGGTTAAATAATAGCTATAATTCATTATTTCTCCCAGTGCACCGTCTAATTGTGGTCTGCTCTCATCGACTGATTATGATCATGTAAATTTCTTAGTGTTTTTTTCATTAATGTCAACTGAATTCGTTATTTTGTTTTGATGCCATGAAGTTGTGATCGCAACTTATCAGTACTTTTTTTGAAGAATTTATTCGAATTCATAAATAATAATGTCTTCCCGTTGGAATAGAATACTTATGTAGATTTCAAAAAATATAAATATTATAAATATTTTTTTTTTGTTTTTAAAGTTAAAGTTATACCTTAATATGTTTTCGATTTAAATAATAAGGGATTTAATTGAAATAAATTTCCTTTGTGATTTTTTTGTTTTAGTTTAAATTTTAAATTTTTTGAGTGTATTTAACAGTTTTGTTTATTCTTTAACATCTTGTTACAATATCTTGTAACGATTATCGTGCATTAATTTAATTTATATCTGATTTGCTTTTTTTTGTTATTGATAATTTCAGTTTGCCCAAAAGGCAAAAACAAATCAATTAAATGTGCTAAATACTACGATGCATATAAAATTATAATAAAACATTTTATATTGTAAAATTTATTCATAAGTTTTAAGTTTTTATAAATTATTTAATAATATATTACTATAACTAAAGGCAAATAATTAATTATCTGTAGCATTTATTTGCATAAAAATACTGTGCTTGTAAAAAGTAAAACTTAAATGTAATTTTAATCCAAAATATATATTGACGGCAGTTACTGTGTGGACATACAGGAAAAATTATTTTAAGACAGTAAAAAAACTTTTTTTATTTTGAATCTGTTTAGTTTTAAAATAACAAATAATTAGGTAATTCACAGTTCGTCTTGTATCGATGTATTAATTGTATTTTTGTTTTAGTTTAAAGTGTTGTAAAAGTGTTGTTGGTAATTTCCATTAAAAACATTTGCACAAGTAATTTGTCAAAAAAAAATGTTTATTACACGATACAAAATTCAAGGGCTATTGTGAATTCCACAAATGGTTTTGAGTTGTAATTGTTTATAACTTAGCGTGCGAAATGTACTGCCCATTGCTTGTCAGCATATTGGCTTGTAACTTAGTTAGGGTTTGTTTAAATTAGTTTTAGAATAGCCATAAAAATTATTTGTATTTTTTTTTACTTTTTTTAAATACATCTCGTTACCTCAAGTCGAAAAGGGCGTATCTTACGTTTAAGAAAACTTAGAGCAGGCAGAACGAATCTTAACTAAACAGCGATTAAATCGCATTATGTATTGCTCTAAAACCGCCAAAAGAAAGCAAAAGCCTTGAGCCATATTTCTTATTTCTGTAATGAAATTTTTTTTATCTTAATGTTTGAATATTTATGAATTTGAATATGTAAAATCAATATTTGTGAAGATACGGAAGAGTAATATATAAACACAAAGATAAAAACTTCATTAAAGATTTCGAAAAAATATTTTTTGAATTTTAAACCTATAAAAATGTGGCTTAAGACTTTTGCTACTCTTATATATAAAGAAATATTTGTATAATAAAATAAATAAAAAAAAATTTAAAAAAAAGTACTCTTTACCTACTTAGTTATCTTCTGGCCTTTAAATTGATCAATAGTCCTTCATTTCGTACTGCCATTCATACATTGACTAACAATCTCAAAGAAGTAGGAACTCATGTTTCCAAGCTCATAATCTCAAAAAAAGTACCATATTAATATGTTAAAAGTGTTCCTTTTGCCTACTTAGTTCACTTTCCACCTCTATACTCTCATTACCAGACTCATATTCTCAAAAAAATAAAAAAGTACCAACATAAAAAAAGACATTTTGTCCACTTAGTTGACTTTCCACCTCTATATAACTTTATGAGTCAATTGCCCTTAATTTCATATTTCTAGACTCATAATCTCGAAAAAGGTCCATAATTGTGAAAACAGTTTCTTTTGCCTCTATAGTTGGTTACTGCCTTTTGTATGGGTCAATTGCTCTAAATGTCATGTTTGCAGACTTAAAATGTCAAAAAGTTAAAAAAAAGGCCGAAAATGCAAACCAAAGCAATTTTTTGCCCATTGAGGTAACTTTCGACCTCTTTATATGTCAATTGTCCTTTACTTAATATCTGTAGAACATTGGTGGGCAACGGGAGTAGATCAGTTATTGAAACGTATTTGGAATGCATTTCCACAGTGAGATATATAAACCCGCATCGTTGTTGTTCATTGTAATAGTTTTTATGTGTTTGCTCACTTTATTTAGGTGTTCGTTAGTATTCATGTTGTATACATGTAAATCCCGATTAATGTTTGGGGTCCAGGGACCAACTTGGCCATCGTTGCTCTTGACTCACAATCTTTTGTAGAAACAAACTTAAATTCACTCAAAAAAGTACTAATGTAAAATTTACTGGAAATGGTATTTAAAATAACTGAATATTTATTAAAAAACCCTCCAACTAGATATTCATTAAAATCAACAAAATATTTCATTCAATCTCAGACTTTAAAAAAATAACTTACATATTCGTCTAAAATTAACTAGATTTTCTGTTATTTATAGCTAAACACAAAGTATCGGAAAAAAAATTTCAAAATTAAATATTACCAAAACACAACTGACAAAATTAACTGCAACGGAAAATCAGTATTTTTGTTTATTTGAGGCTTTGAATAACCCTTCAAACCAGTTAAAAACAAATATTATATTGAAATTTAACTGTTTTTTCATTTAAAAACAACTTTACGGATTACTTCCTAAATAACTTACAGTCAGTTACTGTAATATTTTTTAAGTGTATGATTTAAAACAACATCAAGCTAAGTTAAATTATTGAGCCTGTTGTCAAGATATTTTTAACTATACGATCTCAAAATCAAAATGCTTTAAAGTTCAAACGTGACCTTACATTTGTCACACCCGTCCTTTGGTAGTGAGAAAGTAGATATAATATTCTTTTACACTCAAAAAATTATTAAGGTAAAATCAACTGGAAATCTATTCAAAATAACTGGATATTCATTTAAAAACCATCCAGCAAGATATTCATTAAAAATAACAAAATATTTCATTTAAATTTAGACATCAAAAAATTAACTGACATTTTCGTCTAAAATTAACTTGATTTTCTGTCATTTACAGCAAAACACAAACTATCAGAAAAAAATAACAAACTTAAATGTTACTAAAAAATAACTGACAAAAATTACTTTAACTGAAAATCAGCATTTTTGTTTAGCTAAAGCTTTAAATAACCCTTCAAATCAGTTAAAAAAAATATTGCATTAAAATTGAACTGTTTTTTCATTTAAAAACAACTTTACGGAATACTTCCTAAATAAACTACAGTCAGTTACTGTAATAATTTTTTAAGTGTAGTATCTCCCAATGATAAGACGTAGCAAATGTAACATTCTTGGGAAAATTTTAAATGTTGAACTACGTATAATAAAAAAATTAGCGTAAATTAGTCACACCCGTCACAATGAAAAACATAGTTTTAATTATGTTTCTACCTATATTGGTGTAGAAGCTACAAAATGATTCTAAAATGTAACCTAAAATGTAACTAACTCTTTTGCTTCCAAAACTTCAAAATGACATTTTTTGAATAGAATTTGATACTATTTGAATTTTTTGAAATTGTGTTTAGTTGCTTGCTATCCAAGTTGTTTGCTACTCAAGTTACAGATTGTTTTCTATTTGGCCCGTTTTATACCTCCATAGGGTCCGTTGTTGTGGATCTATACATAAGAATAGGGATCGGAATACCGAGCTAGCTTTACGTATTTGGGCTGTACGATGATGAACCAGTCAGTCATTTAAGTTATTCTTTAACGCATAAAGATTGTTGAATCTAAAATTTTACATTATGCATTTTAATGTATGTATATAAATTTACACACATACAAAAAATTTTTATATTTTGATAAAAAAAACGACTAACATTAACAATAAATAACATCTATTGTTTTTTATTAAAATAAAATAGTGTACCAAATTTGGCATTTTTAATGTTTAAATAAATTTGAAACACTCGTGCAAAAATGAAAAAAAAACTCATGCATTTGTCTACGTAAAAAATAAAAACAAAAAAGGAAGAGTTGTTTATACAAATAAATAAACTTCAAAAAAGGCAGGTGAAATTATTTTTGCTTAAATAATCTTTTAACAAATTTAAAAAAAAAATACTATTAAGGTATAACCGGAAGCTGCCTAATTAGACAAAATTGCAATAATTATTATTAAATTTTTGTAAAAAATAAAAAAGTTCACTTGTTTAATGGAGTTTAAGTAAAATCTGAAATTATAGTCAATAAAATAATAGAGAATGAATTGGTGCTTATAACTGGTTAAAGAATATAATTAAAAGTATTAAAGCTCTAACAAATTAGTTTTTTTAATTTGTATTAAGTTTCGGTTTTATTGTTCGAAATGTCTAATACTTAAGTAGTAAAAGGTTGGGCTTCTCTTTTGTCAAATTAATGTGAAATCGTTATTTATTGCAATATTTTTTTTTTCTAAGAACTATTGGTCAAGTTTAAATGCAAAATGCAACTTTTTGCTTTTTTTTGTTTGATATGCCATCATTAAAAATCAATAAAGTTTTAATGAACAAGTAGTTTTTAATTCATTCCAAATATATTAACCTCTTTAGGGGTTCACTAGCTTAAGTTTTAGTTAGGTTAGGTTAGGTTAGGTTAGGTTAGGTTTAACAGGCACCTGTAAAAAAAAGGATACTGCAGCTCACTTGGGTGCGCTTACCTGGCCCCTTTATAATATTCGTTAAGAAAGATTGAAGGAGTAGAAATATGTATAAATGACCCCCAGATATGTAGATTTGCGCACTTACTTACTAGTCTACCAAGAGACTCAATAGCAGAGTTGTCATTTTAGTGCTTTTCGGGTACTTTTAGTGCTTTTTTGCCATACCCAAAATTGTTCAATACCCGTCCACAGTGCCTTTAAGCGGCTTTTTGTGAATGGAAAAAATATTTTTTTTTAAATATTTTTATATATGTATGCACAAAATTAAATTTTATCACTTTTTTGGAAAATAACAGATTTATAAAAAAAAGATTTATTAATTCACAGAAAAAACTACAGAAAATTTTTTTCAAAAAATTTCTTGTCCAAAATAATTTATTTTTTAGTAAATTTATTATATAGTCTCTAATAATAGTTGTGTTCAATAACTTTCCAGTAATTACTAGTAACGAGAGAGTAAAGAGAAATATATTCAAAATTGCGCTCAAAAATATTTAAAAGTAAATGAACACTTTTACAGTCAAAACTTGCAAGCAAATGTATTTTGTTATTGTAAACTTATAAAAATTTAAAACTTAAATTTTTTTTCATAGCATAATGACTGTTTGAATAATTTCTGATAGTAAAATTTTTACTAGCAGAAATTATCAGAAACATTTTTGTTTCTAAACATATTACGCTCTTTTTTGGCTCTCTAGCTGCTAATTTTTTGTGTACGTGAACACTTACTAGTAATAATTATCGAAAATAAGTGATAATTTTCTGTAAATGAACACACCTAATATTTTAATTTGATTTTTAAATTAAACAAAATTATCGCCTAGACAATTTAAATATTTAACCAGCTCAATAAACTTTTGTAAATGAAACTAAAACTGTAATTTTTTCAATTAATTTCTTGCAAAATTGTTTGTCCAAATTTACAATTTCCGTTGTAGGTCCTCAGCCAGACAAAATATTTACTGATTCTCTGAAATTCGTAACTGATTCTACAATTAATTTTTTTCTGTGTAAATTAAACTTTTTATTTTCATAAAATGTAAAAATATTTCATAAGTAGATCGCTATTGCTAGAATATTGTTTGTAAAAATTCTAAATTCCCAGCAAGTTATTCCAAAAATAGTAAAACAAATAAATTTTAAAATAAAAAGGTACAGAAAATATTTTTCTGTGAAATGTATAAATATTTTTTAAACATTGCAAGATTAAGCTAGGCGCTATCACATTTTGAAAAAAAGATATGACACCATTTTTTTCCATAAATGGAAAACAGTTACCCATCGCACATAACTGAGCATATAGTTTTTGTTAGTAGAATCGAATGTCTACTTAGTCCTCTATATATTTTTTATTTTCGAACTTTAAAAATTTTTTTTTTTTGTTCATATATTTTATTATTGAATCTTCGCTTAAGCGAACTAACAATGAGTATTCAAATCTTAAAACTAAGTAGTTAATACTAGTCCAGTCAGTACCAGACTAAAATTTAAGTTCTCACAACAAAAATTAACTAATTTCAAAGGTTTCATCTAAGAGCAATTGTATCCCTTCTTTTTAGGCGGGTGTGTTCACTATGTTGCAGGATGCTTCGAGCGAGCGGATTTGTATGTGTTTCCAGCTTATTTAAGTATTTGTCCACATAGTTTAGGATTTCGCATTTTACAAATGGAACTTCTAGATCCTTGTGGATGTTGCTGATTTTGATATACCAAGGAGCACCAGTTATCATTCTTAGAATTTTGTTTTGACGGCGTTGGATTTTTTCGATGTTAGAGGCGGAAGCAGTACCCCATAATTGTATACCGTAGCACCAAATTGGTTTTAAAATCGAGCTGTAGAGTAGAAGCTTACAATCAAGACGTAGCACAGAGATTCTACCAATTAGCCAGTGGATTTGAGCAGCTTTAAGTTTCATTTGCGTCAGCTTAGCATCTATATGAGGCTTCCATGTAAGGCGGCGATCTAGGTGAATACCAAGATATTTTGTCTCAGATCGTTGAGGCACATTATGGTTGTTGATAGTGAGTGGAGGGCACGTTTCTTTGCGTAAAGTAAAAGTTACGTGGGTACATTTTTGTTCATTTATCTTTATTCCCCATAACTTTGCCCATTTCTCAACTTGGGTTACGTGTTGCTGCAGTTGGTTCGAAGCCTCTTTAGGGTCTTTATGAATACTAAGGAAAGCAGTATCATCAGCAAATGTCGACGTGTATGTAAAACTATTGGTTGGCATATCTGCTGTGTAAAGCAAGTACAGAACTGGACCTAGTATACTCCCTTGAGGTACACCAGCCCCTACTGGTTGAGAAGAACTTATTTGGTTTCCCTCTTTGATCATAAATTGTCGGCCTGTTATGTATTTTTCTAAAAGGTTGAAAATATTATCTGGAAGGTTGAGCTTTAGTTTGTTTAGAAGGCTTGTGAGCTTGTGAGACATCGATAAAAAGCCCAGAGCAGTACTTCTTTTCCTCAAAGGCTTTTTTTATAACCTGTACCAACCTGTGAGTTTGTTCGATGGTACTATGTTGACTTCTTAAGCCAAATCGGTGATTTGGAATGCAGTTGTTTTCATTCAGGATCAGATTTAGCTTGTTTTTAACAGTTTTTCGAACAATTTTGACATTGTGGGTAACAAACTTATGGGCCTATAAGATTCTACCTTCGAGGGATCTTTGCCAGGCTTAGGAATCATCTTTACTAAGGCAACTTTCCATATAGGCGGAAAATGTTCAAGCCGAATTATCGCATTAAAAATAAAAAGAATGATTCCTTTAGCAGTAAGAGGCAGCTCTATGAGCATTTTGTTGCTTATTTTGTCAACGCCAGGAGCTTTTTTACCATTTAGGGTAGCGATAGCCTCTACAACAACTGCAAATCGGAAACGTATTTCTAAAGGACGTCTAGCAGCAACAGGCGGCAATTCCCTCACGTCAGTGCATGTATTGCGAGTGAATACGTTTTTGAAGTGAATTGCGAACAGATCGCTTTTTTCTTGATCATTTCTAGCCCAGGATCCTCTCAGATTGCGCAGAGGTGGTTTTGCGATAACAGGTCTTTTAAGACGTCTGGCTGATCGCCATAAGGAATAATTTGTCTGAGGAGTCGCGTCTAGATCTTCCAGGTACTCTTTCAGTGATGCCATTCTGTGAGCCTCCAACAAGCTTTTTAGTTGGGCTGTACATTCTTTCAGCTTAGTTTTAAGTTGGGGCGATCTATGTTTTTGCCATTCCCTGCGGGCTCTTCTTTTTTCAGATACCAGCTTTTCCGCATTTTCAGAGAAAATTTTGTTGTACCTAGCCTGGCGGTAGGTAGAAGACGCATGTTCAACGGCTTTTTTAATGTTTTTATTTAGGACGCTCAAACAATCATCTATGTCTCCGGGAGTTTTTAGCGGTTGGTTCTCCGCGCAGTGGGTACTAATATATTTTTTATATTTCAACCAATTAATTCTTTTAGATAAGAAAAACTCACTAGCTGCTGTTTGGTGAGGACTGCAAATAGTGATTATTGTGGGTGAGTGGTCAGAACTTAAATCCAAGGAGACTTGAGACTCAATGAGCTCCGAGAATATACCTTTTGCTACGCCAAAATCAATTACGTCTGGAATTTTATTGTGGTCTGTTGGCCAGTAGGTTTGTTGTCCAGTTGAAATAACATAAAGTCCCATTTCAGACACGGCATAATACAAGACACGACCTCTGGGACTAATTAGTCGGGAGCCCCAGTACGTGTGCTTGGCGTTATAGTCTCCAGCAGCTATGAAGCGGGGACCTAAAGATTTGTAAAAACTGTTGTACTGATCCTTCGTTATGGAGAATCTCGGTGGACAATAAACTGACGAAATAAGTAGGTTATTGAAAAATTCATCAATGCAGACGTTTGTTGCTTGCATATAACATTCAGATAGGCCACCCAACCATTGGTGCTTAATTCTTGATTTGATTAAAATAGCAGAGCCACCACAGGATCTATCCCTGGGATCTTTTTAATCATAAAAATTGTATCCACTAATTTTAAAAGTGCTTCTAGATGTCATATGAGTTTTGAAAATCAACATGACATCGATTTTTTTGGTGTGTTAAAAAGTATTCGAGCTCGTTTTTGTGTTGGCGGATGCCGTTTGCGTTCCAGAAACAAACCCTGAGGCAGTTCATGGTCTTTTAAGCATGGCCTGCAGAAGAGCAGACTACATTTTCTGCATCTCCTGCATCATGCTAGCCATTTGCGCCATTATCTGCGTAAATTGTTTGACCATATTGTCAATTACGGCTTCCAGGCGGCTAAAATTGGGACTAGTTGGTTCACTTGTTGGCACTTGTTGTTGTGTGGTTGGTTGGTTGGTTTGGCCTTTGTGCATTGGACTGGTTTGACTTTAGTGCGTTGGCGTAAGAAATTTGACTTGTAGTTGTCTGTGCTACCTGGGGAATGTTTGTTGTTGGTATATTTAACGACTGGTGAGGGGCAGGAACTACCTGCGGCTTAGATGAGCGCTTAACTAAATCAAAGACAGGACAACCTCTGTAGTTGGCAGTGTGGTTTCCACCGCAATTGCTGCACTTCTTCACCTTAGGGTCATCTTTTGGTTTGTCGCACTTGATTGTAACATTCAGATCCCCACATACAACACAAACAGAAGGCAACTTACAGTAAGTTTTTGTGTGGCCATATTCCTGACAATTTAAGCACTGTACAGGTCCAGATCGCTTATGCGGGACTTCCACTGTAACTCTACGGTGCATAATATATCTTAAACCATAAATGGGGTGAGTTTCGTTTTTCTTTAATTTGGCATCACCAGGCTCAAGTTCAACTCGAAACAATGGTTGAGGGTATTTTTCCCTGTTTCTAATATTTGTCACAGTCCTTACCTTAAATCCTTCGCTGCACAAACTGGTCTTTATCTCCTCTGGGTCAACATTTGAGTCAATTCCTTTTATGACTACCTGGAGTACAACATCTCAATGGTATTAGATATACCATATTTTTTTTAAACCAAGGCTTTTTAAATTTTTAATATTTATTTTTTCTGAAAACATAATAATTATTATTTTTTGATTTTTATTTTTTTGTCAAGAAAATGCTTATTTTTTGAATTTCATAAATTTTTTTTGGCAGTAGAAAAGTTATAGGTAAAACCCGGCTATATTATACCCTACACAACAATTGTACGGGGGCTTTATGAAAAAAATATACCTATAAAATTTGTGTTCAGTATAATAGTTGGTGGCATAAAGATAAACATGTAAGCAAAAATTTAGGAAGGTGAAGTAATATTCTAGCCATTTATATCCCGGAAAGCGTATTTCAAGAAGACATTTGTATAAGAGCTATAATAAGCAATTGACCGATCATAATTCTGTTGAATATTCTAGTTAGTGGCAAAATGCTGGAGACATGTGCAAAATTTTGTCAAAATGGAGTAATATTCGAGTCTAAAATAGCCTAAAATGCTTCTTCTGGGAGGACATTTGTCTTCTTGCCAGTGCTAAAAGCTTATCTGTGCCAAGTTTGTGAAAATAGCGACCAATGTCAAATCTGTTTTGACATTTCTGACAGATGTAGAATATAAGTTAACAAGCGCTAGACTCCCCTTCCCGATCGTCCTGGCACCGACTGCGCAAAAACTTCGCCGTTTCGCCACCAACCTTGAAGAGTAAGGGACCACACGAGACGCTGCCAAGAGTGGCCGGCCCTAGAGCGCCCGTTCTGCCTTGAATATCACCGCTGTTGGCAAGGATGTTAAGCTGTCGCCAGAAACATCGACCAGACGCCGTGACTCGCAATTAGCCATTAGCCGGTCGTCCCTAAGGCGAATTTTGGTCGAAACTTTGCGCATGTTCCCGCACAAAGTCCACTCTGCTCATCAGCTGCTGCCTGTCGACCGCCAAACGCATCGCAAACAACACCGGATGACTTCTGTTGGCCCACCTTGTATATTTAAAACTGGGAGCTGTAGCTGGTTCACAAGAACACATGTACACCCGGACGGACGAACGAACGGGATTGATTCTGAGTCGATCAGTATACTTGAAGGTGGGTCTCAGACCATTACTTTTAAGCGTTACAAACATCTGCACCAAACGCGTATGTAGTGTGGATAAAATAATTATTTCTTAATAAAAAAATTATAATAAAAAATAACTATTATTTTTTGACAAAAATTATGAAGAGCAAAAAATTATTATTCTTTGAGACTTTAAATTTTTTGCATAAATATGATGGTCCCTGATTTTATTCACTGTTGCACAGAGCTACAGAGTACCTGATCTCAATTTTAAAATCAAGCATTTGCAATTTTTTTCGTTATTTAACATTATTACATTTTTTACCCTTTTATTATGTTCTCACAGTGCTTTTGATGAAGTAAGAGTTGGCATCACTGCTCACTAGCCTACCCGAGCACTCACTAAATAAAAAAGAAAAGTCAAAACAACTTTTGGCTGATAACGAAGTGCCTGCTACAAGCGAAATTGTAATATTCCGATTCTTTGAAGGTCTTCTAATAAAATATTAAACTTAAAATAAAGTTTATATTAAATTAAATATAATTTAATCCATTAAAATGAAATAAATGCCAATTAAGTGTCATTTGCGACACTTTCTGTTACTAAATCAAACCAAATTTGAAAACATACAAAAAAACTTGTCCACACTTTATCTTTAGCAGCAACAAGTATAACGGTTAATTTAAATTCTTGTATTTAAATTAACACATTTTACGGCGTTTACAACCTACTTCCCTTATAGAGTTAAAATCTTGTTAATTCTTCTATTAATTTGATGCTGTTTTCAGCTTAAGTTGTTTTGGTTTATTGATTTTTTGGTTTTTATTGTTTTTTGTCATTAAATTCTGATAAAATATGTTGAATAAAAAGCAAAACCACAAATGCTAATAAATATTTTAATAAAAAAAAAAGATGTTTTCTATGGTTAAGTTATTGTTTTATCGCCCGCATAATAGTTTGTGCAAATGTTCGTTAAAATTTCAAATTTAAATTCAACAATATTAAATTTATTAAACCACACTTTAATATTATGCATAATACAGAAAGAAAAAATAAACAATCAACACCTGCTTTTTAGAATTAGTTTTCTCTTAATCCTTATGAGGAAAAAGTAAAATGCCATTATTGTTATGCCATTGATTTTAATGTGATGTTATTCTTAGAAGATTTGTTTTAAAGCTTTGTTTTTAGTAAGAAATAGTTTGCCAATTTATTTTTTTTAAAATTTTTTAATAGCTTTGCAAATTGAGCTAAATATAATTTTAAAAGTTTTTTCAACCACTTACCTATAAATTCATTTCGTATTCTAATTCGATCTTGTAGTGTTGCTGCTGAAATGATAACACAATTGATAAATGCCAAAAGAGCAACTTGATACTCAATTGTTGTTGTCTTTTCTAGCTCACTAAGAACTATTTTGAAACGATATCGTTCATTTTTGAGATTCTGAAAGTAAAAAAAAAATATATTAGGCCGGGTTTAACCAGTGTCTTAACGAGGAAGGCCTTTTTTATGATAACCGTTAAGCGTTTGATATAAAATAAATTTAAAATTAAATTTAAATGGTAGAAACTTTTTGATAATTTTTTTTTTGAAATCAGGAAATAAAAAAATTGTGCAAGTTTTACCAGACCCACGCTTAAACTGTCAAAACTTGCAGCTGAAAAAGTATTAGCTATTAAATAAATTACCATAAACATAAAATATGATCAAAATTTTTAAAATAATTACAAATGATGAATTTTAAATAGAATTTAAAAAAAAACACTTACCTTATAATATTCTAATGTTTCTATGGCACGAGTATAACCATCTGCATTATACGCACATAAAGCTGAGAGTAATTCAAAGACTTGCTTCTTAACCACAACATTGTTTGTATCTAATGCAGTGCCTAATTTCGAAATGTAATCACGATTTTCGACAATGTAATCCAGGCCAATGCGTGAGTCCATTGTGAAGTTTTTTTTAAGTTAACAGCTGTTTAACTATAGCGGCCAAATAGCAGGAAGAGAAACACTAACCAGTGTCGTTACAAACTTTTTTTAATGCAACCCTTTTATGGATTTCCGTTTCGTATTAAAAAACAAAGTAGAAAAAAAATCAAACGGCGTTAATAAACTTTAAAATTCTAGGGCCATTATTCATTTTGTTTAGAGTTCAAAATGCGGTTACTTGGGCTTATTGTAATTTTAATTTTTATAGTCATTTTATGGTTTTTATATGTTTTGAATTTTGTTTTTATTGTTGTCGTTATTTCTTTGTTACATACAGACAGCAAGAAGAAACGAAGAATTAACGTTTAGTAATTTCAAATAACGACTCTTTTAGAATTGTCAATTAGTTTATATGCAATTGCATTACCAGAATTTCTTGTTGTAATAAAATTTTTATTTTTTTTTTGGTTTGATCAAGCATATGTTTTGTTGGTTTACGTGTTACTTTAGGAAAATCTGAAAGAAAAGATATTGGAATTTGTTAGAATGAATTAAAAGGATCTAGAGATTTAAAAGATATCTGTGGATTGTGTTTTTTACCTAAAAGAAACTAATTACATGCAATACACTTTACATAATTTATAAAATTTAATTTAAATATATGTATTTGTGTATTCGAAATACCCATCATTAATTTCAAAGTATTTAAGGTAAAATTTTTTACATATAAAAGTTAAACAATCTACCACAAAAAACGTGACCACTAAAAATTAAATTTTTCTAATGACTTTATTTCTTTAAAAAATCGTCAAGTAAAAGACTGTGGCACAGCTGAGTGTTTTCAAAAAAAAACTACAGAAGATGTTTAAGTTTTTGGTATAAATAGGATTATTTTGAAATAAACCTAAAAAAGAAACTTTTAAATAAAGTTTTAGTTCTTACAAAATTTAAAAAAAAAAATATAAAATTTACAATTTCGAATAGAAAAAATATTTTTTTGTATGCGGTATACAAATAAATTCTTTTTTCTGTGTGTTATATACGTTCTTTGAATGCGAATTTCGTAAAAAGTAATGTAATGTAGCGAAGCAATGCCCAGTAAATTGTAAAACTGTTGGTGTGAAAAAATGGATTACGGATTTAAAAAAAACTAATTTATTTTTAAATGTGCTATTAGGCAAATAAGTAATAATCCGAAGATATATCTTCAGCAGTTTGAAATTGTCAAAAAGTATGTTTACCTAATAAATCTTAGTATGGATTTTTTCCTTAAAAAACGGGATTAAAAAATGTGGCAACATTTTTAGGCAAATATTTGACAAGTGGGTTGAAGCCTAAGCAAAAGTTTTTCAAACAAAGCCTTTTATATTTTTTTTTTCAATAATAGGTGTGTTCATTTATAGAAAATCATCAATAATTTTCGATAAATATGTCTAGTAAGTGCTCACGTACACAAAAAATTGGCAACTAGAGAGCCAAAAAAGAGCGTAATATGTTTCGAAACAAAAATGTTTTTGATAGTTTCTACTAGTTAAAATTTTACTATCAGAAATTATGCAAACAGCCTTTCTGTCATTATGCTTTCAAAAAAAATTATAAAAAAGTTAACAATAACAAAATACATTTGCTTGCAAGTTTTGGCTGTAAAAGTGTTGATTTAATTTGAAATATTTTCGAGAGCAATTTTGAAAAATTTCTTTTTACTCTCTCGTTGCTAGTATTTACTGGAAAGTTATTGATCACAACCAATATTAACCGCAATAAGAGTTATAAAAAAAAAAATGTTCCGTCAGGTCCTCCCTTTCCCCTTATATCGCTTGACAAAAGTAGTTGCCTCTGGGTTAAAAAGGAAGTTTTTACCCAAAAATTAAATTGTAAAGCATGAAGTTTTATATATTTTTTGTTTATATAAACAATTTTAAAAGTACTTTGTAACAATTAGAATTTAAACCAATTTATGATAACAAGGATAATAGAAAATCGGCCCTGTTCTGTAAACCAAATCCGAGTAAGTTTATCGCTTTTAAACCGATTACACACATTTACTGGATTCCAAATCGAGTTATAAAACCTGTCAGAACTAAGCAAATCGATCGATTTACAGAACACCATTCGATTCAAAATCGACTTGGTTTACAGAACAGGCAGAAACATTTGGCATTTGCCAAAGAGATCATGTGATGTTGTAAATCAAAGGAAACACACTTGTGCAGCTAAATTTGCTTGAGCTAGAGCGAATAAAAATATTTCGGCAGGCTTAAAGAGATACATTTGGAAACGTAGTAACAGACGAATAGAGTTTCTACTTATTGTTACAAAATTTTCGACATGCAGTACGCAAACATTAAAAGTTTGCAAGGGCCTTTAAACGGAAACATGTCTGAACTTATGGTTAAAAATACTCCTGAAAATTCACCCGATTTGGTAGGTAATAAAGTTTGTTGGAGTTGTTATGCATTTGACAACATATTATTGAATTTATAAAAATCCAACGAGGGTTTTGCTACGGCCGGGGGCTTTATAGTGTCTTCAAATCTATTTTCTCCAAATGCATACAAAGGTTCCTCGGTGAACTGATAAAGCTAAATTATTTTAAAGATGCAAATATCAAAACACAATTTGTGACAGGATTAGGGTCAATAGCTGTAATAGTTTTCGATGTAAGGGACTACAGAAATTTTTAAAAAAATTGTTCGTGTGTATGGGGGCTACCATTCCCCTTGCTCCTATACAAAAATGTTTTTATGTTATTATAAAATGGTCCGTTTTTATGAGGGATACCTTTCCCATTACTTAACCAGAATTACTTTGTACTAGGTTTGGAGTGGTACAGCCTTAGAGATGTGGCGTATTAAAAATCTTTCAGTGTAATTGTGTGGGACAATTGCTTCTTTTTCCCTTATCCAAAAAAAAGTTTCCACAACCTAGCTTGCCGTCTTCAAAATGTCGTTGCCAAGTTTTGCGGCGGTAATACTGAGATATTTGGGGATATTTTCATCGATCTTGCCTTAAATAATTAGCTTTCTTAGGTTTTTTGTTATATCCAGTCCGCAGTAAACCGATTTTGCTGACTTTTACACTTGGAGTCGCAAATGAATATTGTAGAAATTACAAAAAATGGTGTTAAAAACTGTGTGTATATTTACATTTCTATTTTAATAAAAAATTTAATTAAATAGTAAAAAAAATAATGTCAAGCCGGGAAAAAATGTTTTTTTTTAAATTCTAACATCTGGCAACTTCTACTGGAAGCGACGCACGTGCTGTGTCCCATAGACAAAAATACAATAAAAAAAATGTTTTATATTGTAGATAAAAATATATAGGTCGACAGATAACAATAATTTTTAAATAAATTTTAAAGAATTTTTTAGATTTAGCTCTTTTTGGTGGCGCTAGGGGGCGCCAAAGTCAAAGAATTTGAAGTAAAAATGGCTAAACAAATACCCGCGTCTTACATGCTTCAGGAAAACAGTTGTAAAAAAATCATTTTTTGGACTATGAGATTGAATTTTTTTTCTGTAGTAAATTACTATATTTGCAACTAACTGTCAAAAAAATTGTTTGTGATTTCTTTTTTTATAAGTATTTCTTATTGCTTTGAAAAATGCTTATTATTCACTTAAGCTCCAAAAATTTTTCAACTTTGATGGAAAATTAAAAAAAAAAGAAAAATATGGTCTATGGGTTTTTTTCTGTTTTTAAAAATTTATACTGTTTTCTAATAAATACAGGAAAAAAAATTTTAAAAATTGAACCGGAACTTTAAAAAATTTTTTTTTTTAAAAATGGCTATTTTCGCGATTTTTTCTCAAATTTCGACAGTTTTCTAAGGTTTAAAAGAAAACAAACTACAAATACTAAAAAATATAAATTTAAATTAATATTGTTTAATAAAAAAACCGCAAAATAGTAAAATTTTTGCGTTTCTATGTATTTTACGCTATAAAATGACACTAAAACCCCAAATTACCTAGGTTTTTTATTGTTTTAAAAAAATTATTGAAAATTCAAATTGTTTCTTGTAATAGCTAACTATGTTCGAAACCAACTGTGTAAAAATTTTTGTTATATTATTTTGCTATACATAGTTTTTGTTGCTTTGAAAAATGTTTATTATTCACTTATGCTCCAAAAATTTTTTAACTTTGATGGAAAATTAAAAAAAAAAGAAAAATATGGTCTATGGGGGTTTTTCTGTTTTCGAAAATTCATACTGTCTTCTGATAACTACAAGAAAAAAAATTTTAAAAATTTAACCGGAACTTTAAAAAAATTTTTTTTTTTTAAATGGCTATTTTCGTGATTTTTTCTCAAATTTCGACAGTTTTCTGGAGCTAAAACTATAAAAAAAACTTACAATATAATAACATATAAAACCAAATTGATACCATAAGATTATAATAATTAACGAGATAAATTAAAAAAAATAAGTATAAAATTGTGTTTGCCTCTTTTTGACGCTCAAGATGCTGCTAAATTAACAGATTGACGTTGGTGTTTCATTGTTTACCTCCCACCACTGCTGCTAACTTTTTTTCCCAAAAATATAGATAAGTTAGTATAAAAAATCGCTAGAAGTTAGCTAAATTTTTAAAATGTAAGCTATGAACTGCCAAAAAATTAGTTTTTTCCAGGTCTGTTGTGGCTACTTATAACACAACAAACTAATACAGCAAGTGAAAATCGCTAGATTTGACTCCCAGAGTTAGTAATAAAATGTTCCCTTGAGGAACTACATTTTGCAGTGGAAAATTTAAAACGGGAATCTCATTCTGTTTTGCAAAGCCTAATGTCGAATTCAAAATGCTTACCAGCAACAAAAGCTTTGGCGCTATATATGAATTTAGATTTGACCGAAAGAAAATATAGTGTGCTACGTAATACAATAAATGAAATACACCCAAATTAATTTCCGTCTCTGCATGCATTACAAACTAAGAAAAAAAATTTATTCCGTCTATTGTGGTATCTGAAAATGAATTTCAGGGTGCTTGTCTGAAGAAGCATTGGAAGCCAACCACAAAATCGTGAGAAAACAAGACTGTCCCATACGAGGGAAACGTCACGAAAATACACTCATAAAGATTTAATACTATTTAATACTATCTTTAGATCCATTTTTGACTTCAAAAAGGAATCCAAAGACCAAAAAAAATCCATTATTTGCAGAAATTGATATATATATACATACTTAAGAGAAAATGCTAATGAGCCAGTTGAAGACGACGAGACAAATGTTTCATTGAGCGGCAATATTTTTTGGGAAGATTCTAATACTGAAGAAGATTTATTGTAAAATAAAATATACATATATAATTTATTAAAAAAAAAATATTATTAAAAAACGCACTTATACGTATTTTAAATTAAATTTTATTTCGAAAGATTGTCATTTTGTACTTTCACGTTGTCGTCAAAGTCATAATGTAGAAGATTTTTAGCCAATTTAATTTTTATTTTCTATTTTTATAAATCAATTTTAATGTAATTTGGCACTTACATTTGTTTGACACATAATAATAACCATACCACCCAATTTAATGAGAATCGGCAAACTTTTGTAACAGTCTTAGCATTTTTGCAAAAAAGGATATATGGCAGGACCTAGAGTCCTTGCGTCAATCCCAATATAAATTATCGCACAAGTTACTAGCACGGGATGTAAATAATCTACGGACTATTGTAACTTTCTGTGCAGTTATGTAGTCAAAATTGAAAATTTCGTCCTTTCTATATATGGGCAGTAGGCGTGTCCTTTGCCCGATTTTTTCAAAAAATTTAATGTTTCTTAATTTAAGTATTTTATACTAGTGTACCAAAGGTCTGCACAAGTCAATTTCTTTGGTAAAGTAAGCCTATACACGTTAGCATTTTTGCAAAAAAGGATATATGGCAGGACCAAGAGTCCTTGCGTCAATCCCAATAAAAATTATCACACAAGTTACTAGCACGGGATGTAAATAATCTACGGACTATTGTAACTTTCTGTGCAGTTATGTAGTCAAAATTGAAAATTTCGTCCTTTCTATATATGGGCAGTAGGCGTGTCCTTTGCCCGATTTTTTCAAAAAATTGAATTTTTCTTAATTTAAGTATTTTATACTACTGTACCAAATTTCAAAGCTCTAGGACCACTCCTTCTATTTTTGTCCCATCACTATATGGGATCAAAGCACTGTGCGACGGTTTCAAAAAAAAATTTTTTAACGTGAATGTTGTGTTAATAAATGTGTGATATTTTTTATTGCTCTTTTTTTATTCTTTAAATTCTAAAAGGCACGATTCACTTATTTTCTTGGTCGTCTCTAGGGTTTGTTTTGACTTTAATTAATTTATTGATTTTAAACATGTTTAAAATCTTGAATTTTTAAACGATTGACCGATTGATAAAACACGATCACTTAATTTGTTTAATGTTACGCTCGACGACATACACTTAAAGTGTGCGTCTTGTGTCTGACTGCTGTGATGATCTTTAACAACAAGGGACCGATCTAAGTGTACTGTTTGTTTCTGATTTGATTTTATTTAATATTTGATTTGTTGAAAATATTTTGCATAAAATTAAAGTTAGAGGCAAACAAGGAGAATAATAAACAATGAATTAGACAAGATTTCGTGATCGCAATTAATAATTTTTTTTTTACCAAATATTGTATTTTCATTTGAACTTTGTTGACTTTATTAATGAAAAGCATTATATTGACAGAGTTTGGCCAATGTAAAAGAATCAAAATTAATATTCATAAAATTTATTGATTTTTTAATTTTGGTGTCTGTGATTTTTTTTTTTGGTTTTTTGTTAAATTAAAAATAAAACCAAAAATAAAGTTTTAGACGATTTACGCTGACCATACTATAACCCCACCTTACACAACAATTAATTTTTTTGGTCAGTATTAACATCTGATTAAATTTTAAGCATGCTAAAGTGACTTTTAGAAATAGGGACTTTAGGGACACATGGAAAATTATGCAATTACTGTTGAAAACTTCTGTTTTAATATATTCCTTTCTCTCTATTTTTGTTTTTGGGTCAATTTTTTTAACACTGACATGAAAAGTTAAAATTTAGCAAGTCTTTAAAAATTTGTTGCTTACAATTTATTAAAACAAGATCTGATTTTAAATGTCAAACACCACAAAATTTTTAGCATATAGGGTTACATACGAGTATATACAACATTTTATCTCATGTCAGAGACATAAAAGGTTTGCCCGTTTGTTCTTTTCAAAAATTTGTGAGCGTAAATTTGCCTAAATTAATTTGGCCAACTAGTCTGTTTTACTAAATTTCAATGGCTTAAAACATTAAAAGTTTAATCCTCTTTGTTTAACAAACTTAACGACTAGCTTTTAGTTTCCTAAAACATTCCAAAATATAGAGTAATAAAATTTTTAAATCAAATGAAAAGTTTATAAATATTTTTTATTAAGTAGAAGAAACATTAGCAAAACAACAATATTTTGCTATAAAATATTAAAACGACGATATCAGAACAATCTTAGTCATAAATTAAACGTAATGAAAGTATTTATTATAGCTTTTAAGTGGTTTCTAATTTAATTATAATATGATAACATCTTAATTATTCTTTGCTTATTATATTCAAAATAGATCAAAATTAAATTTTTCATCATAAATTTTACAAATAATTTGTTCGAACGGCTAAATGGATTTTTGACATGTTAGACATTTGATAACGTTTTCAATTAGTCCCCAGTTATCTATTAAATTCCCGTCTTACCATATTCATAAATTCTTCTATTAAGAAATACTTATAAAAAAATTTTAAAAATGTTTACAAAAATTAATTTAAGTGTCTTGTAACTGTCATTTATTAAGAAACATTATTAATAATTCTATACCACACCTGCAGTTGCAGCCACTGGATATTTATTTGCTTCTAAAGAACATTTTTATTTAATATTAAACAAAAATTAATGCCCTAAAAATACAATAAATTTAGTAAAGTTTTTAAAAAAATTTAAAATATGAAGTTTTTTTGGCGACGAACAACACGGGTTTTTGTCAGTACTCTGTGCCCAGTGCTCATCGGGTTAGTATTAATAAAAAAAATATTTTGCACTTTTTTCAAGTCTTCTTTAAAATGAAAACTAAAAGTTTTATACATATTGTTTTTTGGTGGGAATAAAGCCTAGTTCAAATTAGACAAATATTTGACAAAATTGTTGCAACCCAAATTAAATAATTATTTTTAGTATAAAATAAAACAAGTAAGAGCGCTATATTCGGCTGTGCCTCATCTTATATACCCTTCACATGGGTATTTTAATATACCCAGCAGAGTTATCTTGTACTGCAAATAATATATTAAAATTACCTTGTGTGAGTTTTAAAGCCCATAGAAAATTTTACAAAATTTTAACGTTAGTATGGATAATAGAAATAGATGAGGAATATTTAAGGTCGCCAGTAATAAAAGTTTTTGACATTATTTATATTAAAAGGTTAATAAAAGTTGTTAATTTTAATGAGATGTTCTAGTCCCCCTGCTCCTCTCCAACTTTTTTTTTCAAAATGTATGAACTATTTAATTATTACTTTGTGTATAACATTCGAAGTCGATAGTTGTTTTAGTTTCCCAGATATAGCGTATCGAAAATTTCATAAAAATTGTTAGTTTGTATTAAAGCTACCCATTCCCCTGCCCCTGCCCAAAAAACTCTTATTTGAATGTAGGTCTTATTATCCTGTTACTTTTTGCAGAACATTTGAAGTCAATTTTTGTTATAGTTTCCGAGATATAGCGTATCGAAAATTTTACAAAAATTGTTAATTTGTATGAGAGGTACCACATCTTCACCCCCCAACAAAGAAAATTTTTCATTTTAGCGTAGGCTTTGTTGTTCAATTACTTTTTGTAAAATACTTCATGTCGATAGCTGTTATAGTTTCCGAGATATAGCTTATCAAAAATTTTACAAAAATTGTTAATTTGTATGGGAGCTACTCCATAGTCACCCCCACCCAAAAAATTTTTTCTTCAAAGTGTAGGTTTTGTTGTCCAATTACTTTTTGTAGAACATTTGATTTCGATATCTGTTACAGTTTCCGAGATATAGCGGATCGAAAATTTTACAAAAATTGTTAATTTGTATGGGAGCTACCCCATATTCACCCCCCACCCGAAAAATTGTTTCTTCAAAGCGTAGGTTTTGTTGTTCAATTACTTTTTGCGGAACATTTGATTTCGATATCTGTTACAGTTTCCGAGATATAGCGTAACGAAATTTTTATAAAAATTGTTAATTTGTATAGGAGCTACCCCTTATTCGCCCCCTACCCAAAAATTTTTTTTCAGAGCGTAGGTTTTGTTGTCCAATTACTTTTTGCGGAAAATTTGATTTCAAAATCTGTTACAGTTTTCGAGATATAGCGTATCGAAAATTTTACAAAAATTGTTAATTTGTATAAGAGCTACCCCTTATGTTTTCTTAAAAGTGTAGGTTTTGTTGTCCAATTACTTTTTGTACATTTTAAGTCGATAGCTATTATAGTTTCCGAGATATAGCGCATAGAATATTTCACCAAATTTGTGCAATTGTAGGAAAACTATCACTTCCCCTGATCCTATCTGAAAAAAACTTTTCCATTATTGAGATCTCTACTTTAAGAGTATCCGTGCCAAGTTTTGTGGCAAGAATGACTATACTTACTGAGATATATAGGGATATATGCACGAATTTTGTCCTAAAAAAAATAGGTTGTTTTGGGTTTTCGTTTATATCTCGGTCAATAGTGAACAGATTTTGTTGATTTTAAATAGCGATTGTCTCCAGGATATTTCTAATAGTTTGACACCATTAAACTGTCTGTATCTTTTTATTTGACTCCGGAAACTTGATTTCAACAGACGGACATGGCTATATCAACTTCCCTATCTATAAGGATCCAGAGTATATATACTTTATGGGATCGCAAATGAATAATAAAGAAATTACAAACGGAATGACAAACTGATATATACCCTTATCACTATGTGAAGGGTATAAAAATAAATTAAAAAAAACTAGTGATCGCGATTACTTGGTCAAAAGTTTGCTTATTGTAAATTAATCTTAAGAGAGGAAAATTATATAGTTGTGAGCATTTTTATACCCTTCACATAGTGATAAGGGTATATATCACTTTGTCATTCCGTTTGTAATTTCTTTATTATTCATATACGACCCCATAAAGTATATATATTCTGGATCCTTATAGATAGGGAAGCCGATTTAGCGATGTCCGTATGTCCGTCTGTCCGTCTGTTGAAATCAAGTTTCCGGAGTCAAATAAAAAGATACAGACCAGTTAATGGTGTCAAACTATTAGAAATATCCTGGAGACAATCGCTATTTAAAATCAGCAAAATCGGTTCACTATTGACCGAGATATAAGCGAAAACCCAGAGTAACCCATATTTTTTAGGACAAAATCCGTGCATATATCCCTATATATCTCAGTAATTATAGTCAGTCTTGCCACAAAACTTGGCACGGATACTCCTAAAGAAGGGACCTAAATAATGGAAAAAATTTTTTCAGATAGGACCAGGGGAAGGGGTATTTTTCCTACAATTGCACAAATTTGGTGAAATATTTTATGTGCTATATCTCGTAAACTATAACAGCTATCGACTTAAATTGTTCTACAAAAAGTAATTGTACGCAAAGACCTACACTTTTAAGAAAAAATTTTTTGAGTGGGGGCAAAAAAAGGGGTAGCTCCCATACAAATCGACAATTATTATAAAATATTCGATGCGCTATATTTCGGATACTATAACAGATATGGAAACCAAGTGTTCTACAGAAAGTGATTGGACATCAAGGGCTACGCTCTAAAGAAAAAATTTTTTGAGTGGGGGCAGAAAAAGGGGTAGCTCCCATACATATGAACAATTTTTGTTAAATTTTCGATATGCTATATCTCGGAAACTATAACAAATATCGAAATCAAATGTTCTACAAAAAGTGATTGGACATCAAGGGCTACGCTCTGAAGAAAAAGATTTTGGGATGGAGGGTGAAGAAGGGGTAGCTCCCATACAAATTAACAATTTTTATAAAATTTTCGATACGCTACTTCTGGAAAACTATTACAGCTATCGACTTCGAATATTCTACAAAAAGTAACAATCAAATAATTCATACATTTTGGAGAAAAAGTTGGAGAAGAGCATGGGGGACTAGAACATTAAATAAGTTTTATTAACCTTTTAATATGAATAATGTCGAAAACTTTTAAAACTCTCGACCTCAAATCTTCTTCATCTATTTCTATTATTCATACGAACGTTAAAATTTTGTTATTTTTTCTATGGGCTTTAAAACTCGCACAAGGTTTTTTATTATATTATTTGCAGTACAAAATTACTCGGCTGGGTATATTTAAAGACCAATGTGAAGGGTATATAAGATTCGGCACAGCCGAATATAGCGCTCTTACTTGTTTTTTTTAATTTTGACGAATTGTTATAATTTTTCGTCAGGTTTTTTTTCCAGTGCAACTTTCTAACTAATTATAACTACATTTTTGATGCGAAGGTGTTAGTTGTCGTTTAGTTCCTTTCAATTCGCTGATTACATTTCGATACTAGCTTAATAAACAAACACACTTCTACATGACTTCTAAGAAACTTATTAGAATTTTTTACTTGTAATATTAAGTTAAAGTTAAATTTTTATTAAGATTTCTTTTAAAAATCATCTTGATTTGAAGGTGACATTAATGTAATTAAAAAAACACGCCTTACACAAACAGCATGCGATCAATTATTTATAAATCAATTAGAATATAAATGAGTAGAAATACATAAGTTCGTAATCAACAATTAATTATGTAAGGTTAAAGCAAAAAAAAAAATCAAATGTGAAAAACTAGAAATTTTCAGTTTAAAATTAGCATTGTCTATAAGAGTTTTTTTTGCAAACGTTAAACATAAATTTAAAAAAAAATTAACCTTCCCATAAAACCTATAATGCCTGTTAGCAGTTTTTGTTGAAAAAATTAACTACGTCTACCTACCTACATCACAGAAAAAGCTTCACAAATTTAAAAAAAAGGTTTTTTTTATTTATGATTTTTTATACAATATTTTGTTAAGTCCTAATAATAGATGTGTTTAATAACTTTCCAGTAAGTATTTGCAAAGAGAGAGTAAAAAGAAATTTGGAAAAATTATTCTCAAAAATATTAAAAAGTAAATGAACGCTTTATCAGCCAAAATTTGCCAGCAAATATATTTTAATATTGTAAATTCTTTTTAAAAACCTGTTTTTGAATGGATAAACCCCAAACAGATATTCAGAAAATTGTTACAACTAAAAATTTTACTCCTAAAATTTGTAATTTGTAACAATTTGTAGGTTATTGGACACACCTAATATTATAATATGATTTTTATGTCAAACAAAAGAAAATACCAAAAATTAAAATAAATATTTAAAAATTGAAAGCTTTTTTTTTAAATACTTAATTACTTTTTTAAAATTTCTAATAAAATTATTTATCTGATTTTAAAATGTTTGTTCCTTTCGCAATGCATGGAACCACTATTAAAGGAATTCGGTAAATTGAAATCCTAAGGGGATAAAATTGGGTCAAACAAATACAAAATCAGTAAGTTGCTTTTTTTTAAACAATCTACACAAAAGTAAGCCGATTCGTATCTTGAAATTTTTAAAATTTTTGGACCGTAAGGGATAAAAACTGTGATACACTATTATAAACCAATATAGCTACAAATATGATTCAAGTTTCCAACGAATGGGAAAATTCAAAGCAAAAAAAATTATTATGGTTGTATGGAAGGTGGGCGCTGCCATTTTTGTTTTCTTAATTGAGTCAATACAATGCTCGATGCCAACTTTTAATAATCCAGGACTATTTATATTTACTTTATATAACTTGGCACAAATACTATGAAGCCATACCACTGTTTGTCTCACTGACATGTAGTGTTTTTTAAACGTTTAGGGAAAGATAATCAGAAAAGAACTTATCGAGTCGATAATAATGTTGCCTTACTTTAAGAAAATAACAGAAAGAAGGGCGTAGGGCAAGACTTTAGCAATATTTCTGACAGAAGAAAAACGAAATAAATATTATTTTCACAGTAAGTTGAAGGAACAGCAAACAAGGAGAAGAAGTTAGTTTCTTCATAATATATTTCCTTATGCCGATCCAACACCTTGCCCACATAAAAAAGTGTTTTTGACAACGTTGGCCTTTAAAAAAAGAAGTCATAAAAAATAGCAAAATTTAAGAAAAACAAGTAAGGGCGCTATATTCGGCTGTGCCGAATCTTATATACCCTTCACATTGACCTTTCGCAATCCGAAACTTTTTTTTGTTTTAACCATTTTTTTACTTATGAAATATTTCTAATTTTTAAATAGGCTCTAAGGCCAACTCTAAAGAAGTTGTGGGCATTTTCATATCATTTTTGTAAATTTTGTATGGCAACCCCCTTAGGGCGTGGAGATAGAGGGTAAGTATATTGTAGGAATATGTTTGGGAGGGCAAACTAATGGAGGTCGGTCGTACACTTTATTGCTCTAAGGCCAACTCTAAAGAAGTTGTGGGCATTTTTACATAATTTTTGTAAATTTTGTATGGCAACCCCCTTAGGGCGTGGAGATAGGGGGTAAGTATGTTCTAGGAATATCTTTGGGAGGGCAAACTAATGGGGGTCGGTCGTACACTTTATTGCTCTAAGGCCAACTCTGAAGAAGCTGTGGGCATTTAATCATTTTTGTAAATTTTGTATGGCAACCCCATTAGGGCGAAGAAATAGGGGGTAAGTATGTTCTAGGAATATCTTTGGGAGGGCAAACTAATGGGGGTCGGTCGTACACTTTATTGCTCTAAGGCCAACTCTGAAGAAGTTGTGGGCATTTTATCATTTTTGTAAATTTTTTATGGCAACCCCATTAGGGCGTGGAGATTGGGGTTAAGTATGTTCTAGGAATATGTTTGGGAGGGCAAACTAATAGGGGTCGGTTTGACACTTTATTGCTCTAAGGCCAACTCTGAAGAAGTTGTGGGCATTTTTACATAATTTTTGTAAATTTTCTATGGCAACCGCCTTAGGGCGTTGGGATAGGGGGTAAGTATGTTCAAGGAATATGTTTGGGAGGGCAAACTAATGGGGGTCGGTCGTACACTTTATTGCTCTAAGGCCAACTCTGAAGAAGTTGTGGGCATTTGATAATTTTTGTAAATTTTGTATGGCAACCCCATTAGGCGTGGAGATAGGGGGTACGTATGTTCTAGGAATATGTTTGGGAGAAGAAACTAATAGCGGTCGGTCGTACACTTTATTGCTCTAAGGCCAACTCTGAGGAAGTTGTGGGAATTTTTACATAATTTTGGTAAATTTTGTATGGCAACCCCCTTAGGGCGTAGAGATAGGGGGTAAGTATGTTCTAGGAATATGTTTGGGAGGGCAAACTAATGGGGGTCGGTCGTACACTTTATTGCTCTAAGGCCAACTCTGAAGAAGTTGTGGGCATTTTATCATTTTTGTAAATTTTGTATGGCAACCCCATTAGGGCGTTGAGATAGGGGGTAAGTATGTTCTAGGAATATGTTTGGGAAAAGAAACTAATGGGGGTCGGTCGTACACTTTATTGCTCTAAGGCCAACTCTGAAGAAGTTGTGGGCCTTTTATCATTTTTGTAAATTTTGTATGGCAACCCCAGTAGGGCGTGGAGATAGGGGGTAAGTATATTCTAGGAATATGTTTGGTAGGGCAAACTAATGGGGGTCGGTCGTACACTTTATTGCTCTAAGGCCAACTCTAAAGAAGTTGAGGGCATTTTTACATAATTTTTGTAAATTTTGTATGGCAACCCCCTTAGAGCGTGGAGATAGGGAGTAAGTATGTTCTAGGAATATGTTTGGGAGGGCAAACTAATGGGGGTCGGTCGTACACTTTATTGCTCTAAGGCCAACTCTGAAGAAGTTGTGGGCATTTTATCATTTTTGTAAATTTTGTATGGCAACCCCATTAGGGCGTTGAGATAGGGGGTAAGTATGTTCTAGGAATATGTTTGGGAAAAGAAACTAATGGGGTCGGTCGTACACTTAATTGCTCTAAGGCCAACTCTGAAGAAGTTGTGGGCCTTTTATCATTTTTGTAAATTTTGTATGGCAACCCCATTAGGGCGTGGAGATAGGGGGTAAGTAAATTCTAGAAATATGTTTGGGAGAAGAAGTTAATGGGGGTCGGTCGTACACTTTATTGCTCTAAGGCCAACTCTGAAGAAGTTGTGGGCATTTTCATATCATTTTTGTAAATTTTGTATGGCAACCCCCTTAAGGCGTGGAGATAGGGGGTAAGTATGTTCTAGGAATATGTTTTGGAGGGCAAACTAATGGGGGTCGGTCGTACACTTTATTGCTCTAAGGCCAACTCTGAAGAAGTTGTGGGCATTTTATCATTTTTGTAAATTTTGTATGGCAACCCCCTCAGGGCATGGAGATAGGGGGTAAGTATATTCTAGGAATATGTTTGGGAGAAGAAATTAATGGGGGTCGGTCGTACACTTTATTGCTCTAAGGCCAACTCTGAAGAAGTTGTGGGCATTTTCATATCATTTTTGTAAATTTTGTATGGCAACCCCCTCAGGGCTTGGTGATAGGGGGTAAGTATATTCTAGGAATATGTTTGGGAAAATAAATTAATGGGGGTCGGTGGTACACTTTATTGCTCTAAGGCCAACTCTGAAGAAGTTGTGGGCATTTTCATATCATTTTTGTAAATTTTGTATGGCAACCCCCTCAGGGCGTGGAGATAGGGGATAGGTATATTCCAGGAATATGTTTGGGAGTAGAAATTAATGGGGGTCTGTGATACTTTTTTTTTCTCTACGGGCGAGTCCGGGGAAGTTATAGCGGGTTTTACCTTATTTTTTAAAATTTTGTATGGCAACCATGTCAGGGGCTGGAGATAGAGGGTAAGTATGTTCCACAAAAATGTTTGGATGGAAAAAATAATTCGGGTCGGTCTTACATTTTACCTTTGTAGGAGAACCCTGGAAGCCGTAGGAGCGATTTTAAAAATGTTTAAATTAAGCTTTGTATGGCAACGCTGTTATATGTATGACCACTAATACTAATAAAATTTTTGTTTTGGGTGTGTTTCAATAATATAGACATGACTGATTCTGTTTTTTCCTTTTTTTGTTGTTTTTTTGTTGTTTTTTTATTATTTTATTATTACATGTAAAAGTATGTTCTTTGTTGTTGTAGTCGTGGTTTTTTGCTTATATCTCGGTTATTTATCAGGCGATTTTGCTGAATTTCAATACCGATTTTCTCGAGACTATCTGTGACAGTTTAATACCACATTCGGGTCTATGCGATATCGGGGGGCTTCAGAAAGTTGATTTCAACCATAACACGGACAGACGGTCAGACGGACAGACGGACAGACGGACAGACGGACATCGCTTAATCGGTTTCCCTATCTATAAGGATCCAGAATATATATACTTTATGGGGTCCCAAATGGATAATAAAGGAATTACAAACGGAATGACAAACTTATATATACCCTTATCACTTATGTGAAGGGTATAATAACCAATTTTCTATCAAAGACGAGTAAGTTATAGCGTTCTTAAAAAGCTCTTTGTAGTTTTGTTAACACTTTCCGTTGTATTGGTAGTTGTTGTTTTATTTTTATTTGTTTGTTTATTTTATTAACATTTTTTGCAATTCGTAAAACACCACGAAACAAATGCACATTAACAGACTGCGACGACTTTGGCAGTGGAGCGCAATAAGCGCAAGGTCGTTGTTGAGTTGTTGCTGTTACAGTTGTTATATGAATGTTTGTTTGTAGGAATGTAGTTGTTCGTAATACCAACCTAAAATCTGTTGGCTTAAATACTACTAACAACATTATATGTTTATATATACATATGTACATGCACGTGAATAAAAACCTACATACATATGTACAAAAAGCACTTAAAATGGAACTGTTTTGATGTAAAGATAAACGTACACTAATGCAGCCAATTTATTGAAAAAAACGAACATGTTAAGTTACAAAAACAATTAAATGAGTTTAAGAAAAAACTATGAATGAATATTATTTTCTTTTACAACTTACTTGTTGCTGCTGTAAATTTATAATATTATTAATTAACGCTTTAATGCAAAACTTTTTAATGTATGAATATATATTTTAAACAAATGGCACAATGGGTCTATAGGGAACAAAAATAAAAGCTGCTGTAAAACTTTTTTCAGCGCTATTTTTAAATCTCTCGTATTTTTTTAAAAATCGTAAAAATACGAATTAGGGTCTTTATTTATTATGGTAACGATATGAAATATGACAATAATCGTTAGTTACTTTAAAGTAGTTTATTTTTTAAAGCTCGACCAATTTGCCAACACACTGTGCATTGAATAATTATTTGTTTACTTATTATTAGCAATTATTTCCAGATTAAATTTTAAAAGAACTGATAAGAATCAGAATAATATATTTTTATTTAAACATTTTGTGGGCTTATGGGGAGTTTAAGTGGGTTTTTACAAGGTGTTTTGGGAGGAAAATATTTAGATTTTTTTTAAAGCGTAGGAGCTAACATATAATGAAATGTTCTTATTTTAAACTAAAATAAGATTGTTTTAATAAAATAACAATTTTGAAAAAAACAGATGCTGTTGCGTTTAGCTAAAATTATACGTGCCATAAGATAATGTCATAACATAATGCCATAACATTATGCCATAACCATAACTGTTGCCATAAAAACCAAAATTCAATTGGTTTCTATGGTTATGGCGTCATGGTAAGTCACCTATAATCAAATACAGTGTTGCCCATAAGTTTGGTTCGAACAGCTGTTTTCTGTGGTTATGGTAATGTCACGTATAATTGAACCTTTAACCAAAATTGACGTTAACCGTATGGTTAAGGTATGACAGCAAATTTTTTTGGTTGATGCATTAGACGTTACTTATGTTTTGGTTACCAATAATTAACATTTCTTAGAAAAATTTTTTTTTGAAATCAACACCCATAAAAGATATACATATATGTATTTGGCATATTAAGGTATGTAAAGGTACATGTGTTCATAGCTTTTTTTAATATTCGCTCATATTCTTTGTCATTTAAATTATTTTTCAATCCTCTATTAACAATTTTTGCTTTTGTTATGTTTTCTTATATGAATTTACAGCGGCAAAACATCAATTAAAAAATTAAATAATTTATTTTGCATATCTAATGGATTTTATAGAAACATTTGCGTTGTTTTTAAAATTGAATTAAATGTTTTTATTTTATACATTCCACCTTAATCCGCATTAATAATATGACAACGCACATAAACTAATTAGACACGTTAGTTGCAAAACTTAAGAATAAATTGTTGAAATCTGGAAAATAATGGAATTAAAAAGTAAAATAAATTTGGAATTGAATGAAATGAAAAATAGTTTAGATAATACGTAAAAATATTAAATAATCCCATTTTTTTTTCTTTAATAAAGTCACTACCAAGTTCACAGAAAAGAATGGCACCAATTAAAAAAATTGCTTGACAACGACTAAAATTTCTAAAATTTTGTTTACTAAGCCAGTTATATATTAATGTTTTGTGAAAAATTTCCAAGGGTTCTAAAATTTAAAAAAATCGTCGCATTCGATTCCTATATTAAAAGCACTAAAAACGCATGCGGCAATTAGGCCCCCGCTAACAAAAATATTAATTAAAGGTATGTACAATTGAAGTTGTTAGTCCCATTTAAACAATAAAATATTTGTTTTGGCAATTTGGCTATTAATTCGACAATAAATTTACAAAAACCCCAAAAAACAAAACTGTTAAAAACGCAAAAAAAAAACAATTTAAAAAAATTTTGTGCTGTTTTTGCTATTCAATTGATGCATTTTGTCCCTTGAGTTATCGTCTCTGACATAAACCATGACTTCGCAAATGCTAAGTAATGACATGACAAATATTTAAGCGATTTCCTGTTTGATTTTCTGCGCTTGCTATTTTAATGGCTTGCCGGTGCAAGTGCCGCATCAGTAAAAAACTAACCTTACTCCAAAATTTTGAGCTTACCCAAAATCAGGATCTCTTTTTTATAACCCCTCAGATCGTAAAGAGAGTTAAAATTAGTTTGTCATTTCAATTGTAATTTTTCCATATTAATTTGCAATCCCATTAAGAAATTTTATTTTAGATCCAAGTGAAATCCTACGGACCGCGTTAAAGATGGTAGCTTTTTAAAATCATCCGATCAGTTAACTACGGACCGATAAATAATACTCAGAATTTGTATTATTTATCGGTCCAAAGTTAACCAATAACCGATTTTTAAAGAACATAATCGATGCGTGTACTCCACTATATCTCCGTAACTATGATGGCTGTTGCCACAAAACTTTGCATGGAGACTTTGAAGACGGCAAGATTATTTGGGGGAAAACACAGCAAGTGGAGTGGGAACTCCCTTCCAGTTGTATACATTTTATGAAATTAAACGCAGAAACTGTTACAGTCTATCGACTTCAAAACTACAGAAAGTTGTAGCTCCCATCAGTTTAATAAAATTTGTTTTTAGAACAACTCAACTCGAGGTAAAGCATATAAACAGGGTTACATTTTTGTCGACTCAAAGTAAATGAGCAAATACTTAAGTAGGGTGTCATATAAATGTTTACTTGTACCTAAACCCCTTAGCGCTTTGTAAATACAAACAATTTGTTCTTCTTATCAAACGAAAAATATCTTATAAATAAATAAACTTGTTTGATTTTGTAAATATTTTATTTTTATTATTATAATAATTTTTTATAAATATGGAACAACCTTTGGATGTTAGTTTATTTGACCATTAGAAAAAATTAAAACAATTTAATAAAAATTATTGATTAGCCCAAGGTATTTGTAATTATTGTCTTTAACATTTAATTTATTCGATATATTTTATACGAAACAAATTGTGATTCATAATTATTTATTCAGAGCACTTAATTGTTTTATTTACAAGTGTGTAAGATTATTTGTTTTTGGGTTTTATACAAAATAATATAAAAAATTTGATAACAATTCATGTAGTAAACAGCAATTTTTAAAAATCAAATTTCAAATTGAGGGACACCTGCCATGTATTTTGTCAAATCGGACGATTTTAAAAAAACTCAAACAAATTTCAAATGTAACAATAAGTTTAGTAAAATATTTAAAAACAAGAGGTGTGACTTGACTATGCTTAAGGTTAGATAATTAAGGGTAAAGTATTATGTAAAATAAATGAACAGGACAACCAAAAAACCTGCATTAAAAAAGAGCATTATATGCGCATAAAATATGCGATAAAAAGTCAAAAATATGCTTCATCTAATTTAAAATATATGCCTTAAAAATAAGAATGGTAGGAACTTAGACTAAAAAGACTGAAAATGCAGCAT
The DNA here is from genome assembly GCA_963583895.1 of Melanophora roralis. NCBI lineage: Eukaryota > Metazoa > Arthropoda > Insecta > Diptera > Rhinophoridae > Melanophora > Melanophora roralis. The sequence goes on along the minus strand of OY757189.1, from coordinate 42,167,913 downwards.
TTAAAATTAAAAGTTTCGTTAACGAAATAGGAAATTAATATTGTTAAAAAAATACGGCACAAAAAAAAGGGGACTAGTCGGGTATCGATTTTTTGTCAAATCAAAACAAACCCAGAATGGGCTTCGCTTCGAAATAAATGATTAAACAAAAAAAAAAAAAAATAAAAAACAAAACTCAAAAGATTTCTTGTAAGGTTTTCTTTTAAATTAATAAAAAAAATTCAAAAAGTGTTTTAAAAATAAAATACAAAAAAAAAATTCTTTTAAAGGAAAGATATGCCAAATTTTAAAGCGATTATTTTTGGTTGCCCTGTAGATGGGATTTAAAATACAAAATATTCTGTTAAAGATTATATAAGAAATACAAAAAGATTTTTTTATATTAATCTTTGGAACATTTGAAGCCTACTGTGAATACGAGAATAAAATTTTTATTATACCCAGACCATATAGTAAGTATGTGTGGATAATGGTAATATCAAAAATAATAGTCTTATACTAATTTTTAGGCCCAGGATGGACGGGAGGCTCAAGAAAAGCAGGGGGTTCTGAGGTTCATTATTGGGACCTTTACCTGCCACTGTCCTTGGCTACAGATCCGACAGAGGTGGCTAGGGAGCGCTTTTTAGATATAATTGTTGAGGTCTCGGGCTGTGGGTTGGGGGACATCATAGGATTCATTAAAGTGGTTGGGTAGATAGGGAATATCAGCGCCTACGAGCGACTGACTAGCTGATGGCATTCTTGCTTTCTTTTCTTACTCCTGTATCGATCTCCCTACAATTTTCTTTGCCTTTCTTATTTCTCTTTTCGACTATTCTGAATTGCATTCGTCACTACACTTCGAAACCTAATCTAATCTAAACTAATCGGATAAAATCAACTTGGCCAACATTTTTTAACTGCTAGGAACTTTTTAATATTTGCCAACAAATAACAATTGATCCTAAATATTTTATTATAATTATGGTTATGTTTTGTAAAAATTTTCACAAACAATTGTTTGAATCTAATTTCGCGCTTTGTGTTTTCAAGACCTTATTACATATAATTTCAAATTTATTTGAAGCCTTGCAAAATCTTTATGACACATTTTTATGATTAATTATTTAAAAGTAAAATTTAAAATGAAAAACTCTAAATATGGCAAACAAATTTTCACTTGCTTATCATAAACAATCTGAGAAAACAGAAAAGGAGCAAACAAATAAATCAAATACTTAGTACATGCAACCAAGCAACAATAACAATAGGAGAAAAGTTGCAAGCAAACAATGACAGTGTCTGTATTTACACTTGGTTTTTTTGTGATTTGTTTTTTTGAATAACAATTTTTTTAAATTTTTTATACCCTTCACATAGTGATAGGGTATATATCACTTTGTCATTCCGTTTGTAATTTCTTTATTATTCATTTGCGACCCCATAAAGTATATATATTCTGGATCCTTATAGATAGGGAAGCCGATTTAGCGTTGTCCGTCTGTCCGTCTGTCCGTCTGTCCGTCTGTTGAAATCAAGTTTCCGGAGTCAAATAAAAAGATACAGACCGGTTAATGGTGTCAAACGATCAGAAATATCCCGCTAACAATCGCTATTTAAAATCAGCAAAATCGGTTCACTATTGACCGAGATATAAGCGAAAACCCAGAGTAACCCCTTTTTTTTAGGACAAAATCCGTGAATATATCCCTATATATCTCAGTAAGTATAGTCACTCTTGCCACAAAACTTGGCACGGATACTTCCAAAGAAGGGACCTAAATAATGGAAAAATTTTTTTCAGATAGGACCAGGGGAAGGGGTATTTTTCCTACAATTGCACAAATGTGGTAAAATATTTTATGCGCTATATCTCGTAAACTATAAAAGCTATCGACTTAAAATATTCTACAAAAAGTAATTGTACGCAAAGATCTACACTTTAAACAAAAAATTTTTTGAGTGGGGGCAAAAAAAGGGGTAGCTCCCATACAAATCGACAATTGTTATAAAATATTCGATACGCTATATCTCGGAAACTATAACAGATATCGACTTAAAATGTTCCACAAAAAGTGATTGTACGCAAACATCTACACTTTAAAGAAAAAATTTTTTGAGTGGGGGCAAAAAAAGGGGTAGCTCCCATACAAATCGACAATTGTTATAAAATATTCGATACGCTATATCTCGGAAACTATAACAGATATCGACTTAAAATGTTCCACAAAAAGTGATTGTACGCAAACATCTACACTTTAATGAAAAAATTTTTTGAGTGGGGGCAAAAAAAGGGGTAGCTCCCATACAAATCGACAATTGTTATAAAATATTCGATACGCTATATCTCGGAAACTATAACAGATATCGACTTAAAATGTTCCACAAAAAATGATTGTACGCAAACATCTACACTTTAAAGAAAAAAATTTTTTGACTGGGGCAAAAAAAGGGGTAGCTCCCATACAAATCGACAATTGTTATCAAATATTCGATACGCTCTATCTCGGAAACTATAACAGATATTGACTTAAAATGTTCTACAAAAAGTGATTGTACGCAAAGATCTACACTTTAATGAAAAAATTTTTTGAGTGGGGGCAAAAAAGGGGTAGCTCCCATACAAATCGACAATTGTTATAAAATATTCGATACGCTATATCTCGGAAACTGTAACAGATATCGACTTAAAATGTTCCACAAAAAATGATTGTACGCAAACATCTACACTTTAATGAAAAAATTTTTTGAGTGGGGGCAAAAAAAGGGGTAGCTCCCATACAAATCGACAATTGTTATAAAATATTCGATACGCTATATCTCGGAAACTATAACAGATATCGACCTAAAATGTTCCACAAAAAATGATTGTACGCAAACATCTACACTTTAAAGAAAAAATTTTTTGAGTGGGGGCAAAAAAAGGGGTAGCTCCCATACAAATCGACAATTGTTATCAAATATTCGATACGCTATATCTCGGAAACTATAACAGATATCGACTTAAAATGTTCTATAAAAAGTAATTGTACGCAAAGATCTACACTTTAATGAAAAAATTTTTTGAGTGGGGGCAAAAAAAGGGGTAGCTCCCATACAAATCGACAATTGTTATAAAATATTCGATACGCTATATCTCGGAAACTATAACAGATATCGACTTAAAATGTTCCACAAAAAATGATTGTACGCAAACATCTACACTTTAAAGAAAAAATTTTTTGAGTGGGGGCAAAAAAAGGGGTAGCTCCCATACAAATCGACAATTGTTATCAAATATTCGATACGCTATATCTCGGAAACTATAACAGATATCGACTTAAAATGTTCTACAAAAAGCAATTTTACGCAAAGGCCTACACTTTAAAGAAAAAATTTTTTGAGTGGGGGCAAAAAAAGGGGTAGCTCCCATACAAATCGACAATTATTATAAAATATTCGATACGCTATATCTCGGAAACTATAAAAGATATCGAAATGAAATGTTCTACAAAAAGTAATTGGACAAGAAGGCCTACGCTTTAAAGAAAAATATTTTTGAGTGGGGGCAAAAAAAGGGGTAGCTCCCATACAAATTAACGATTTGTATGAAATTTTCGATACGCTATAACTCGGAAACTATAACAGATATTGAAATCAAATGTTCTACAAAAAAAGATTGGACATCAAGGGCTACGCTCTGAAGAAAAAAATTTTCGGTTGGGGGGTGAAGAAGGGGTAGCTCCCATACAAATTAACAATTTTTATAAAATTTTTGATACGCTACTTCTGGAAAACTATTACAGCTATCGACTTCGAATATTCTACAAAAAGTAATAATCAAATAATTCATACATTTTGGAGAAAAAGTTGGAGAAGAGCAGGGGGACTAGAACATTTAACAAGTTTTATTAACCTTTAAATATGAATAATGTCGAAAACTTTTAAAACTCTCGACCTCAAATCTTCTATTTCTATTATTCATACGAACGTTAAAATTTTGTTATTTTTTCTATGAACTTTAAAACTCGCACAAGGTTTTTTATTATATTGCTTGCAGTACAAAATTACTCGGCTGGGTATATTTAAGGACCAATGTGAAGGGTATATAAGATTCGGCACAGCCGAATATAGCGCTCTTACTTGTTAATTCTATATCTTGAATATGAAATTCAGCAAATGTGAGAAGTTGTAAATAAGACAAGTACTACTCATCGTCATCGTTTTATAAGCTGCTACTCATACATGTCACATGAAAAGAAAAATTTTCGAATCATTTCTACTACTTTATATGCCGTAGCATGAACTAAAGAAAAAAAAAATTAAAAATGAAATTGAAAATAATAACAATAACAGCATTACTGCTGCACATGATCTTGAAGCATGAGTTTTTACATTCACATGTTTAAAATGATGTACAGCAACAACAAAACTATTATCGGCAGCAACTGCAACAACATTGACCTCAAGTTGACTAAAAATGGGTAAAAACCTCTTTTTTTCATAAAAATTAAACTTTAGACTTTGGAACAAAAATTATGTATGTGAATTGCCATTTACGATGACAGATCGCCAGATGGAAGGACAGACAGGCTGCATAAATAAATAGTGAATACGGATTTATTCATATATAAATTCATACAAATATGTAAGTTTTTATACAAAATATGAATGTGTTTGTTTTATTTAAAGCCTAGACTGACAGTGAGTTTACAAAACAGATTTAAAATTCTGTTGTTGTTGCTGCTGCACTTTATTCAAATTAAGGATGTTTTAATTCTTTTGTTGTTGCTGACTAACCATAACTGCTGCTGCTGTCTGCTTTTGCTAAATGTATCTCAATAAAACATAAATTTATTTGCGTAAGTTTTATTTAGCTTTTTTAAAACCATATGGAAGTACTTGTTGTTTCTGTTGTTTTAATCAGTTACATTTATGACTATTTGCGCCTGCTCGGTTACTAAAAAACATGTGTGTTTATGAAATGTGCCATCATTATTTAAATTAAGCCTTTGAAAACAACATGAAATTTGCATGTTCTTGTTTAAACTGTGTATTGTATTGTTTTATATTTTTTAAAAATTCTTTTTCGTGCAAAATTTATATTTCAAAAAAAAGCCACAATTGTTGCATTTGACAAATAGTAGTAATTATAGCAACAATACTTAGGAGGCAGGGATGTAAAACGTTCGGGCAAATGTTGGTAACTCCCAAACTTTGTAGTCAAATTTTTTTTTTATTAGACTGGTCGAGTCAGTTTTTAATCTTTAGCTCCTCCGAACGTCCGCCTGGCTGGGGTTTATCTGTTGCAATTAAAGTACGGATCGTATTTTTATACTCGAACTACGTACGTCATAGGGGTAGTATGCGTTTGTGAAGGCATTATTTACTCCATACATTCTAAGACTCACCTTTGATTATACCGATCGATTTAGAATAACCTTCTGAGTAGATAAAAGCAGGTTATATTTGCAGGTTATATGCATCCTTCAGTTGAACTCCCAACACGTCCTTTGAAGCTAGAACTATACAATTGTGTCCTTTGTGGACATTCAAGATTCCTTTAATGACATTAACCCATCATGCTCCACCGGGATCTCTGTGAGATAAGGGTCAACAATTCTCGCTTATGCGGATAACATAATAGTGAAAAAAATTTGGCGTCTATCTGGACACCATTTGCAATAGGATGGAGTTGTCTTTGAGACACCCCTCTTAAACGGATCTGGTGTTGTTTAAAAACAGATGCAAGACTCTTTCTTTTAAATCCCCAAAACGAAATGTAGTGGTACTGACTCTGTGACGAAAGTGGTGAAGGCATAGACTGCAAAATATATGTGTTCAATCGTGCTATTAGTTAGATCTCGAGCTTAAGTCCTCGGAACATTAGCTAGCTATACAAAACGGCGATAAAACCGAGTTTCTTCTATTGAGCTTAATCTGGTGGAAGGCCATTGAGAGGACGATGCGCAATAGGGCAATTCTGATTACAGACGCAATGGGATCCACTCTTATCAGGTAATTTTTAAAACTACTCATCTAGCTTCTGGTTGATCTCCTGGCGAAAAAACTGGTGCTTAATAACGCGATAAGACTACATATTGTGGGCGGACAGAGACACAAATCCTGCGGCCACGCAAGTGTTATTTGAACTGCCGATTTTGTTCCCAATCTAGTTGACTACTGCATACCGGAACCTTTTGCCCACAGAAAATTCTTCTTTTTTACTTATTTATTTAAAAGGGCGTCATCGAATTCTGTCAATCTGGAGATATATACGGACCGGTCTAAGGAAAACTTATGTTGGTAAAGGTAGAGGTAGAGTTAAAGACATATTTACGCACAAGCAGGAGTCCGGATCTCGTTCAGACTAACCGATAAATGCAGATGCCTAAGGGCTGAACTACAGGACTGTTGGCAGGAATATCAGAACATTCACCAACAGCTGAGCTGCCATTAGTTCTTCTTGCAAAGTTTGCAGGAATATGTACGCTTCCAAAATCACAGGGAACAATTGGTCCAACAATTTAAGATGCGAAACCACTAGGATTTCCTTGACTAAAATAGATTCGCGACGTTTCCAATGTCTGCTTAATCTAAAAAAAAGTGTAGGGTAAGGGACGTCGTAGCCAATATTACCAGTAACTATCGATTTGGCACCCATGACAGTAGATTGGGACAGCCTGCAACGAATTTTGTAGAGTCTGTTGAAATGTAAATGAGATTGAGAGAATTACTTACCTTTTTGGATTTTGTCCGGCACTGTATGATGTCCAGATTAGTCACTTCGGAGCCAACAGGCTTAATGGTGTCTAGAGTCGCTAACATTGGGCTATCTAGTCTATCATACTTTTTTTTGGGGAAAGCGGTTGGTTCGAACATAGGGACCAGGACGGGGCAACTATTGATAACAATTTTAAATTATCTCTACCTTAAGCTTTTAGAATTTTCAATCTTATTTAATTTTTTTCAATGCTTTTTCTTCTTCACAGGTATCACAAAGGGACCGAAAAAATCACATTTGACCTCGTAAACTGGGGAAAAATTATATCAAGATAAAATTACACACGGGTAAGTCGTTAAAAAAAATTAAGATCTGTTTAGTATTGACCAAAACATTATATTAAATATGTTTTATATATCAACATTTATAAAACACTACCCATCTTGACTTAAAAAACATTTTTTTTACAAAAATAATTAAGTTATTTTGATCAAAATCAACAACAAAAATATGTTTTTGCAAATATCTTATTTAATAAACAAACTGTAGTGGAAGGTTATTTATTTATATCATTTAAAAGTAAACAAATTATATTAAAAATCATTATAAACGGTAATAACCAGTTAACTGGTCAACCTTACCTACTAAACTTGACGCCACTTTTACCAATTTGGCAAAACAAACAAAAAATCACAAATAAGTAGTTTTTCATTTAGTTTTTGTTTAAATTAAATTTTTTTATTAAAGATGTTATTTTGTTGTTGTAGTGAACCAAAAAAACAAAACAACAGATTAAACTAAACTGGCAGGGAACCAGTTTTTTGAAATAATGAGTCAATTATGATCCACTTATTATTGTCAACGACAATCATTGTAAATTTTTTAAGGTAAATCCTTTCTCAATTTTAGCTTAAGATGGTCATCAAGTTCAGTAGACTTTAAGTAACGTGTTTTGGAAAAAGTCGTTATTTGTAAATTTATATTCTGTGGACGATTTTATTGAAAAACAGAAGGTGTTAATATAAAATGTTGCCAGCAGCATGTTGCTGCAGCATTTAAAGATTTATGTACTTTCTTTAAACATAGATTCCGCGCAACGTCCAGAGTCCAGTCGATCTTCAAGGACTCCTAAAAACATTAAACTGGTTGAAAGCAGTTTTCGTGAAAATACGCGACCTTAAATACGCAGCCACACTGGGACTTTCAAAAGCGATTATTTATGAAATTAAAAAAGTATCTAAAGTTCTATCCTTTCAATATTAAAATCGTTCAAAAACTGAATGAAAGTGACTTTAAATTACGCAAAAATTATTGTGAAACGATGTTGGAGTGTTTTCGCACTGTCAATCCCATTTTTTGTAGCGACGGGGCCACGTCGAAAGGCAAAACTGCCGTTACTGATCTCCGAGAACCCGCAACCCTTGATTGAAACATCAAAAACCATTGCATTGCCCCAGGGTAACTGTTTGGTGTGCCTTATCCACGCATGAGATAATAGGATAATTCTTGAGGCCAGGCGACAAATGTCAACGGTTAAAGTTATCGACACATGACTACGGAATTCTTTTTGCCAAACCAGCGAGTTCATCCATCGTACTATTCTAACACGTGGTTTCAATAGGATGGGGCGACTGCACACACAGCTAGAGCTTCGATGAATTTGCTTTGGTAAAATTTCCCCCAAAAATTGTCGAGTCGCTTTGGGGACATCCCATGGCCACAGAGGTCGCCCGATCCTACTCCCATTGTTTTTTTATGGGGCTAGCTTAAAAAGATGGTTTATAATGACAACCCATAATCTCTTGTGGCTTTAAAAGAAAATATCGTCGAAAAATCAGCTAGGTTGCACGAAGTTTACTGCAACGTGTGGTGCAGAACACAAGGCTACGTTTTGAACAGTGTGTTCAACTCGACGGTCATCTGGATCACAAAGTCTTTAAAAAATAAAATCCGTATTTTCACTCTATCATTCACGCTTTTATTTAAGTTCGAAAATATTAATCTGCCACCAGACACCCTGTATAAACCATCTGTAAAATAACCATAATGACAGACATAATAAATTACATATGAATTGAAAAAGTTACTAGTCGTTTGTAAAACACATCCCGTGTGAAAACAACTAAAACAGTGCTGCTACACGTGCATGTTTGCCAACATAATGTTATGCCTGAGCTTTTGTTTTTTCATAAAATATTTTTATTGTTTTTGGTAACATTGTAAATTGTTTTCATTTTAAAAAAATGTTAACATTATCTATGGCATTATGTTAAAAAAAGTGAAATGGAATTTTAAAATAATGGAAGCCTAATGATGCGTGTTCAAGCGTATTTTATGCAGCCAATTATGATGTGGGAATCAGTTTATTATAAAAAAATTCAAAATATACAACAGCGTTTATTTAATAACTGTTTTAATTATTTAGAAACATGAATTGAAAAACAAGTTAGAGCGCTATAGTCGGCTGTGGCGAATTCAATATACCCTTCACATTAGTATTTTTGCATATAGTGATCTTGAAGATAAGAGAACTTTCTTTTGTTGAAATTATAATGAAACGAATAAAAAAATAAATTTTTTATGAAAAAACACGTTTTGTTTTGGACAAATTTTTTTACCCAAATTTTTTTCTTTATGAGAAAGAAAGAAATATTAATAGCGATCATCTCAGAAATATTTCTGATGGTTTGACACCAATTCCTAGTCCGAAGTACTTAAGTTGACTCCTCAAAAATGACTTCAACAGACACAAAGACGGACATGTCTAAACTGACTCCCCCTATTTATAAGGATCCAGAATATATGTACTTTATGAGGTCGGAAATGGATACCAAGAAAATTACAAACGGAATAACAAACTGATATACCCTTATTACTATGTGAAGGGTATAAAAATCTATGGAAAAATACTTTAAAATTGAACTAATCTGAAAATTAAAAGTGCATTTTATATTCATTTGAGAATGTAAGTGGAATTGTAAAAGTCCAACTTTTTTCAAAAAAATAAACGCAAACAAATATAACATTCTACTATTATTTCTCATTGTCAAATAATTATTAACTTTTTAATTAAATTAAATTTAAATTTAACTACTAAACTTATATTTCTTTTAAAACTACACTTGAAACAAATACAATGGGTTTGCAATTCAAAGAAACTAATTACATGATACGAAGTTATTAGCTGTTATTAGTTAAACATTTTTTAATGAAATATTGTATTTAATATTTTACGGAAGTTCAATGATGTTTTATTTTTCAACCAAATGCAATTTAATTTAATAGAAAAATAGAATAAAGAAAATCAATAAAACTAACACATTGAAGGACACACAACTTCAATTGGCACAAATATCAGAGGAAAAAGGTGTATTTATGAAACAAATGCACATATCGCATACATAAATCTAAAGCAGACGCAACTGAAAATTAAAAAAATCTTTTTTTTTTCCATAAACCTAGTTCCCGACCCATTCTTAAAGGAACACTTAATAAATTGTTGGCATTAAAGAAGATTTTATTTTGAGTTAAATTTTTATTGTTTACCTCAATCTGGTTATGAAATTATAACCCTGTCTTTAAAAACAGGAAAAAGTCCTCCAATGGATATAAATGATTTTGGATTGCTACTGTTAACGATTTAGTATGCGATATGTTCATATGTGTCTGATACAGTATATGTATACAATTTTAGCAAAAATGCACATTAGAATCGTACAATTTCATTTAGTATCTACTAGCAGTTAACCCGCTGCTTCGTAAGCGTGGTTTTAAATATTATCTAAAACAAAGTTAAAAATGTAAAAAAAAATCCGATTAAAAAACTTGTTTATTTTTAATCAGATTTTTAACATTCTATCCTCAAATTTGCAAAAATATGCACATAAATAAAAGAAAACCTTTTGTCTACCTAAATATCATATTTAAAAAAACAAAGTCTCAAAACAATGCAAAACACAACCAGATATGTGAAAAAGTACCTCTGGCTCACTCACTCAACTTCTGGTTTTAACCGGGGTCAACAAATCTTTATTTCATGTTTATATCTAGAACCAAAATCTTATAAAAGGACCAAAAATATAATGAATTTTTGTCTACTGTTCTGACTTCCGGCATTAGAGTCAGTAGCCTTTAACTTTTATATTTCTAAAGTCATAATCTCAATATATGCCAAAAAATAACAAAAATGCAAGAAATGTTATTCTTGACCTTTTAAATGACTTTTTACCTTCATCTGGGTTAATAGTACTTACTGTCATATTTTATGACAAAATATTAAAGATATGCAAAGTTCAAAATATGTGAAAAAGTACTTTTTGTTCAATTAATAGACTTTCGACCTCAATCTGACCCATTAGACGATAATTTTATACTTGTGGACTTATAATTAGGAAAATCAAAAAAATGCACTTAAAAAGGGCTTATGCACATAAAATATGCGGTAAAAAGTCAAAAATATGCTTCAACAAATTGAAAATAGTACATATGTATATGATTTAAAAAAAAATGATAGGAACTTAGACCAAGGAATCCGAAAAGGCAGCATTTAAAATAAAGTTGCCTAAACGAAGTAACGAATTTATATTGCAAGCAATCCAGTACAAAATAAAAAAGGGGAACCAAAATGGTCTTAAATAATGTTTAGTTGAGCGGTCCTGAAAACTAGCCTGGTATCGATTTTTTGTCAAATCAAAAAAAAAAAAAAAAAAAAACAGGGGGCAAATTACGGCATTCAATTCGAATCGAAATTTAAAAAATTCTTATTAGAATTCCTATATTAAAACACTGACAATTCAATTGATCGAGTAGAATTTCGATTCGAATCGAATACCGTAATTTGCCCCTAAAATTGGTTTCGCTTCAAAATATATAATTAAATGAAAAACAAAAGGTGACGATTAAATTAAATATATAAAAATTTAAAAAATGCTTTTAAAACGGATTATACAAAAAATATTCTCTTAAAGAAAAAATTTGACAAATTATGCTGTTATATGCAAAATATGAAAAATATGCCCTAACAAATTAATACCAAAGTTTTCCGAAAAATCTCAAATAGGTGATAATAAGAATGGGTTTAGCTTTAAAATAAAAAAAAAAAAATAAAAATATAAAAAAAAAAAAATAAATAAAAAATAAATTTAAACAATACAAAACTTACAAAAGTTTGCAAAGAACACTTGAATGATTTTTTGTTATTTTTTTCAAATTTAAGCAATAAATTTAAAAAAATTTTTAAAGACGAATTTTACAAAAAAAAATATGCTCCTAAGGGAAAAATATGCCAAAATATGCTGTAATATGCAAAACGCAAGGATATGCCCTAACAAATCGATGCCAAAATATTGAAAAAGTTCGGAAACGGATAAATAACAACATTAAAGGTTAACGCGACGCACAGAAAAAAAATATGATTTTGCATATTATTGGTTGTCGTGTTCATAATCCCAAAAAAATAGAAAAGGTACCAAAGGTGAAAAATTTAGATTTCAAACTTAAAAGCTCAACAAATGTAAGAAAGTAGTTAAAGAAAATTTTTAGCCTTTCTTATAGGTAGAGTTAAAAATTTCAGAAAAGTTACCAAAAACATACATTTTCCGGGCCTTTCGAACAGAGTTTGAATTATGTTTCTATCTCTATTCGTTGAGAAGTTACAAAGTGTACCTGGGCACTTTAAATTTTTACTTTTTTCACCTCTTACGGTCCAAAACTTCTTGAATTTTTTTCTTTTGTAAATTTTGTTTTTCATTTGGCCCATTTTTATCGCCTTCGGTTCCATATATCCCAAAACCTCGTGTTAGCCGATTTGACATATAGGAATTTACCCGCAGTCCAACATTAAGTCTCTGGCTCTACGCGTTTGGACTGTGCGATGATGAATCAGTCAGTCAGTCATTAACATTGCTCCTTTACATATAAATGTTTTTCTATTCTAGATTTTCTTAAAAAAGTTTTAAGTCTATAAAAACCACGCAGAAATAAACTTGTTTACACAAGAAACTGATAGAAAAGACAAAAGAAATAGAAACAAAAAAAGCTATAACAAATGCTAAGTAATTAAAGAATATGCCATAGAAAGCGAAAAATCGTAAAAAAAGATTATAGTCGGTCAAACCCGACCATATAATTCCCTACACCCTATTTAATTTCATGTTACACAGTTATTATCTTTATCGGGTCCAAAATTTCAAAAAGGTACCGACAACGTGCCCTTTTGTTTTTTAAGACCGAATATAATGCTTTTTGAATTTTGTTTCTACCGTATACAGCTTAAAAGATAGAACGTTTTTTAATGTTTACTTTTCGGATATTTTTTTACCCCCTTTGGGCCTGCATTTCTTAAAATCCCTTCTTAGTAGGTCTGTACATCGGAAATGATCCGAATTTCAAGTCGCTAGATTTACGCGTTAAGGATGTAGAATGATAGTTTAGTACAAATAGTGATTCTGTTATGTATTTAGATATTTTTATTAACGAATTTTATTTGCCCAAAAATTGTTATTTCGAACGAAAAACATTTTTCTTCTTGACATTAAAAAAAAAAGTAATACAATATGACAACAAGACATGAGTAAATATCTTTTGAATTACCCAAGAATGTATTAAAACAATTAATAAAATACATTTGAATCACCATTTATTTGCTATTTCGTAGAAACTCATACATTAAAAGAAGCTCCCACGAAAATTCATATTAAACAATGTTTAAGAATTTAAGTTTTAAAATTTATTTAAAGAATTATTTCATCAGGCTTAGATAAAAAAGTTGGCTTTAAAATGAAATTAAAGAAATCTATTGACAAAATCATTACAGAAAATTGTTATAAGAAGATTTTTAAATTAATATAAAACTTCTTTGTTTAAAACAAAGCAAAACAAGAACAACATAAAAAAATAATGAAACATAATATCTTGTAATGGCGATGTATAACAAGTACAAGACGAAAGAACTAGAGTTTATAAAAAATACTTAAACGCAATAGTGGCTTAAATTGCTTAGCAAGATTGATGTGCCTACACAGAATTGGCAAACAAGAAAAAAAACCGATCAAGTCAATGTCAAATTATTAACGAATATGCCACCATCAAATGACTCTGTTCATACTACACATGCTTTATTATTTTTTATCAAATCGCATCTAAAGATCTGATACAAACACCTTGTCAATATTAGAAAAAAATAAAAACAAAAAAGATATTAACGAAGCAATAGGCATATTCTGTTGAACTCATAAGACACAAAAAAGGCATTAACTTGAATTTTTTTCTAAGTCCAGATTTTTGTTAACTTTGATAAATGGTCTGCTCATTTATCACAATTAACCAAAAAATCTCGACTTAAAAAAATACGAGTTGCGACCTTTTTTTATTGGCAACGTTTTGATTTAAATGCTTAACAAAAAAAAAATGAAATAAATATTTTGATAAAAAGTTATCTTGGAAACCACTGTTAAGATTTGTAGTTTTAAAACACATTTACACACAAGTACAAACTTACAAACATATTATGTTAAAGGTTATACATATTTGAAATTAATTTGCGATTACTTGAACTAATGAACTGACGAATGTGGAAGAACTCAAATAAAAGTCACTTAAATCTAATTTTTTTAGAAGTAAGTAATAACTTGTGTTAATGACTTCCAGGTTGGTGCACAATGGGTACAAAAAAAATTTTATGGAATATGAAGCATTAACTTTAAAGCTTGCTCTCTATCTATAACCAACTGTAGCTCTTATACAGGGTGTCTGTTGGCAGATTTTGGCACAAAGTTTTATTAAGAGCATTGAGCGACAAAATGAACATGCGATTTTCATTTTTTTTAGAGAGTATGTCATCCATCTTCAAAACGGAGCCTTGTGCTCTGAGCTACACGCTGCAGTAAATAAACTTGGTTCATTTGATCTGATTTATCAACGAATATTTTCCCTTAAAGCAACAAGAGATTGAGGATTGTCATTATTAACCCTCTTCTTGAAGGTAGCCCTATAAAAAATCCATGGGAGTTAGATCGGGTGACCTAGATGGCCATGGGAAATCCCCAAAGTGACTGATCAGCTTTTGGGGAAAATTTTCCCGAAGAAAATTCATTAAAGCTCTGGCTGTGTATGCAGTCGCCCCATTATGTTGAAACCACGTGTGTGTAGAGTATGATGAATAAGCTCGCAGTTTTGGAAAAAAAAGGTCCAACAATCTCATGCGTGAATAAGGCACACCAAACAGTTACCCCGGGGTAATTCAATGGTTTTTGATGTTTCAATCGAGGTTTGCTCGTTCTTTAACACCAGTAACGGCAGTTTTGCTTGCTAACGTGGCCGTTTAAGTAAAAATGAGCCTCGTCGAGCCAAAAAAATATGATTTACAGTGCACATCTTTTAACAAAAATTTTAGCGTAAATCAAAGTAACTTTTATTCAGTTCTTGAACGATTTGAATTTTGAAAGGATGGAATTCAGATGATTTTTCAAAATTTCATGAAGTCCCAGTAAGGCTGCTCTTTTCCGTATTGAAAGTCGCGGGCTGTTACGTAAACTGCTTTTAATTAGTTCAATGTTTTTTAGGGAGTCCTTGAAAATCGACTACGCCCTGGCCGTGGGACATTCATAGCCGAAGCATTTGCGCGGAATCTCTGCAACCACGAACGAATTAAATTTACATTACGTATTCGCTGAATACCGAACTTTGAACAAAATCGACTAGCAGTTACGAAATAATATGTACTCTTAAAAAATGTCCCCACAGCCAACGGGCGATGCTCACTCGACCACTGCGACATCGTAACTGACAAATCCGCACAAACGATAATTCCAATGGCTTTACCCTCCCTCCGCACTGTTTATTACTTTTTTAAATAATCGTATTTAAAAATATAAGTTTGCTACCCGACACCCTGTATAAGTCGTTTTCTCGAAAATTAAAGTTAAATTCTAAAGCAACAAATAAATGTTGACAATTGCATGCTTTTCCAAATGCACAAACTATTAACTTATAATTACCTTTTCCCAAAAGTCGTTGTCTAAGGAAGTGGAGTTGAAGTTTAAAAAAGTATAATACAAATGGAAAAGGATGAAGCATACAGGCCAGAATATGTGGCGAAAACTTAACTTGCGACCCCTAGACTGACAGACTTGCGAAATAATTGCTGTTCATCAGGGCACTCTCATACTTTTCTTCAGAAGCTTTCACCCGAAAATAATATTAATCCCCAAAATACCTAATGTGTGTCAGTATTAAAATAAAACTTTACTAAAATAGAATTATTTGAGAGCCGCCTCCTAATTGTGAGTGTTCGAGCATCCTTAAGTAGTTACTTAAAAAAGCTTAAGGTAAGTGTGTGCCACCACAAAACTTGGCAGAGAGACTTTGAAGGCGAAATAGTAATTTAAGAAATTTTGTATGGATAGGAACAATGGAAGTAGGTTGATCCTTCAAAAATGCATACATTTTATAGAATTTTATGGTGCGCTATATCTAGGAAACTGGTACAGATATCGACTTCAGTTCTGCTTAAAGGCAATACAAATATGATGTCTACTTTTGGGGAAAGTTACTTGAACCTGTATGTGCCACCGTCTAGAAAAATTTTTATGAATTTTTTTAGATCTATTAACTTGGCTAAAAAGTATGTAACGCCAAATAAGTTACATTGATTAAAATGCTTTAATCCTTTAAAATTTGTGGTCCTTTTCTTTTCAAATAATTTTTAGAGTTATACATGTATCGTAGTTACCTTTGATTGGTAAGAGTTATTTTTAATACCAAAAGTGCCATAGTGCAAAATTACAAATGATAGTAATAAATTTTATAGTAAATTAATTTAGTTTAGGCGCATGTCTGCTCTACTTAAGGTTATTATGTTTGTTTTCTTTGGGCCTCATGAATCAGAAATCTTCAGTTTTGGTGTTAAAGTGTCTAATAAATAATAAATAAAAAATAATAAACACTAAAGTTAACACATTTTTTTTTTTATTGTTTTTAGCCATTAACGTTTTTATGTTAAATATGTTTTCTAACCTCGTAATCATAATCATCTTAATAGTTTGCCATATTTTGCTTTATATTGGTTTTATTATTTTAATTAATAATTTAATGATTTGTAGTGTTCTGGCTCATATTTCATAAAAATGGGGAAAAACCAATATTTTTATTATTGTTGTTTAAAAACAAATGTCAATTTTATAATCTGTTTTCACCGCCCCAACAAAACATAAAAAGAAATAAAAACAAAAAATTAAAAAAAATTGATTGAACTTTTATGGTTTAACAATTCAAAGTTAAGGTCAGAGTAGGGATTTTGACGCAACACATTTAAATATACATATGTAAAATGTGGTTTATCTTAAACAATTAGAGGCGAACAAAACTATTGATTATGTGTTTTAATAAAAAGAATTGTGTGGTTGAAGTTTATGAGCTCAACACAATTCATTTCAATATAGTTAATATAATCGATTATAGAGCAACGAACTTTAATTTATTTTTTTTTATTATTAAAAGAGATTGTTGGTTAAAGTTCTACATATATTTTTCAAAAATTAATAATAAGGAAAACTAATTAATTACTTATATGTCACTGATAACTTTTACTTACCGTGAATAAGTACATACGATCGGAGCTATAAATAAAAAGAAAAAAAATATTCTTTAAAATTTAATATATTAGACTTTATTAGAGCGAGTTTAAAATTAGTAAATAAACATATTTTTTCAGAAATAAAAATTATTTTTAAATACATTTATGGCTATTTATTTGAACTTTTTCTATATATCTTATAATTACTTCTATTTATTCGGCTTAAGTTCATTATTAAAAATGTGAAAGCTAAGAATGGAAATCTTTATTAAAAATTAAGTAATTCCGATACTAGCCGAGTGTAATGCATTTTCGAAATCAGCTACGATTTCTCGTCAGCACTCTTTCTATTCGGTACTACTGTAAGTTGAATGTTGATTTGTTCTATTTAAACAAACTTTAATTAGAATTTGAATACTGGAATTCTATTCATATTCCTTATTGTTTAGACCGAACTAAGTCACATACAACTCTATGTTCTCTTATTCTCATTCTATTTGCGAGAAATCGTAGCTGATTTCGAAAATTTTTTACACTCGGCTAGTATCGGAATTACTTAATTTTTAATAAAAATTTCCATTCTTAGCTATCACATTTTTAATAATCAACTTAAGCCGAATAAATAGAAGTAATTATGAGATTATTTTTAAATTTTAAAATAAATAAACAGAAAAGAAAAAGCTAGATTGATAGAAAATCAAATGATTTTGAAATTGTTGATTTTTAATTTAAGAGAATAATTTGTTATATTTTAAAAGTATTTTATATAAATCATTTTTTTTTCTATACTCTTCACATAGTGATACGTGTATATATCAGTTTATCATTCCATTTGTAATTTCTGAAATATCCGTTTGCGAACCCATAATATATATTTATTTTGGATCCTTATTGATAGGGAAGTCGATTAAGTCATGCCCATCTTTTCGTCTGTCTGTCCGTCTGATCAAATCAAATTTAGGGAGCGAATTAAAGTCGGTCGGAAAGCGTTTTGTTGTCAAACCACACAAATACAAAAAACGGCGACCTAAATTTAGGGAAATTTTTTTTAGGGTAGGAGTAGGGCAAGTGGTGTTTCACCTACAATTGCACAAATTTTGTGCAATTTTTTTTAGCTAAATGTGAGAAACTATAAAAGCTCTCGACTCTAAACCTAGTGCAAAGTATTTTCAGCATGATACGTACATTTTTTGCAGGGCAAGGGCAGCCCCTATACAAATCAACAATTTTTATAAAACTGTTTAAAATTTCCTACAAAAAGTAATCGTGAAACAATGCATACATGTTGAAAAAAAACAATGAGGAGGAGAAACTTCTATAAATATGAACAATTTTTGTAAAATTTTGAAAACTATGCAACAATCGACATCAAATGTCCTACGAAAAGTAATTAGACAAGGTGGGCCAAAAGAAGTCTTCCGTTGTTGTTTGGCTCTAATTTTTTTCCAAATGAAAAACTTCGATTCTGTTTATTTGTACCTTTAGAATTTTATTGGTCAAGTCGAAAAAAAGATATCGGGCAAATAGGTGCCGTCACAATTGATTGCTATATGGGCTCGTTTCAAGGCATTTTTCATCACTCCGGTGAGAACTTCGGGCGACAGATTCTCGCACTCGTATCGAATGTTGTCCTTGAGAGCCTCCAGGGTCTCGGGCTTGTTCACGTAAGCATAAGACTTCAAACCATCCCACAAAAAAAATCTGAAACGGTTAAATCGGGCGATCTTGCGGGCCAATGTAAATCGCCAAAACGAGAGATGACCCAGGAACGCCGCCTTAAGAATATTGGGTGTGGTTCGCGCAGTGTATGCTGTTGCCTTGTCCTGTTGGAACCACATGTTCTCCAGTCATAATTCGTTCAATTGCGGCGGAAAAACTCGGCTAACAATGCCATATAGCGCGCACCGTCCACTGTTGTCGTTTGACCAGTGGCGTCCTCGAAAAAAATGGCCCGATGACTCCTCCAGCGTAAACAGCGCACCATTAAGTCACTTTGAGCGGCTGCAATGGCACCTTGTGCATCAACTGCAGATTTTCGGTGCCACAGAAGCGATAGTTTTGCTTGTTCACGTACCCTCTGAGGTGAAAATTAGCCTCATCGCTCATTATGATTTTAGTCGAAAAATCGTCCCCTTTGGCCTCGATGGTTTGGTCTAAAGGCAGCAGTTGATGCACGGACTGGACTTTGTATGGGAACATGCCCAGGTTTTTGACCAAATTCGCCTTAGAGACGATCGGCTGATGGCTAATTGCGAGGCACAGCGTCTGGTCAATGCTTCTGGCGACAGCTCGACATCCTCGCCAACAACGGTGATATTTTCGGCAGAACGGGCGCTCCAGGGCCGGCCACTTTTGGCACCTTTTCGTGTGGTTCCAAACTCTTCAAGGTTGGTGGCCAAACGGCGCAGTGCTTGCGCAGTCGGTGCCGGACGACCGAGGAATCGTCGATGGAATTCGCGCTGCGCCAGCAACACAGACGAACTGTTACGCAAAAAATAGACACGATTATTCCGCGTTCTTGGGGAGTGTATCGCTACATAGCTTATTCAGTTGTATTCTACATCTGTCTAGTTTACAAATGTCAAAACAGATTTAACATTGGCCGCCATTTTCAAAAACAAGAGCATCTTTTAGTAGGGTGATTTCTTTTGGACCACCTTGTAGAACAATGACTATATTTTGGAAGAAACAAGTTGGATAGGAGCAGGAGGACCGGAAGTCCACATACAAAACAACAATTTTTATCAAATTTTTTTAAGTACATTTTTTAAAAGCCGTCAAAACTATCGACCTCAAACCTTTTACAAGGTATTTCTATTAAGATTTTTTTTAAAGAAAAATCACAAACAAATATACTTACGTTTTATAAATGAAAAATATGAAAATCATTCTACTTAAACTATTTAAAAAGATTTAAAACATTATGAATTTATATGAAATAATGTTTATTAAAAGAATGACGTATGTTTATTAATAATTTATTACTCAAGTTTTTTGATTCTCACACAAAACTTTTACATTTTTGTGGTACATGGCTGCATTCATTCATAGATTTGTTTTATTCTTTTTACAATACATTTATATTATTTTTTTTTAAATAAAATTCAATTAATGCATGTAGGTGTTATTTACCACATGTGTAAAGAAAATCGTCATCATCTTTATTTTTTCTTCATTGAATTATGTATTTATACAAACAAGTTTATTAAGAAGTTTATTCTAGTTTTAAGAAAATAAAAAAAAGAATACCAGTTTGTTATTAAAACAGAATTTTGCTTCTCTTCTACTTTATTGTTTAAAAATATATTTATTCATTCAACAACATATATTGTCTATTGGTTGCAGTTATTAAGTATTTATCAGTTGTATCAAGTCGGTACAATTATTTGGTTACACCGTTCGAAACATTTTGAAAGTTTATATATTTTTAAAAATTTATATAAATTAATAAAGTCGATCCTTCAACAAGTGCATGTTAAAGATGTTCGATTTGGCTTAAAATGTATTTAATAATTGTTTGAAAATAGTAAAATTGAAAAATTTTAAATGAGTATTTACTTGTTTGTACCACAAAAACGGCAAAACCGATTTTTAAATTTGATGTAAAGATATCACGAAGGCTACAATTTTCTACGGCGCTTAGAAATTATGTAGGTGTGGCAGCACCTTGTATATAAATCGATAGTTTTTACTACTATTACCAAAATCATTTTTTTAAACTCGTTATAGATTAGAATGATAATTTTTATCACAAACTAAGTAATTCCCAAATGCAATACATTTTCAAACTCCTTACAAATTTTCGTCAGCATTCTTTCAATTCGGTATTACTGTGAGTTGAATGTAAATTTGTTTATTCAAACCAGTTTTTACAAGAGTTTGAATACTGGAATTTTATTCATATTCTATATTGCTTAGACCAAACTCAACATACAAGGTGGGCAAAAAGAAATCACCATATTGAAAAATGCTCTTATTTTTGCAAATGGCGGCCAATGTCAAATCTGTTTTGACGTTTATGAACTAGAATTATGTTATGTAGAATACAAGCGATACCCTCCCCAAGAACGCGGAATAATCGTGTTTTTTGCATAACAATTCGTCTGTGGTGTTGGTGCCGCAAGAATTTCGTCGCCGATACCCCGGTCTTCCGGCGCCGTTTGGTCACCAACTTTGAAGAGTATGGGACCACACAAGACGCTGCCTAGAGCGGCTGGTCCAAGAGCGCCTATTCTGCTGAGAATATCGCCGCTGTTGGCGAGGATGTCGAGCTGTCGCCAGAAACATCGACCAGACGCCGTGCCCCGCAACTAGTCATCAGCTGGTCGTCCCTAAGGCGAATTTTTATCAAAGACCTGTGCATGTTCTAGAACAAAGTCAAGTCCGTGCATCAGCTGCTGCCTGTCGACCGCCAAACGCATCGCAAACAACATCCGATGACTTATTTTGTACAATTATTAATTTAAAGCCGAATAAAAAACAGTTATTATTAAATGTTCAAAACTAAGTTTAATATTTCTTTAATGTGAAAGTTTATGATAGTCGTTAAACCCGAATACACCTTCTGCGTAACATATCGTATAACTAGTTACCAAACAAAACTAAACAAACTTTATATTAAGGAATATCTTTTACGTTATTGGGATGGCAACAAAGCTATGATAAGCCTGGATTTGCACATTTTTTAAAAGAATTTTTTTTAGAAGGAAGCTACTGAATACAACGCTATTGAAGCTTAAAATCTTTTTACTTATGGCACGTTCACACGGAAAACAGCATTCGAGGTTTACTCTCTTTTCACGTTTCGCCCCAACACCATGATTGAAAATTATTGGTTCGCCATACAAAATTTTGAGAGCCAACCTTCCAGGGTTATTTATAGTTTTGTGTGCACCTCGGGTATTTTTATGGAAAGTTTATCTGACCTAGCGCTCAAAGAAAATTAAATATATATAATTGGAAACTAAGAAATAGTAAAAAGCAATGGTTAAAGTAAAATAGAACAACTGTTTGAACACCAAGATTCGCAACCTTTGTTTAAAAGGCCTACCTAGTGGTTCATATTACCGTGTGAACATGCTTTTATGTAGTATGCATCACAAAGTATGAACTAGTCAATATTGCTATGATTGCTATGGGCAATACAAAATTTGACACAACCGAATATGTAAATAGTGCTTTTACTTGTTTTGTTCTTTAGTCAGTAAACATCATGTGCGTAGGTGTGTATTTTTGTGGTTTTAAAAGAGGCCCAACCACAATAAACATTAATCAGAAATTAAGAAATGACTTCATTAGTTCTTTTTATTGCCATCATATGTTACAATGTACGACACATAATAATTAGTTTAATTTTATAATAATAAAACACTTAAAATTATCACATAAGACTGTGTGAAATTAAAATTAAAATTAAAAGAAACAATTTAATGTTGTAAAAAGGCATATGCTTTAAGTATGCCTGTAATGGGGGAACTGACAATTTGATGTTTTTTTTTGTAATATATTGGCGGGAAGGCTTTTTCTAATGGCTTTTAAAGCTGAAAACTTTTATGACACTTAATACTTAAAAACATTTCTAGTACGTCGCCTCCGCGACTGCGTAAAACAAACTCAATTCTTTCGTCAGTAATACTTGCGGAATGTTATTCAATTTAAGTTTTCGTTTTTTGCTTAAAAATTAGTAATTATGTTTAAAAGGGTTTTAAGCTTTTAAAAATTAAAAAAAAAAATTAAATATATATTTGGGCAATTTTCTACAACTAGAACACTTTTGCCTGCAGTGTAACAGGGTAATAGATTTTCTTTAGTTCAATCCTGCAACATTTTGTGTTAATAAATATGTTGTTTGGACAAATATTTTAGTCCAAGATGCTGGCTTTTAAACTGCATTTAAATTCATAATACTTGCAATTACACCCATACTTAAGCTATTATTTAAATGCTACATGACCCTCGAATTTTAAAATCTATAATTAAACTAAATATTAAGATATAAATTTATTATCTTCTATAACTAATTAATAAGCCGCAGCATTATTAAGTTATAAACACTATTTATTATTGCAAAGCAAAAAAAAACTTGCTATAATAAAAATTTTTAATTTTGCTAAAAAAATATAAAAATCATTTGAAAAAAATATAATTCTAAAATCACGTTTGAATTTGTATTTTCTGTCAATATTTATGGGCTGGCTGCATAGAAAAAAAATAGAAAAATTGCCAACTATACAACACCTTGGTTTGTTTAGGTTTGTTTCTGCTAGTAAATACAGGGTGTCTGGTGGAACATTTTGATTTTAAAACTTAAGAAAAAACGTAAAAATTGAGACAAAGTTTTGATAAGAGCTTTAAACGATAGAATGGAAAAGCGGATTTTATTTTTTAAAAAGTATGTCATCCAGATGTTTTCCGCCGAGTTGAACACAATGTTAAAAACGTAGCCTTGTGTTCTGCGCCACACGCTGCAGCAAAACTTGGTTCAATTAAGCTGATTGCTTGACGAATATTTAAAGCCACAAGAGATTATAATTGTCATTAAAAACCCTCTCTTTGGGGTAGCCCCATAAAAAGATCCATTATAGTTAGATCGGGCGACCTCGGTGGTTATGGGATGTCCCCAAAGTGACAGACAAGTTTTTGGGGAAATTTTCCTAAAGCAAATTCATCGAAGCTCTGGCCGTGTATGCAGTCGCCCCATCATGTTGAAACCACATGTGTGAAGAGTACGAGGGATGAGCCCTCAGGTTTGGCAAAAAGAATTCCGTAATCATGCATCGATAATTTTCATCGTTGTCATTTTTCTCCTGGCCTTGAGAATTTTCGAAAAAAATGGTCCAATTATCTCATGCGTGGATAAGGCACACTAAACAGCTACCCTGGGACAATGCAATGGTTTTTGATGTTTTAATCAAGGGTTGCAGGTTCTTGGAGAGTAACGGCAGTTTTGCTTGTTAACGTGACCGTTAAGTAAAAATGAGCATCGTCGCTCAAAAAAAAAAAAAAAAAAAAATAGGATTTACAGTACGAAAACGCTCTAGCATTGTTTCACAAAAAATGTTGCGTAAATCAAAGTTACTTTCTTTAAGTTTGGATTTTAAAATAATGGAACTTCAGATCCTTTTTTGAAATTTCACGAATAATCGCTCTTGAAAGTCGCAGGGAAGCTGCTCTTTTCCGTATTGAGAGTCGAAGATTTTCACAACAAAGTTGTCGACGAGCAGTTACGTAAGAATCATTACTCTTAAAAAATATCTCCGCAGTGAACGCGCGTTGTTCCCTCGATCACTGCGGCAGCGTGACTGACAAATTCGCATAATCGATAATTCCAACGGTGCCACCCTCCCTCCGTATCGTTTATTACTTTTTGAAATAATCGTATTTAAAAATACAAATTTGCCACCAGCCACCCTGTACTAATAACAATAATAAAAAATTTGTGTTTAAAAAATATTATTAAGATGTTAGTAATTTAATAAAAAGGTTCTTAAAGTTATTTTCTACGGATTCTGATGTTTTGTTTTACCAATTACTATTTCAATCTGTAAGTTATCAAAAATGACACTCAAAAAACATTTAATAATTTTGAATCTTGTTTTTCTGCCAACATCTTAAAGTATGACGAATGCTTGTCGATGCAATTAAATGTGTGCAATTAATTTAAAACCAAATACACGGGTGAGCAGCAAAGATTAAATTCAGATTTGTTGCCGTTGTTGTTATGGTTAATGCTGTTGATGCTGTATTTTACGTTTTTGATAAAAACAAGATTCAAAGTGTTTATATACAATTGTGTGTTCGCCGCTAATGCCTTGGGCAGATGTGTAAAGGAACGTAATGTTTTAAGAGTAATAAAAAAATAAAAATATTTTTTTACTTTACTCTAAAGTTAAATTAAATTTTATTTTTATTCTGCTTATTGACGTCAAATGTTATCATAAAAAATTAGCAAATAAATTCTCAAATCAGAGAAAAGTTAAATTTCCATTTCAATTTACTCTTTTAAGCCTCTTCTGTATATGATGCTTAAGTTAAACGCTGATAGTGGTTGTTATCTATCTGTTTGGCATATAAACACATAAACATGTTACGAGTACAAGTATTATTTTACAAAAAAACTAAAAAACGAAAATATTTTAACATAAAGAAAAGAAATATGACAAGAAAATAAATTTAAATACAAGTTACAAGTTCATGTTTATAGTGTTAAGATACAATACAAAAAACGAACAACAAATACTTTTTAATTCTTTGCAAATTATTAACGCCCTAAAAAATCTCAGGCGCTGTCTCTATCAAGTAAAGTGGTTCATATACTGTTTGTAACTAATAATTTTAGAGCAAAAGCCTCTGGAGCCAGTTTCTATAATTTTAATTATTATTTTGTAAATTTTTTGTTTTTAATAAATAATAATAAAAAAAATAAATAACTTTAAGAAAGATTATTTGAAATAATTAAAATTGTTTTTTTATTTATTTATTTTAAACAGGATTTTAGTTTATTTTTTATAAAAAAATTTTTTTTTACAGAATAATAGTTAGGTTGGGTTAGGCATTAGGTCCTGCAGGACATACACCTTACAACTCTCTCGTCAGTCCATTGTTCCCTGTAGGCATTTTCTGCCTTTTCTTTGAACTCGGCTTATCAGGTCAACCTCCCGTTTTTCCCTCCGCACTAGAGCCATCCATAAAACAACACATCCCTTTAGGCAGCTGCCCTAGATTTCTGTCCAACCAGGACTGGCGATTTGGTAAAAGCGCATTTCAGTTAGTCTTTACCTTAACTAGAGGTGTAGTGCCCGTATTACCCTTGAGTGTTTTTGAAATGCACTAACAATTGAACCCAAAGCTCTAATCAATCCTTTTTCCCGTCCCCCGAAGGCATTTCTGGGGGTTAAATAGGCAGGATACTCAAAATTGTAGCCAAAGCCTTTGTTTGAGTAATTCTAATTGCCCTGCTTGTCCCAAGGCAACATATACATCGGACCTTTCGTAGGATCGCAATGTTGCACTATAGTCCTTCTACGTAGCGCCCAAAATAGGTCGGCTTTCACTGCTCTTTTCTCAAAGTGGTGATTCCATTTCAGTTTTCGATCGAGGAATTACTCCTAGACACTTGACCCTCTCATATATCATGAATCTCCTATCCAAAAACAAGGCATTAAGGACAAAACAAAAAAAATCTTTTTACCCGACACTAGCCAAAGAAAATGCACTTTCAAAATCCATTTTTACATTTTTCGTTTAACATGATTTTAACTTTATTTTGAAGTTTTGGGGAGTTTTTGTAAAATTTTTAAAAAGTATTTGTAATTTCCTTTTTTAATTTGATTAATTTGATTAAGTGGATTCTTTCTACCGAGATTAGCGCATCGTAAAATTTTGAAAAATTTATGCATTTGTAGAAGTCCCACTACTTCCCTTGGACCTGGTTAAAAATAGTTCCCCAATTTAGCGCGTCATCTTAAAAGTCTTTCGATTCAAGCTTACTGAGATTTGAAAACCTGCTTATATTAACGATTGTCTAAGAGAAATTTAAAAAACTATGCCACTAAAATCGGGTTGCAGTGTTCGACTCGGCTCAGGGAACTTGATTTAAATGAATGGACAGACGGACATGGCTACTTGACTTCCCAATATGTAAAGGTCCAGAATATGGCGTCGTAAATGAATATTGTTGAAATTAAAAAAGGAATGTCAAACTTATATAAGTAAAGCCTTATCACTATGTAAAGGGTATAAAAAAGTCAAATTGCACTTTCGTTTAAAGTAAATTCAGTATAAACTAAAATTCCCGTTTTCTTTTTCCATTACAACTTGAAAAAAAAATTAACACACTAAAAAGCAAGTCGTAAAAAATTCTTCTCTTAAAAAAAGATCAAACAAAAGTATTTTAATTTTAGCTTTGCCCTTTTTATCTTTTAGTACCTAGACAGTAATTTTTTTTAAAAACTTTGTTAGTTTAAAAGAGAGGCCCAATAAAAATTACTTTTAAACTAACGCTTTTGCTTTTTTTTCAATATAAAAACAATCTATTTTAGTTAAAAAAAGTTCATTTCACTCGAAGTCATAAAGGAGTTTTTCAAAACTGTAAACTGTTTCATATAAAAAAAAAATTTTTTTCTTACACGCCACGCTTAAAAGTTAATTTTTCATTTGATGGCACGTGTAGGCAATTACCTTGTGACGGTTGTGACCACATAATTTACAGTTTTTGTTAAAATTTTTAAATTGTCAACTTGTCAACTTAGTGCTTCTGATTGTATTTAAAACTTTATTTATTTTTAAAAAAATTTACTTAAAGAAAAACCTTTTTAAAATGTGGCGGGTGTGACATTGTTATTAAAGCGTCTAAAAACCACAGCAGATTTATAAGCATGTGGTCGTTAAACTCTTCCCTAAATAAACAAAATTATATATAATAATATAATACATTTATTAAGGTAAAAATTCTTGGACTCAATTTTTAACTAACCTTAAGTAAAATAATAAATATCTACTACCAACACTCCAGTACCTAACAAAGAGTGCTGACAAGAAACTGTAGCGGGCTTCGAAAATGCATTCCATTCGGCTAGTGCTGGAAAAATACATACATATTTTAAGTATTATTCTTTTTCTTTAAAATTATCCTTTTAAAATGGAAGTAGAAAGCCTCTTTAATATTACACTCAAAAAATTATTACAGTAACTGACTGTAAGTTATTTAGGAAGTATTCCGTAAAGTTGTTTTTAAATGAAAAAAAAAGTTAAATTTTAATATTATATTTTTTTGAACTGGTTTGAAGGGTTATTAAAAACCTCAAATAAACCAAAATACTGATTTTCAGTTGAAGTTAATTTTGTCAGTTATTTTCTAGTAACATTTAATTTTGTTAATTTTTTCCTGATACTTTGTTTTGCTGTAAATGACAGAAAATGTAGTAAATTTAAGACGAAAATGTCAGTTAATTTTTTGATGTCTGAATTTAAATGAAATATTTTGTTAATTTTAATAAATGTATTGTTGGACGGTTTTTAAATGAATATCCAGTTGTTTTAAATAGATTTCCAGTTGATTTTACATAAATAATTTTTTCAGTGTATAAAGAAATATGTAAAATATGAAACAATATACATATTTAAAATTCGATATTTTCAATCCCGCTTAATCGTAAAACAAGTAAACAATTTTTTACCATTTAGGGCTGTTTTACTTAGAATTGCCCATATGTAGTTGCAGAGTTTTTTAAATTTAAAACACATTTTTTAAACAAATGTATCAATTTTTAAGTCAACCATAAAATCATTAACAAATTTAATGATTAAATTTTTGCACTATAATGCATTTTGTGTTACCCATTCCATGCGTTACGTGTAATTTTAAAATTATTAAGCTGCTTTGTTGTTGGTTTTTATTTGTTTTTATTACGAGTATAAACAGTTTTTGTGCATTTTAATTTACAATAACACGATGAAATTTGATATTAAAAAAAAGAATCTTAAGATGCTGGTAAATGTGTCTTTATTCATTTTATTTTAAAGAGAATTTTTACATAAACGTCTATAAAATGTTTAAGTAAAAATTATTAAATTACAAAACTTGCAACTTTAACGTCTACATTTTTGTTATTTTAGGTTAAAAAAAAAAAAAAAACAAAAGAGAGTATAAAATATTGTTGCAACATTAATAACAAAACATTACATTTCAATGTCAAATTGTTGTGAGTAAAACATAGAAGAAGAAATAAGAAGTTGGAAAATTTATTAAAGTGATTAAAACATTTTAAGTTATGAGAATTCCAAAACTGGCTTATATTGCAAATTAGTGTTTCGGTGAAGTATTGTTAAAGTTTTGTTTCTTCAATCAATAATTACAATTTTATATGGTAATATTTTGAAAGGTTTAATTTAATTTGACATTTAAGCGAACATTTGTGTAAAAAACAAATATTACAATGAATTACAATTAATGTTACATAATTGCCTCCTTTAGGTCAAAAACATATAAAACTGCATGCATATGAACTAATACTTTGTAAATCATTTGTCATATAAAATAGGGGTTGCAGTAATCAATTTTTGAGAAATTCAATACAAAAATAGTGAAACTCAGCCGTTTTCAAAAAAATGGGGAAACTAAAAGCTCAAATTAAATGCCAACTACCCTAATTGATTCTTACACCCATTGATGTTTTTAAACAGCAACATTAGATATACACGATCTTTTTGTTGTTGTTCTTTTGTTAACATTTAATTGCAAATATTATGACCTTAAGCCATTTTTTTTAACAAACTAAAATTTTTATTTAATCATATGGAAGAATAAGTACTAAATAACAGAATTAATGGTTGCAGTTTATCTCACAAATAATAATTTCATGTATGGGTCGTCATTTTTGTATTTATCTTTTTTGATCGATACACTAACTAGAATTATGGTATATTGGTTGATCATGGGATTCTTTTGTGCGATTGCAGTCTGCATTTGAATATACCAAAAACGCTTAAAGGCCTTTGTCCCAATTGCATATGTGGACGATGGTAATGTTTTTGATGAGCTTTGTATCAAATTGAAATAATATTCAACATATTTGGATTTTAGTTCTTAGGGGTCATATGTTGTTATTTTTTTCTTACTTAGTAGTGGTCGTTTTTTAATACTACTCATTTACTTATTTCCATAATTGTAGGTGGTTATTTGGTAATAAGTGAGTAAAAGTACATAGTTTTTCAAGGGGGTTTATGATTAAAAAGCTAGTCTGATTCAATTTGCATTTGTTTTGAGGGTGTTTTAAATTATTTGAATAAATTTACAAAAAAAATTAAAAAAAGGACTTTTTATTTACCTTCAATTCATGTTTCTAGAATGAAAATCTTAAAGGAAAAACAATAAATTACCAGAAATATGAGAAAACACTATTTTGTATACTTAGTTGATTTTTAGACTTAAAAATCTGAAAAATATAAAAAATTAACAAATTATAAAAAAATTTTCAATCGGGGTTAATAGTATGGAAATATTAAAGGGAAATGAACCCCGATTAAGGATGGTAAACAACTAAGTGGACAAAAGGAACTTCTTTCACATTCTTACTACCACGTTTTTTTGCATTTTTGAAATTATAGGTCTAGAAATATGAAATAATGGCCCGAGAGGGATGTCGACAAACAAAAGGGTGATTAAAAATTCCTTGTTTCCCATTTTTGGTACTTTTTGCATTTTTTCAAATTGTAAGTGTCTTAGGGTCCAAATTTTTTTTTAATCCTTTTATAATAAAAAATGCAGTATTAATACTTATTAAGTTAATTTTACTTTTAACAAAAAACTAATTAATGTGTTCGATTATCGGCACAGAGAAACAAGCCGATCAATGAAAATCGGCGGCGACTGAAGAGCAACATTCTTCGGCGGTGGCAGCTTAACAGCTTCACGCCGAATTTTTTACATTGGCACAAAATAACTATTTTTTTAAGAAAAAAAAATATTTTAAAACGGACTTAATTTATTTTTTGAATTACATGAAAGTTTTTATGTACTAAAAGGAAAGCAGAATTGTGATTCGCCGCAATTCTCATCAAATATTTCACCTTAAAACAAAAATTTTATCACAACTGCTCACCCTTAAAATGGGTTAAAATAATTTTTTATCTTTCGGTTGGAAAATTTGAAGAAAATAAAAGGAAATAAGATACCTTACTATAAAAATCTTACTAAAAAATTGGTCAAAAATGTCACAAAGTTGGTCTGTTTTTAAGGGCGCTGTCACTCACCGTTCTCTTATCTAACAATGGGTTTTGATTCGAAACGTTAGAATTATGCCATAAGTTCCTGATAGCAGGTTTAAGGCCAAAAGTTTCGAGATTTAGCACGTTAAAAATTTAATTTAATTCTCCGTGTGTATAGTGACTACCGTTCCCCCTGCTACAATTAAAAAAATACCTAAATTACATACTACCAGTCTGTAAAGTGCCTGTGTCAAGTGACAGAGATTTAAAGGGAAATTATTTATGGATTTCGTTCAAATAAAAGGTTTTGTCCGCATTTAAGTCTTTAGTTAAAAGAACTTAAATAGCTATTTTCTTATAAACATTTATGACTGTTTGGCTCTGTAGAATTTGGCAGGCCCGGAAACTTTATTTTAATAGATGGACAGACGGACAAGGCTATATCAACTTTCTTATCTATAAGAATGCAGAATATAAACACTTTACACAGAAAAAACTTAGTTGTAGAATCAGTTAAGAATTTCAGAGAATCAGTAAATATTTTGTCTGACTGAGGACCTACCACGAAAATTGTAAATTTCGACAAACAATTTTGTAAGAATTTTATTGAAAAAATAATAGTTTTAGTTTCAGATAAAAAAGTTTGTTGAGCTGGTTAAATATTTGAATTGTCTAGGCGATAATTTTGTTTGACTTAAAAATCAAATTAAAATATTATTAGAGACTATTAAATAAATTTACTAAAAAAATAAATTATTTTTAACAAGAATTTGTTTGAAAAAAATTTTTTGTAGTTTTTTGTGTGTATGGGGTCGCAAATGAGTATTGAAGAAATTACAAACGTAATGAAAAAGTGTAAACACCATAATCACTATTTTAAGGGTTAAAAGAAACAATAGAAAATTAATAAAAATGACAAGAAATGGCTTAAATTTGAGCCGCTGATTATCCGAGCTTTTCGGCGACTTGGCTTGATTACAAAAATCGGCTAAGCGGCTAGCCGCCAGCTGCGCCATAACGGCTTGTTTCCTTGTATCGGCAATACATTTTTTATATTACCCAGCAAAACCTTTGCTTACCCAGTAAGGCAGAATGTAATAGTTAAGATAAAGAAACGCTTTTTTACTTTTTGACCGAATAACTAGTTATTTTTGTTTGAGTTGCCCCAAAATTCCCGACCCCCCACATACAAAAATCAATATGATTACTAGTTACCAAGCAATAGCTAAAATTTAAATGTAATATTTAGGGTTTTTAATATAAAAATTTTCTATCTATTTTATAATTATATTTTTTGCATATATACCTACAAATGTAATTCTAATGCCCTTACGAAAATCTAATTTTTATGTCTTTACGAGCTCTTTACTTTGTAGCCCATGAAATAATGAGATTCCATTACACAAATTAAAAAATAATTCACTGGGTATTTTTCCATAATAATAAGCTTAATATTTTTTTTTAATTATTATTAAAATTTTTTTTTACATTATTTTATTTTTATACACTTTAATTAATTTCCACTTTTGCAATTATTTGGTCACCTTAACTTTGCATTTAAATTGGTTTCAATTTAACTAATTAAATTCTTTCAAAAGTTTTTAAACAATTAAAATTATTTATTTGATTTTTATGATTTGTTTTGGGTTCAAAATATTGAAACGATTTGATTGCTTTAAAATAATTTATGAAAAGTTCAGGGATTTAAGTCAGAATTTCTTTTTCAAAAAAATAAATGTATGACTCGCATATTTATTGGAGCCCATTTATTAATTTAAGTTAAATACAATTT
The DNA here is from genome assembly GCA_963583895.1 of Melanophora roralis. Lineage (NCBI taxonomy): Eukaryota > Metazoa > Arthropoda > Insecta > Diptera > Rhinophoridae > Melanophora > Melanophora roralis. The sequence goes on along the minus strand of OY757189.1, from coordinate 42,135,156 downwards.
ATGACTGTGGCATATTTACGATGATGACTGCAACGTTTTTTTACAAAATAAAATGAACACTGGAAGTTACATCCATATTTTAAAAATGAAATAAATGTACGTATGTAGTAGATATGTAGTAAATATGTTTGTAAGCACTTCTGTATGTATGCCGTGCATCCCATAACAGATTATATACACTTTAATTATTAAATGATATGCAATGGAATAGTGATGAACTCGTGAATACTTAGCACGTACACCAATAGTATTATCGATAAAGTAAACTTGATAAGAAATTTTTAAAATCTAAGTGCAAGCAATAGTTGGTTGGCAGCAGTTTTTTACAAATATTTAAATGAAAACCAAATCCAAAAATTTTAATAATATGAAACATAAACCCGGCCCGCGTCGGGTAGCATGTCGCAATAAAGGAATTTATATATTATTAAGGATTGCTAATTTCTTGCAATTTTGGAAGCAAGAAAGTTAGCTAGCATGCCAAAAAGTTTTCTTGATTTGTTAAATATAAACCCATCTGTTATTATCAATATTTGAACAAAATAAGATAAGGGCAATTGCATCGTGACGGGTGTGAGCATTTTTAAACAATGTGATTTCTGCTCATACTGGCTCTAGAAAGCCGTGAGATTTAAACCTTTGAAAATTTTAATGTTAAAAGAACTTCGACTTTAAGGTAGTTTTGTGTAAACAATTTTTTTTTTAATTTCAAGGCTGATTAAAGGGTTTTTAACCGTATAAAAGCCAAATGTAAGACCGACCTCTTACAATTTTTAGTCTCACAAATTTTTTTGGAACATATCTCCAAACAGGGTTGCCATAGAAAAGTAGAAAATATAAGGGGAAAACCCTTTCAACTTCCCCGGAGTCGCATTTAGAGAAATTAAATGTATTACAGACCCCAATTAGTTTTCCCTCCCAAACATATTCCTAAAACATACTTACCCCTTATCACCTTCCCCTAAGTGGGTTGCCATACAAGATAAAAAAAAATTATGTAAAAACGCCCATAACTTCCCAAAAACGGTCCTCCCAAACATATTCCTAGAACATACTTACCCCTTCTCTCCATCGCCTAAATGGGCTCCCAGACAAAGTTTGGGAACTTATAATAAATCCCCGCTACAGCTTCTGAGGTCCCCTTGGATGCCAGACTGACCCCAAACTAATTTTTTTTTAAAAACATTTTCCTAGAACATACTTACCCCTTATCTTCATCCTTGGGGGGGGGGGGGGGGGGATTGGTGTTGCCATACAAAATTTGAAAAAACTAGTGTTAAAACCCCTGTACGCTGTGAAGGGTAGATAACATTCGGCCGCAAGCGAACATAGATAGCACTTTTACTTGTTTTTATTTAAAAGAAAATTTTGTTTAAGAGGAGCCCGATTAGCTTTGACTTCAAACCCGGCACAAAGTAATTTTTTATAATATTTACTGGGTATTCAAAAAGGCTAATGTGAAGGGTATGTTAGATTCGGCGGGGCCGAATATAGCCTTCTTACTTGTTATATAAATATTTTTTGTGACTCGAAGAGACCTTCACTTGCACATTTCTTGCAAAATGCTTAAGACTTTACGCATGTGTGCTAGCTAGAAAAAACATGCCGTTATTTGTTCATATTTTCTGTCCCGCACATCCACTCTAGCGAACTATTTAAAATCCCAGCCAAACTGATGGAGTCACACTCTCGGTATTGTTTTTCCCTTAACATGTGTTAGGGTTCTGCTTTTGTTTTACAAAATGTCCGTCCCTCTGTCTATATGAACATTCGTTTATCCACATTAATGGGTATTTTGAAAGCTTTTTTCTTTTTATTTTTTAAAGGAGACACTTCTATGTGTGCTCATTAGTTTTAAATGGAAAGCATTTCTTTTATTTGGCATTTGTTTAAGTTGTTGTTGCTGTTTGTTTGCCATGGCTATTGTTGCTTTAAATGACTTCGCTTATTAAATTAGGTGGAGAAGTTATGACTTTTGTATACACGCACTTCAAATAAGTCAAGTGCGTTGTTTTGAATTGCCTCTTCCGGTAAAATATAGCATTTGATTTCTGGAATTGTTGCTTTTTTTTTTTGGAAATTTCTATCAGACAGTTAATTGAGTAATTTAATGTACAAAAATGTTTTCGTTTATTAATACGAAGAAGAGTGTAGATTCATTAATATTAATTTACAATGCAAGTATGTAGGTGCTTTATATGTATTTGGTTTGTCTTTGTTAATTATAATTTTGTATTTTAATATGAAAAAATGTCTTGGCTGTGGTCATATGGTTTTTGTTTATTTTAAATTAATAAAAAACCGTTACAAAATTTAATTGGGTATTTTAAAGTGTTAAAATTGGGGCGACCATAAATGTTGTTTTCAGCGATTAGGTGTTTATTGTCAAATTTATATTTGGTTGAGAAAATAGATGAAAAAATAAAAGACAGGCTTAAAACCAAACAAGGAAAATTTAAAAATAAAAATGAAAAAAGATTAATTTTTTTTGAAAATTTTATTGCTAAATCTATTAATTTTTTTCATTTTCAAAACCTAGGCCAAAAAATTTTTAAAATTTTTTTATGTTTTGACCACTTGCGTGAGGCTTATGCAGGGGAAAAAATTAACCGATCTCTACCTTACCAAATTCGCTTGATTTAAGATATAACTTGTGATGGATGGTGCACAGGCACGCGATCCGCACACATTAAAAAACATTGCGAAGGTTTTTTATGATCAAAACGGCATGTGCACTAAATTCCTTCAACTCTATATATCTCTCTAAAATGTGGGACCAACCATTATTCCACTTTAAACTATGATTTTTAGAGTTTGCCTTTGTTTGACCCACATTCCGGCAATTTAAGAAAAATAGGGATCGCCGAGCCACTCGACTCTAAAAGAGTTCACCCCTATCAGCCTTTAATCGTTTCTCCTGAAAAGCTAGTAGATCTATATATCATCTAAGCATATATAAATCAGGTTTTAAGTGCACACCAGCACACCTTAATTTGGCGACCTTTTTAATATGGAAGGGATAATTTACAATGTTAAGCTGAAATCAATTTATCGGGCACTTGTGGCAGTTTATGTTTCATCTTGCAGTGTAGACTAGATTGGTGTTATGCTATGGAGCCCTTTTCGCTACTGTGGCTACTGGTTGTCAATGGGCTTGTAAGGATCTTTGAAGAGGAGGGAAAAAGAGGGGTAGCCTTTTACGTTGTGCCAACTTCAAGTGAAAACTTAGTGCTATTTACCCAAAGAAATTAGATCGGCGATATTTAATGGCACAGAGTCAAAGTTCAAAAAGAGATGGTGAAGACGGTTATAAATCTAGAGATTATTCAGCCTGCAGAAACTCTGTAGGGATGGTTTAGGAGCTAGTATATCCACTGGATATATTCCAAGCTGTAACTACTTATTTCATATATGTAGTTTGCTCTTTTGCATTTTTTTAGAATTCGACTATGAACGTTTTTATAATCTTAATTAAGGTCGGACATCAGCTAAGGGGACAGAAACTAGATTTTCTTTTTTTATTGTATAAAAAAGTAATTTTTGATAATTTATATACTAGAAATATAATATTAAGGTAATAAAAATTAATTATAAAATTATATTTAAAACGTGAAATTAAGGAACTAAAGAGATAAGTAAAGGGCGGAAATCTTTAAGTTTGTTTTTTATTAAAAATAGAAAACTGCAGATTCTAGAGTAAAATGGAATGGAAAATCCTGCAAGATTACGTCTTGAAGTTATCCTTCTCACTCAGTAATAAACCATGATGCTGCTTTGTTTAAAGAAAATGTTTATTGTCGGAAAATGTTAAAGTGGAGGGTTTCGATAATTCGGGTTGATTTGAATTGTCCTTTTCATTGTTTTATATCGTTTGCTTAATACACTACTAGAAGCGTGTCTAAGTATGGAAAATGTCTTATACAAATCCAAGTATACAACTATTCATTTTTAATAAATTTCGTATATTCTTCAATCGAGTAAAACCAAACTTCTTTTTAAAAACATATAGAGTCTGTAAAAAATGCCTGTTTCGTGGGGTCAACCAGGGATTTTCTAACAAAATATGCAGCTTATTTTTATACATATATTTTTCTTAGCACTCGTAAGCATTATTTTTTTTTTTTTTTTGCAATTCAAAAACAAAGAGTCTACTTTCGCCCATTTACAGCCACACACACAAGAGACACTTCAACACCCTATATGGCTTTACTTTAACGTCGTTTCATTTCATACAATGTAGGGTTTGTATAATCATTAACGTCATCAACAGAGACACAATATTGAAATAAAAAGTTAATATTTTTAACCTATTTTCTTCGATCTTCTGTTTTAATGCCTTTGTCCTATTTATTCAAGCTCAAGATCTTTTGTTTTTTTGTTTTTTCGATATTTCGCCACCACAATGGGAAGCTTCGTCAGGAAAATTTTTTATTTTTAATAAACAATTCGAAAAATTATTTTAAATATTATTAACAACAATTTCAAAGGAAACGGAAACAGAAATATTTTGACATACTAGTACATACATTAAACAAATTATCTAACTAACAAAAAATTTAAAACATACATAGTACATAGTATAAAAACATTACATAATTTTGAGGAAATTAATTAAACTAATATTCAGATCTTATTTACTAAAAGTCTATAATTTTGGGCTACATTAGCTGTGTCTGTTTTATAATTAATTCGTTGTGTAGATGGAAGTTTTATAATTTGTAACATTTCTAACATATACCTTCGTTTATAGTTGTTCTCTATATTCAAAATTGAAGTGTTTTTGAAATCTGGATAATGATCTGAATTAGTGCAATGTAATGATAATGCTGTTTTTTGTGTTGTGGCACTGTTCCTATATTTCTGATCTGATTTGTGTCCAGCAATTCTGGTTTTTAGTTTATTTTTTGTTGTACCTACATATACCTTATTACAATTGTCATTTTCACTACCCCTACATGGTATCTTATATACTAAATTGGACATTTCAAATTTATCTATTTTACCCTTTGTCTTGCTAAAATATTTATCTAACGTGTTAAATGTTTTATGTGCCATTTTGTATTTCCTATCATCATAAATTGTCGAGTTTTCTAATCTTTCAGATAAAAGAGGAACATAAGTAAGTGATTTATAGACCTTGGGTTCAGTTTGCGTTTCCCTGTTCAAATTAGTCCGGTTCCTATATTCTCTTATCAATCTACAAACTAGTGCAATTGGAAAATCATTGTCAATCAAAATATTTTTAACCTTCTCCATATTCTTCCTATGAAATTCCATATTACTAATCTTCGAAACTTTCTCAATTAAATTCCGTGCTGTATTAATAATAACTCTCTTAGGATGTTTCGAATGATAATTTATAATTCTTCCCGATGACGTTGGCTTCTGATACCAATCTATTAATAAATTTTCACCCCTTCTTATAACTAATGTATCCAAATATGGAATCCTAGAATCACATTCCTCTTCAATAGTAAATTTTATATCCCCATGGAACGAATTAAAAACCATTAAAACATTATCAATCAAATGACTCGGAACAATACAAAATAAGTCATCCACATATTTCGTTATAATTTTCGGTTTTACATCCAATCTATCAACACAGTAATCTAATAATTTCTCCATAACAATATCTGCTACTATCGGAGATGCTGGAGATCCCATTGGAAGTCCTTTCCGTTGTATATATATTTTATCATCATATTTGAAATACCTATTATCAAGTAAACAGAATCTAAGAATGCGAAGAAAAAGATCCTTATTTATATCTGTATAACTTTCTATTAAATCCCATTTCTCCTCAATAATACTTAGTGCCATTTCCACTGGTACATTTGGAAATAAAGATACTACATCAAGTGAAACTAATTTTTCATTACCCTGTATCTTTATATTCTCTATCCTTTCCCTAAATTGTAAAGAATCTTTTACATTATATCTAGAATTCTCAGTTAATTTCTTAAGAATATTCGCAATATATTTACACAGTTCATATGATGGTGAATTCACATATGAACAAATTGGTCTTAAAGGAAAATGTTCCTTATGTATCTTCGGTACCCCATACAACCTTGGTGCCGTAGATACATTCGTTTTAAGCCTGTTTCTTTCAATTGGTGTAATAACCTCCAATTTAAACAGTTCTTCTATCAAACTATTATTTGTTATCTGTAATTTGTTCGTCGGATCTTTATTTATTTTTTTTAAACTGAACCCAAGGTCTATAAATCACTTACTTATGTTCCTCTTTTATCTGAAAGATTAGAAAACTCGACAATTTATGATGATAGGAAATACAAAATGGCACATAAAACATTTAACACGTTAGATAAATATTTTAGCAAGACAAAGGGTAAAATAGATAAATTTGAAATGTCCAATTTAGTATATAAGATACCATGTAGGGGTAGTGAAAATGACAATTGTAATAAGGTATATGTAGGTACAACAAAAAATAAACTAAAAACCAGAATTGCTGGACACAAATCAGATCAGAAATATAGGAACAGTGCCACAACACAAAAAACAGCATTATCATTACATTGCACTAATTCAGATCATTATCCAGATTTCAAAAACACTTCAATTTTGAATATAGAGAACAACTATAAACGAAGGTATATGTTAGAAATGTTACAAATTATAAAACTTCCATCTACACAACGAATTAATTATAAAACAGACACAGCTAATGTAGCCCAAAATTATAGACTTTTAGTAAATAAGATCTGAATATTAGTTTAATTAATTTCCTCAAAATTATGTAATGTTTTTATACTATGTACTATGTATGTTTTAAATTTTTTGTTAGTTAGATAATTTGTTTAATGTATGTACTAGTATGTCAAAATATTTCTGTTTCCGTTTCCTTTGAAATTGTTGTTAATAATATTTAAAATAATTTTTCGAATTGTTTATTAAAAATAAAAAATTTTCCTGACGAAGCTTCCCATTGTGGTGGCGAAATATCGAAAAAACAAAAAAACAAAAGATCTTGAGCTTGAATAAATAGGACAAAGGCATAAAAAGTTAATATTTAAATGAAATAATATTTAATTACAATATAAATGCATATCTTAATGTAAAAAATATTCATTTCTATCTATCCATTATGCATATACATGAAGCTTTGGGTGTTTGTAGCCAAATAAGCAGGTAGTCGTTTTAAATATGGCTGTCAATGGTTACTATAATGAATGGTGACTGAACTTAATATGTTCTTTTATATATATATATATGTATATATACAAACACACACACGAACGCATGCATAAACACCCAATACAGTAAGTTTTATAAACGTCATACGCACGACATTTTTATTATTTTTTTAATGCATTTTACAATTGCTTTATATTGTTACTATTGTATCCCCCCCTTTCTTTTGAAGTTCTTGTCAAATATTTTAAACACAAACGGTAGAAAATATATTTTAACTTTAATTGTTTTTGACATTTCTATTAAACATCTTATTATTATTTTCTAATCGTTTATTAACAATAAGTTGTTATAATTTCAATTAAAATCAATTTATACATATACATTTGATGATTAATAACGAATAATTTTTCAGTCATAGCTGTCAATAGAAGTACCTTATTAAAGGTTTAATGACACAGAGAGATAGATCAAAAATAAAAGGTTTGTGTTTAGTTTTAACATGTTTATAATGAAATTATTATTGAAATAAATTAAGCTGCTGCTGTTCTTTGAGCTGACTTTTGACCTTAATCAAGGTCAATAGTCCCTTTTATATCTAGACCCCGTAACAAATTCGACTTTTCAACTGAAACGAACTTTCTTATTTACGTTTGATTTAATTTTTAAAAGATCTTTGTAATCACTCGAACATCTTTTCTAAAAATTGTTTTGTTCTTTAAAAAATTGCCTTCTCAAGCCTTTAAATATCATTTCCCTGGCTGTCCCCAGTGCTGCTTTCACTTAAATTTGTCTGAATATCTAACAAATATACAGGGTATCTGGTGGCAGATTTATATTTTCAAACTTTAATAAAAATAATTAACACAAAGTTTTATTAAGAGCTTTGAACGATAGAATTGAAATGCTGATTTTATTTTTTAAAGAGTATGTCATCCAAACCGGAGCCTTGTGTTTTGCACCATACACTGCAGTAAACTTGATTCAACTGAGCTGATTTCTCGACGAATATTTTCCTTTAAAGCCACAAAAGATTGGGGATTGTTATTACAAACACCTTCTTTGACGTAACCCCATAAACCAAAATCCATGGGAGTTCGATCGGGCGACCTCGGTGGCCATAGGCTGTCCCCAAAGCGACTGTTCAGATTTTTGGGGAAATTTTCCCACAGCAAATTAATCGAAGCTCTGGCTGTGTGTTGCCCCATCCTGTTGAAACTACGTGTGTGAAGAGTACGATGGATTAGCTCGCAGGTTTGGCAAAAAGAATTCCGTTATCATGCGTTAATAATTTTTACAGTGCGAAAACGCTCCAACATCGATAAACAAACATTTTTGCGTTGAAAAAAATATTTTCTTTCAATTCTTGAACGATTTGAACTTTAAAAGGATGGAACTTAAGATCATTTTTTTTAAAATTCCATGAATAATCGCACTTGAAGGTCTCAGCGAGGCTGCTTTTTTCCGTATTGGAAGTCGCGAATTTTCATCTAAACTGCTTTTAATAGTTTAATGTTTTCGGGAGTCCTTGAAGATCGACTGGACCATGGCCGAAGCAGTTTCGCAGAATCTCTGTGCCCACGAACGAATTAATATTTCACTCGATCCATCACCTATTCGCCGAATAAAATTATCAACGAGCAATTACGTAAAAATAATGTTTTCGCAGCGAACGAGCGATGCTCATCTGGCCACTGCGACATCATAACCGATAAACCCGCACAAACAATATTTCCAACGGCGTCACCAAATTTCAAACAAAATTAATATAAAATAAAAAAATGTTTTCAAATGATCTTTTTCTTCTATAAAAGCGAACATTTCTTATCAATTAATATATTTATGAATGTTTTTTTGTTTTGTCCCTTCAAATACACGTCTTTCCCCTGTAAAATCAGTTTTGCGTTAAAACTTAAAATTGTTGTTGTGCTCTTATTATTATTGATTGAGAAGCTTTAATTTTATTAATTGTAGTAACCCATTCAGAAAACGTTATTTTACAAAAAACTTCGACATCAAAAATTAAGCCGTAATATCAGAATCCACCTTATATAGATGTAGTAGGAAGACGTGTTCTTCATATTTGTATATTTTGCTTAAAATCACAAATATATTTTACTCTCTTAAACATTTTTTTTTACTAATTAAATTACCGTTGGTTTTCAGACAAATTTGGCATTTTGGTGTCAAACACTTGTCAACTACGTTATGAGCTTTTATTTACCAAATGTTTAATTATGCCTTAATAAGCTGCACTAAACAAATAAAATCTATAAACTTAACTGAATTTGGAATCTTTAAGTTTGTGCATGTTTTTTTTTAATCTAAAAGATTTTAATTCATCACTATTTCAAACACGTCTGCGGATATCCGTGTACTTGCGTGTGCGTGTGTATGTATGTGCATTGTTGTTTCGCTTTTGCATTATGTATTTTAAATTCTTTTTTGTTGTAATTGTATAAAGTTTTCAATATCTTTGGAGCCAATGCAATAATTTTTATTGGACATAAGCGCCTTATTAAAACTTTTATACCAACACCACACACCTAGTAGGGCTATTATACTTTTGTGCAGTTGTTTGTAACGCCCAATAAATAGTAAGGGTCTGAGACCCACTTTCAAGTACACCGATCGACTCAGAACTACTTTTTGAGTAGATTTAAGCATTGTCCGTCCATCCGTCCGTCTGGGCGTCAATGTATACTTGTGAACACGCTACAGATCGCAATTTTGAGAATACATATTTTGATGAAATTTTGAAAATTTTGATGAAGTTTTTCTGCACTGGCACGCAGCCTACTGTTTTTGGTGGTATTGGGTCTATTTTTTGACATATCCCTTCGGTAATAAGCATTTTGGGCTATAAATGGCTCTAGTTTAACTTAAACTTCTCAAAATTCTGCACAGGTGTAACACAGGTCAGCAAAGTTATAAACTTTTTAGAATATCTCTTATACTATTAAACTGTTTAAAATATTAGTAAGAATATAACTAAAAAGTTATTTTGTTTGATTTCTTTCTGTATCTTGTTTAATTTAATAAAAAAAAAAAAAAAAAAAAAAATATAAACAAAAAAAAAAAAGGGAATAGTACACAGAAAATATAAAATCATTTTCATCGTTTTGATTTTCTTTTTCCCCTTACATTTGAATAACCATTGGCTATTACTAAATGTATTAAGGGGCAACCAAAAACAAAACCTTGTTGTTAAAACAAGCGAATAGCGAATAATGGTTTGTTGGATTCTTAAAAAAACTTGAACGTTTTGGTTTTCTTATAGTAATTCTCATTTTGTTTAATGAGGTTATTATATAAAGACAGAAAATATTCATGAGTTTTTTAAGAATTTGGGTGGTTGAAGTCTACTGATGATTTGGTGTAAGAACCAATGAAATGCATATAGACAAACTTAACCAACAACAAACCCTATAAATTAACAAGAAAATTGGGATTAAATCCTTAATAATATTGTAAAAATTTAATAAAAATAAATTTTTTGAAAAATTTAGTTTTCTGATGAAACTTTCAAAATATCTGTGAAAGTATAATGTTGATAATTTGTTTTCCATTCTTTTGTGTTTTCTTTGATTTAATCGAATTACCAGTTCTCGAGGAAATGCCAATTATGTGATGCAGCATGCTCTTTTTTCTTTATAATAAAAAATCTCAAAATACAGAGTATATTAAAAAAAAGATATTTAAAGGACGTGATGCTATGCAGCACGTGTATAAAAATTAGCAATAAAACCCTCGACCTTATAAATCATGTTGACCTGTGTTATCGGTGAATTTTTTCATAAAGCCCCCATACAAATGTGGTGTGGGGTATAATATGGTTGGACTTTACTAAATATTACTTTCTCGTTTGTTTAAGTCTCGTTTACAATGTACTAAATTAATAAAGTATTTTTAGATAATAAAACTGATTACACCTGCGGTGTCAACTTTCGAAAATTGTGTACCTTGCCATCTTGGAATAACGTAAAGCCTTATCGCAACATATCGGATTATTTTAGAGTTTTTGAAATTAAGCACAATATTGTTTAAAAATCCTCTTTTAGATGCATTAAATAATTTAAAAAAATTTAAGTTCTGAAATATTTAGTGCACTGCTTTGTTCATATTATCACGAACCCACTGTCGAAGCTATTTAATGTAATAAATCAACTAATAATTTAAAGCAAAATATAATTGTGCTGTTACGAATGCCTACAAATTTTGTAGATATGCAAAATCTTGTCAAAATTTTATTAATATTTCTTTTACTTTAACTTTGTTTATTTTTTTACGTTAAAATTCAAATATCCCTAAAAAAATATTTGAAGTAATTTGTTTAAAACTTACAAACACGTTTATGCACGTATTCATGTTGCAATACGGCCTTAAGAATTGGCCATATATCACTGTGTATTTGGTTTTTAGTCTAATTTATTTGTAAACATGATTTGACTTTTACATTTAAAACTAACAAAGGTCTTGGTAAAACATACAAAAAAAATCACATGCAAGATAATAAAATATTATCTAAACCACAACCTGACTTTTTTTTTACAAAAAAAGGGAGTGATTCAAATGAAATGAATAATTGTGAGAAACTGTTGAAAACTCATTTTTGTTTTTTTTAAGTGTTTTGTTTACGGTTTGGCTTAATATACAACATGTTTATAAAATTAATTGGCCAAATATGTTAAAAAACGCACTAAATGACAACCTGACTAGAAATGCTTATGGAAATGACCTTTATTCAATAACGTGCGAAAATATGATTTATTTTAGGGGTTTTATATAGTTTTTTTTCTTTTTTTTTCATGATCTTAAAAATGTACTTATTTGGGTAAACCTCAAAAACTAAAGCAGCAAAATTGATTTAGTGGTTTGATTGTTTTTTTTAGTGTTTTCAAAAATACAATATATAGAATAGCGCTAATTATTGACTGACAGCCCAAACGCGTTAAGCTGACGTCTTGCCATTTAGACAGCGGGTACTTTTCCCAACGTTTCGATCTACTAAGGCGAGATTTCAGAAAGTTCGGACCCTAACGGAGTAAAAATGTAGGTTAATATCACCTAAAATGTAAACGACAGAAAAAAATTTTAAAAAGTACCGTATTCTACTTCAAAAATTAATGAACTTCTGCCTGACACTTTTTGAAAGTTTGGACCGTGCGGGTTAAAAAACATTATAAAAACTTTATTTTTATACTGATTATATCGATTTTGTAAGTTCTATAGCAATAAAGAAAAACACAGACTTTGAAAAATATAAACAGGTTTTTTGTTTTTGGACCATAAAAAAAGGTTAAAATTTACATATTAATACTTTTAGGAAACTAAACCTAAACCAATAAAAAGGAAATCATACAAAACCAAATCAATTACACTTTTAATAATATTTTAAAATTTTGGACCCTAAGCGGTAAAAATTATTAAATTTCAGTACCTTTAAGCTACTTTTACCTACTTTTTGTTACTTTAAAACCAATAAACAAAATTTAAATTGCGTTTGGCAGGCTTAAAAAATATAAAGAGGTTTTTGGTACTTTTTTTAAATTTGGTTTCAAATACAAAAACATTATATGTTATGGTAAATTTATTGTTTTTGTTGTTGTGAAAAACGATTTGTTGGAATAACACAAGTCTAAGTTTTGAGGTTACCCCCACAGCCAGTTTCAAGCTGGTGGGTTTAACTTTAAAAGTAATTTTTGTAATATTCAGACAAATGAATATAGAAATATTATACAAACTGCGTTAGACAGATTTTGAAAAACTTATGCACAATCGTCTGTGGTACTTTTTCAAAATTTTGGGCCCAAAAGGAAAAAAATGGTTATATGTAATTTTTTATACTTTTTGCAGCTTCTAGACCAATAGAGATAAAAACATATTTTTTATTACGAAAAACGGGTCTTGAAAAACAACCATTAAGTATATTTTTTTTTGCATTTTTTAAAAAAATTAAACCTAGAGAAATGAAATTGTAGGCTATTGACCCATTAGGAGGTCGGAAGCTAACTAAATGAACAAAAAGTATTTTTCCACTCTCTTGATACTTTTGGGCATTTTTTGAGATTATGAAGCTCAAAAATAAAATTAAAGGCTATTGACCGGTATAGAGGTTGGAAGTGGAACTGGATAAAAATTACCTTTTCCACATTTTGGTACTTTTTTGCATGTTTTGACATTATGAGGCTTAAATTATGAAATCGAGGAATATTACCCCTTATTAAATTTGGAAGTCATCTAACTGGAAGAAAGGTATTTTCTCCAATTTGTGGTACTTTTTCTAATTTTTTGAAATTTTGGGGTGGAAAAAAATTAAGTTATATTAGTTCATATAAAAGTCGAAATTCAGCTTAGTGAACAAAAAGGATATTTTTCCACATACTTTTTGCATTTTGTAAGATATGAGTCTAAAATTATAAAATTAAGGATTATTGACCCATACGGAGTTTATAGGTAAACTAACTGGACAAAAAGTGCTTATTTTTTAGTTTTTGGTATTTTGTTGCCTTTTTTTAAGATAATAACAGCTATTATTATATGTTGTTTATAAAGTGTGCTTTAGCTAAAGTTAACTCTAGCAAAGGTAAACAGTAACCTTCCCTAAAGCTTAACTGAAAACTTGTCTTAAGTATGGCAATACTATTACGAAAACGGACTACTTTTGCCATATTTAAGTACGCAGTGGCAACGACGTGCTTTGATTTGTTTGCTTTCACCAACAACAAACAAATGAGCAATAAATCGTCACAGAAAATGCAAAACGCCCTATCTAACATTAAAAATTTTTTAGAAGGAGCAAGCATTTTTGTGTAAATGAAAAATATATTTACAATTCACATAAATTTTTGCCACATATGTTAGTTAAAAAGGATCAACAAATTTATTTCTGCTGAAAAAAAAGAGTTTTGCGTGATGGCGTACATATTTGAAGGCTATAATTTATAAAAAGCCAATTTTAAATTGTTTGTTAGATAGGGCGTTTAGCATTTTCTGTGACGAAATACGGCAACACTAAATAAATAAACCTTGCTTTACACTTTAAAGTTAACACGAGCTTCTCTTTAGATTATCAGACACTTTAGCTTTAAGAATACTTGTAATTACGAAAATGTATTTATCTCTTCTATAACATCCTTACTTTAGCTTATCAAACAGATAAAATAATGGCCCTAAATCTTTTTCAAATTTTTGGAAACTAACTGGGCAAATAGTACTTTTTAAAAATTTTTTGTACTTTTTTGCAATTTTTTTTGAATTATGAGGTTCAAAATATAAAGTTGACCCATATAGAGATCGGAAGTCGGCCAACTGAAAAAAGTACTTTGTTAAAATTTTTGGTACTTTTTTTACTTTTTTTTTAAATTGTGGGGCTTAAAATATGAAATTAAGGACTGTTGAGCCATATAACGGTCAAGAGTTTACTTAGCAAACAAAAAGTATTTTCTAAACATTGTTAGTACTTTTTGAGATTAGGGGTCTAGAAGTTGAAAATTTTAGGATATTAACCCAGCAATAAAAGGCTTCTAAGCCTCATTGAGGCAGGAAGTCAATTAAGTGAACAAGCAGTACTTTTTTATATTTTGTTTTTTTTTTGGTTTTTTTTTATTTTAGGGACTAACAAGGCCAACTTATTATGAAAAATCTTAGATGAGGACAATATGATGTGCACCTTTTTAATTCGTGACCCTTTTCGAAAATTTGCAGCTAATGACATAAAAATATACATAAAATTTCTTAAATAAGTTTGCGGTAAAAAGTTATGCGGTAATGTTAAAGGAATTTTTAAAATTGTAAGATTTTAATCCAACAATTCATAAAGACTTTGGTTTAATTTTAATAATTATGATTAGTTCGTGAAAAAATATTTTTTAAATTTTTTTCTTATTTTAAATTTACAAGCGCTGTAAATTTACTTTTCAAGCCATTTAACTAGTTTTTACTCTAATTCTTGATACTCACATAAATACTAACACCTAAACATATATTTTTGTTTTTTTTTTATTATCCATCAGTATTGTTGTATGTAAGTATTTAGTTAGTTGCACAAAAAAAATACTTTTGCATTCTCATCAAGATCACCAATGGGCTTACTTAAGCAAAAAAAAAAAAAAAAAATAATAATAATAATAAAATTTAATATAAAATTAATATGTTATATATGCACTTTAATTAAATAAATCAAAACAAAACAACAGGCAACACCATCGGCTAAAGAAAAGACAATATATTGAGTGTTGAACTGAGCAAAACATTCAATTAAAACTAATTTAGCAAAATAATAAAATTAAAGCGAACTTATGTTGGTGGATTTTTATAAAGAGAAAGAATAAATTAATGTCAGGTTGCTTAATATGGTAATAAAAAATATGGTAATAAAATATAAACTAAATGCAAATATTGCGATCTGCTGAAGATGAAATCTGAAGGCCATTTGAAAAATTAAAAAAAAATTAATAAAATGATTATTACAAAAAAATGCTTAACTTTTTTTATTTATAAAAAATACAAGAAGTTTTCTTTTAATCAGTGATTAAAATTTTTTTATATTTCTAATGCTTAAAAGCTTCAAAATATACATTAACACCAACTGGTTATTTATTTCAAAAATCAATTTTGGGAAAAGTCCTTTGATTGCTCAAACTATAACTTAGTTGCTACATAAAAAGTAGTAAGTTATTAAAAAAAACCTTTTTAGTCTTTTAATAGAAATTCTGTCACAACAATTAAACAATTATGCTTTCAGGTAAGATGTTTTTAAATTTATAATTGTTAACAGCATTTATGTAATCGCTTCAGCTAAACTTGTTTTCTTTTAATAATTCAAAAAGAATTTTTATAAATATAAATAATATTTTCAAACAAAAAAAAACTTTTTGTTACCATCAAATTAACATCTAATTGCATCAGGTTTTATTAACAAATATTTACATATTAGATTTTAAATAAATACTCAGCCTTGTATCGAACGCAGTATTCGAAGAATTAAAGCTTAAATGTTAAGGAAATAAAAACTATTTTTAGATATTACCATAAGAATATAATTTTAAGCAATTTAAAATAAAGAATTTTGTAATATTTTTTTAAATGTTATTAAATTAACGAAAATTTTCCTTTCTTAACTAACGCTAATAAAGTAGTAAAAAGTAAAAATATTAATTTCTTCATTTGAAAATATAAGAGAATTTAGTATAGTATTGAACTTGAGCCTGATAAAGAAAAAAAAAAAAAAAACGAAAATACTTTTTAGAAATTTTTTAAACTACACCATTTCCAATTGTATTTCAGAACTTTCTAATTGTATTTCAGAATTTTCCATTTGTATTTCAGAAATTTCTATTGGTATTTCAGAATTTTCCATTTAAAATTCATATAGAAACTTAAGAAATAAAAATGGAAAATTCTTAAATACAATTAGAAAATTCTGAAATACAAATAGAAAATTCTGAAATACAAATAGAAATTTCTGAAATTGAATTAGAATTTTCTGAAATTGAAATAGAAATTTCTGAAATTGAATTAGAAATTTCTGAAATTGAATTAGAAATTTCTGAAATACAATTAGAAAGTTCTGAAATACAATTGGAAATGGTGTAGAAAAAAAGAGAAAAAATAGGTATGGAAGTTAAAGTCGGTCATGTCCGACTGTGTTGAGCCCATAGCCACAATTTGTTTTACATTAAGTACCACCTTATGCAACGTACGCAGGTTGAGATGACCCTTGTTAGTGGAGGCAAAATGCATTGTTTTAATGTGACATGGTTTTTGGGTGCAGTTAAATGCAGTTAAATGTGATTTCCGGGAACCAGGTTCTAAATATGGTCCAACAGCCCTTAATTTTATATTTTTAGATTTTGAATCTCAATATAGTGCCGAAAATGTTAAAAAAGTACGTCTCGTCCACTTAGTTAAATTTTAAACTCAATATGGGTCGATAGTCTTCAATCTCATATTTCTACCAAAAATAAAAAAAAAATTCTAGTTAGTTGACTTTCGACCTCAATCTGGGTCAACAATATTCAATTCTATATTCCTAGACTCCCAATCTAAAAAAGGTACCAAAAATGTAAAAAAGTTACTTTTTTCTACTTCGTTGATTTTTGACCTCGAACTGAGCCAATTGCCCTTAATATCATACTTCTAGACACAAAATGTCAAAAAGAGCAAAAAGAAAAAAAATTTGAAAGTATTTTTTGTCTGCTTAGTGAACTTTCGACCTCAATCTGGGTCAAAAGTTTTCCATTTTAAAGTTCGAGAGATTCATGCATGTTCTTAAAAAAGGCAATAAAGTAGCAAAAATTTAAATAAGTACTTTTTGTGTACTTAGTAGACATTCGACCTGAACTTTAGTTAATAATCAATTATTTTGTATTCTAGACTTGTAGGGCAAAATGCATTGTTTTTATGAGAGTTAACATGGTGCAGCTACAGAATTCTTTAGGGCCGTTCTTATTTGAAAACCGACTTATGCATGTGTGAAAATATCTCGGTAGCGTTATTTATTCGCGCAGTTTATGCGGGTAAATGTGATTGCCGGGAAGCAAGTCCTAAATCTGGTCTAACAGCCTTATTTTTATATTTTAAGACTTTAAATCTCAAAATAGTGCCAAAAATGTAAATAAATACTTCTTATCCACTTAGTTAAATTCCAAACCCAATCTGGACCAATAGTCTTTAATCTCATATTTCTAGACTCATAATCATATTATAATTTGAAAAGGTACCAAAAAATTATTAAAAATTTCTAGTAAGTTGACTTTCGACCTCAATCTGGGTCAACAATATTTAAGACTCGCAGTCTAAAAAAGGTACCAAAAATTTAAAAAAGATACTTTTTTCCAATTCGTTGTTTTTCGACCTCGATCTGAGCCAATTGCCCTTAATATCATACTTCCAGACACAAAATGTCAAAAAGTGCAAAAACAAAAAAATTTGAAAGTATTTTTTGTCTGCTTAGTGAACTTTCGACCTCAATCTGGGTCAAAAGTTTTCCATTTCAAAGTTCTAAAGATTCATGTTCTTAAAAAAGACAACAAAGTACCAAAAATGTAAATAAGTCCTTTTTGTGTACTTAGTAGACATTCGACCTCAATTTTAGTAAATAATCAATTATTTTGTATTTTAGACTTGTAAAAATGCAAAAAAATGTAAAAAATACTTATTATCTACTTAGTTGACTTCCGACCTCCTTCTGTATTAACAGTCTCTAATTTTACATTTCTAGCCTCATATTCTTAAACAAAGTACAAAAAATTTTTAAAAAGCATGTTTTGGTCACTTAGTTGACTTCTGACCTTCATCTTGACCCTGAACCTTGTGTGAAGCCATGTTATGAGAAAAAGTTTGTTTCCGATCTTCTTTTGATTTTGTACGCGTTTAAATCACTCTGCACGATCTAGTCAACTTTTAAGGTATGCCGAATTCAGGTATGGCCTCAAACAGCTATGCAAAAATCGGACTGTGAAAAGCGGCCTTTTAATCAGCGAAAAGGTAGTAATCGATCTGTTTTTCATTGGGTTTCTCCAAGGTTTGACTTAGTGTGAATTCTGGTCGGTGGTGATTGTACCATGTCTAAAGTCAGACTGATAAGGGCCGATTATTTCATCGGTTTTAGTTTTTAATTTTTCACACAAATATAGACGATGGGTAGGAGACTTATGCCTCTATAATTTAAAATTATATTTTTATCACCTGTTTAATGGACGGGGTATAGCACACTGAGGCTGAAATCATCAGGCATGCGTCGTCCAGCCAAATTTTGCAAATAAGTTAATGCATGCTCAATACAAAATCTTCGCTTCCGGCCGGTAAGTCATCGGCTCCTATCGCTCTATTATTTTTCATTCGGAATCTTTTCTTGGCTGGAAGGTATTTGCTTTTATCTCGATCGCTGTTTACTCGCTCTTGAAAATTTCCTCTGGAATAATTTTTGACTCAACTAACCTTCAAAAATTTGATTTAAATTGTTCGGCAGACGGATGTAAACTATATCTACTTCCGTCTTTGTAAGGATCCAAAATATATATTTTCTATGGGATCGCAAATGAATATTGTAGAAATTAAAACAGAATAACAAACTCTAACCTCTAGTTGCTTTAGTTCAAAAAGTGACCTAAATTTGTAAACTTGTAACACTTTTCAAGTTTGAAGTATGTTTAAGGAACTGTTAAATAAAATATATTTATACAATTGTAGTTTAAATTTTAAACATTTGATATCTTTCTTCTTTGCACGTATTTTTTTTTAATGTCAATTGATTTACAATTGCATTTTGAAAATTCAAATTCTGTTCACATAAAAAAATTTATTCGAAAAATATTTTATTTATTTGAAACAAAAATGTGTTAAATACTGTATGTTATTACATGAATTTTGACAGCAATTTCGTATGCAAAAGACAACGTACTGTTTTCATTGAACAAAAAAAAATGTTAAATAATAGTGATTTAATAAAGACATAAAAGAACAGACAACAAAAACTTACATAATTTTTTCTTAATGTAATTAAAATGTATGCTGATTGATTTAAGTACTTAAGTCTTCATTTTAGGGTACTTAAACATAAAAAGTTTTAAGGTATTTCTGACTTTATATTCAGGAAATTTTTAAGAACATTAATGCCACTGTTTTTTTTATAAAATGCTTCATACATACGTGTAAAAATGTTTTTGAAAAATATGACTACAAGAACATTTATTTTCAACGTTTATTTCAAGTACTTACACACACATACACAAATTATTGGTATTATATAGGTATACAAGTAACAGTTTACTTTCAAGTGTATTTGTAATTTAATTTACATATGAATGAAACTTTTAATTTTTTTTAAGAATTGCAGTGGGTGTAAATGTTTCCATATATACAAGTGTGTGTATGTGTGTTTGTACGTATGCAGCGCCAAAAGCCCACATATTTTGGTTCTTTTGAGATACATGTGGAATAAACAATTCTTTATCCACTGACTAATAAGAATATCAGCAACAATAACAATAACAATAACTACAGCAGCATTAACATTACAATATTCAAATGTTAGTTTGGATTAACAAAACACATTCATAGAAGAAGCATCTCATTATATTGATCAGTTTGAAAACAAAGAAACCAGTTCTACACTTCATTAAAAAATCATATTAGAATAATTTTGAAATAAATTAAAAGCTGGCAAACGATTTTTAAAGCTTTTAAATTGATCAAAACCATTTACTAACGAAGAGTTTTTAAAAGTTAAAAAAAAAGATATATCAAAAGCCTATAAAAGGTAAAAAAATAATTTTCAATAACTTTCTTTAAGCAAAAGGAATTTGAAAAAAAAATTTGGTTTAAAGTAACATAAGTACTTGATTTTATGATGAAAAATTAAGTAAAAAAAAAACAAGTAAGTCGCTGTGTATATTCTGGTGTGCCGAATCTTGTATACCCTTCACAAGGTGTAGGGCTTTTTACTCAAATTTTTTTTATTTTTTGTATGGCAACCTTCTTCTAGGAAACTGTTTGCAAAGAAAAATGAATTGATAGTACTCCGACATTTGACCTATCCACTGGTACCCATGAAGCTGTAGGGGGTATTTATTACAATTTCCCAAACTTTGTATGGAAGTCCCTTTAGGCGATTGAGATAGGGGGTAAGTATGTTTTAGGAATATATTTGGGAGGGGAAACTAATGGGATTCGGCCGTACACTTTCTGTAAGGCCGACTCTGGGGAAGTTATGGGCGTTTTTACCAAATTTTTGTAAGTTTTGTATGGCAGCCCCCTTAGGTGATATAGATAGGGGTTAGTATATTTAAAGAATATGTTTGGGAGGGAAAATTAATGGGGATCTGTCATGCATTTCATTCCTCTTAGGGCGACTCCGGGGAAGTTGTAGAGGTTTTTACCTTATTTTCTCAAATTTTGTATGGCAACTCTGTAAGGGGCTGGATATAGGGAGTAAGTATGTGCAAAAAAAAAATGTTTAGGAGGAAAACTTAATTGAGGTCGGTCCTACATTTGACCATTGTAGGAGCATACTGAAGATGTGGCAGCGATTTTAAAAAAACTTGGTATGTCAATCTTGTTAGGGGGGGGATGGGGGGGGGGGGGGGGGGGTGTGGTCGGAGATAGGGTGAAAGTATATTCCACAAAAATGTTCGTGATGAAAAATTAATGGGTGTCAATTTTACATTGCACCCGTGTAGGGGCAACTCCCGGGCAGTTGTTGAGGTTTTTATGTAGAAATTTTAGATAAATAAACAGAGATAGTTGTAGGTGCTGGCTTATATATCTGTTAGTTATCGGGCGATTTTGCCTATACCCATATGAACGGGGGTTTACAACCATATTTGGTAAACCTGACTTCTAAATCCATTGTTAGACACACTTTTACGTATGTAAAAGGGGTTTTAAAAGTATTTTTGTTTTGTTACGCTTATGACAGAACCAGCTCTTCGATTCACCCATATCAATATTGAATTTAAATTAAATAACACAAATTATGACAATATCCTCTACAAAAATGTTTGTGCAAATATTTTTTATGTTAAAAAAATGTATATTGATCTGGTCATTGTTTTAAATTTTTTTAAGAAAAAATGCAAAAAAGTAAAAAAAATAAGACCTGCTTAAGTACATTCTTATGTGATTTATTGGCACGCAAAAACTTCAAAAGCATACTTCTTGGAATTAATTTTTATATTTTGTTTTTAACACGCTTGAATTTCACTATAAAAATTAAAAAAAAAACTCTTAGAAATTGACACCAAATTGTGCCTGTTTAAAGATATAATGATATTTGACAATCGCTAGACATCGAAATCGTTCGTTCTTCTAAAAACTATTTTATAAAAAATATTTATTTTTTTTAAAGAGGCTTTTGGTTTTGCATTTGTGTCTTAAAAATATTTTAAACTGTGAAAAATGAAAAAAGATTTATTATTAAGGCAACTTTGATGATATGAGACAAACTAGTTTAAGAGGTTCTTAGTAGACAATTTATAAAACATCTGACCATTAATTTTATATTGAAGTTTTGGTATACAATGGGATTTTTTTTCTTTTATTTTAAATTAAAGCTAAAGCAATACAAATAAACCTCTTTAATTTAAAAGACAAATAAATGTCATAAAATATAAAAACTTTACATATTCATGTCTCTGTGGTATTTAAATTATAAATTGATTAATTGTTTACCTCGGTGGCTATCAATTGAATTAATTAAATTGTAAACTAAGAAAATTGTGTCGTCTTAACATTTTACACTTTGTTGACATACATTTTGCCCCATAGAATTTTATTTGCTTAAAAATACTTACGTCGACTTATAGAAACTAAAGGCTTAAGTACTTCTATTTGCTTTTTTCATACGTTTTATAAAAGCATTTATAAACGTATATGTTTTTTTTCAGCACAAAAGTATATTTACGATAATTTTTTTTACTTTTGATTGAAACCTATAATGCACCTTAATAATTTTTTTTAAAAGGTTTTTTATTGTAAAAAAAGTATTTACATTTTCAAGATAAGCCTGGCCTTTAAACTTATTGTTTCTTCTTCTTCTTCTTCTAATAGAATTTTATATGCAAGTATTTTTCTATGCATTTTTAATTCTTTCGTTCCAGAACAACTTTTAATTTTTAATTCTTTCGTTCCAGAACAACTTTTATAGTTTTAACTCAATAGCGTATTTTAGGTTTTTGTACAGAGTTTGTTTATTAAAAATTGAATTCAAACATATAAAATAATTTTTGAGACACTTTTTTTTAAGAACGCAAGACGAAAGCCAGACAGACAGAAAAAAATTGTTTGGGGTATTTTATGAACAGATACGAACACACAAAAAACTACAAAAAAAATTTTTCAAACAAATTCTTGTTCAAAATAATTTATTTCTTTAGTCAATTTATTTAATAGTCTCTAATAATATTTTTATTTGATTTTTAAATCAAACAAAATTTTCGCCTAGACAAATAAAATATTTAACCAGTTCAGCAAAATTTTTTAACACAAACTAAAATTCTTGCAAAATTGTTTGTCTAAATTTACAACTTTCGTTGTAGGTCCTCAGCCAGACAAAATATTTACTGATTCTCTGAAATTTGTTACTGATTCTACAACTCAGTTTTTTCTGTGAATATTTACGTTTTTTTTCATATGTGTAGACATGCAATTAACCTGATACTTCGTAAGCGTAGTTTTAATTCTTCTTTAACACAACACTAAAGGCGAAAGAACATTATGGGAAAAGAAAGTAAACTTTCCATGGTATTCTATACAATTTTTGTACATAATCTCTAATACTCTATATCTAAATTATTGTATTTAAAAGCTCTTTTTGTCTCACTTTATGACTTTTTGCATCACTTTGTACCTCGTTTCTATAGCTTTCTAGAAGTTTTCGCATTGAGAAATATATTAGGACTTAAATAGTGCTTCAGTTATTAGCAGTATGCTACAGGTTATTTAAACCCAATTTAAGTTTAAATTAAACAAAAAATAATCATCCTCCCCCTTTTAGTTTATGGGTATCTCGATAGACTGGTGTGTAAATGCGCAAGTCTACCAGTCAAGGAGTTTCGGGTTCGTTTCCCGCCAAAGACTGTGGTTAGTCGCTTCATTCTATTTTTTTTCGTTCTATCGAATTTTTCTTAACACTTTAGATTTTATGCTATCCTTCCTATGTATGTAACACTAAGAGACCGAATAAGCGGGTCCAAGTAAGCTGTATCGTTCCCTTTAACGGCTGCCTATTCTACTTAACCTGCAATGATCGAAGAAGATATAGCGAATTCACGATCGCCCAACGTTCAATATGAGCCTTTGTTATGCAATGTATATTTATTTTTTATGACAAAAAAAAGGGCCTTTATATATTTTTATAATCTGAAGAAATTGCAAAAAAGTACCGAAAATACTTTTTGTCCACTTAGTGTACTTCCGATCTCTATGTAGGCCAATAGTCCTCAAATGTATATTTTAAGGCTCATAATTTATAAAAAAAATGCAAAAGAGTACCGAAAGCGTACAAAATACTTTTTTCCATTCAATTAACTTTTGACCTCAATATGGGTCAGTAGTCTTTAATTTTATATTTCTAGAACTATAACTTAAAAAATTAAAACTTAAACCTAACTTAAAAATCAAAAAACTAAAAATGTTTAAAAATAAAGTTTGTCTACTTAGGTGACTTCCAGCCAAAATCTCATATTTTTGGATCATAATCATTAAAAAATAAGAAATAGTACCGAAAAGTACCAAAAGTACTTTTTGCCGTGTAAGCTGACTTTCGACTTTAATTTCATAATTCTGGACTTATAAATAAAAAAGGCAGAAAAGTCAATAGTTTTAAGTTTTTTTATATCTAGACTCATAATCTCAAAAAGTGTGAACAAGGCACTTTTGTCAAAAAAGCAGCCAAAACTCTAAAAAAATCACGCTTACGGACTTAAACCTTTAATAGTTTTCGTAGCTGTCGAATGCAATTTGGACTAAGATTTTAACCTAATTGGTTTAGTAGCTATAAAAGTACCGAATTTTAATTGCATATTTCCTTTTTTCCTTAGAGCCAACATGTCAAAAAAGTACCAAAAAAGTATTCATGCATTTTTGAAAACTGATGAACCCAATTTTAATTATGTTTTTGTCGCTCTTTTGCTGAGTAGGTCCAAATGGCTCTTAAAAATATAGAAACATAATTTTTACCCAAAAACTTAAAAAAAGTACCAGACTCGTGCCCGTTATTTTTTTTTTTTTTTTTGGGTAAAAGCGATGCTTTTTAATTTTTTTTTGGTGAGAGTAAGTAACCTTATTTTCCCTTTATGACCAGTTTTTATCCCCTTTCGGATTGGTATTCCAAAAAGACACATTTTTGTAGATCTAGCCTTTATTTATCACCATAGTTTGAATTTTTAGGCTTGAGACTTACGCCTCTCTGTTACGAGCATGCCCCAAACGCAACTAAATCATTCGGAGGGAGAAGCGGTCGAATACTGCTTGAATATTCAGTCAAACATAAAACAGCTATATTCTATTCTAACAACTCTAATCCCTATGTTGCAATAAGTAAAGCCCAAAACCTACCTTCAACTGAACTGATCGGTTTAAAAAAACTTTTTGATCCGATCGAACTATTAGCATGCTGGCAACCAGCTCGTTAATCTATCATTTTAATGATCCCGGGAAATATGTTTGGACTAAAGCTAAAACAATAACAATAGTTGTGCGATAACACTTTATAACTACGGATGTCTAAAAGTATGGAAAAGTAATTCTTAACGGCCGGCCAGATTTTAGTTGAACAGTGCTTTAAAAAAAACAAACAATTAAAAAAATATTTTCATAAAATTATACAATTTAGATTCTTAAATAATAAATCCCTAGAAGGAAGTAAATTAATTAGTAACGAGACTGGTAACGTTTTATATGAACCGGTTTTATTTCTAAAACTTAAAAGCAAAGGGGAACTAACTGAAATGACCTTGCCATTAAAGAAAGTCTAATGTTTACTTTAAAACATTTTTTGTCAGGTTACTAAACTGTTTAGCTTTAAATGTTACACAAAAATTATCAACTGATATAAATGTTTTAATTATAATAATTTTATTAAATAAATTATAGATTTATTTACACATTTTTATTTTGTTAACACATTAAAATCAGTCAGGTGATTTATTTTGTCTATAACATGCTGAAGGGTACTATTAAGACCTTTAAAAAAAAAAAATTCCAATAAATTTTTATCTAAATTCTCAATTCTTTTTTATTATAATAATTACTTAAAGAGTTTTCCACAACGGCCTTGACTTATAAAAGTTTAAAATTTTTTTCATCCTATTTTGTTTATTTTAAAAATTATTACATAAAACGCGAATGTCAACAATTAAACACGATAAAGATTGTTATAACGAGAATGATGTGTAAAGTATTTATTGAAGACTTCTTCTTTATCGCTTTCAATATAAGAACATATCGACAATCCACGGTAATAAATGTCGACGGTTTATTGTTGCTTATTAACTGATTATTTTACATAATATCTTTATTTTCTCAAAACTTTTATTATATGGTGTATAGTTATGTAAAAAATTAACATAATTTATTGGATAAAGAATTTACAAACTTTTGGGAAGTGCCCTTGAGGTTATTTTCAATACGAGTATAAGCCGATATGGTTCGCACAGAAGAATATTTTTACATCAAAAGTTTGAGGAAATTTTTTTTTATAAATAGGAAAGAAAGTTTATAACAATATTTTTTGTAATAATTTTAATAATTTTTTACTTTATTCAACTGAAACATTGTTAAACTATATAAATGTAGAAAAAAAATATAATAAAAACTTTTAAATTTTAATCCATCCAGGTTGCTTTGCCTGAATTTAAAAATCTTTATTTAAAACTACTTTTTACGCCCTAAGTTCGACCGATAGGGACTCGCTCACGCTGTGTGCTTACATCCCAGCCTTCTTAAGGCACATACACAGAAAGAAAACTCGCTTTCTAAAATCAAGAATTTTATTCTTGAATTTATCCAAAATCTCTCTTGAAATTTTTAAGTACGATCCTAACTTAAATTTTCTTAAATTAAACCTACTCGGATTGTTTCAACAAATCAAGCAGAAAAAAGCTTATTGTTTTAATATATTATTTTACATTTGAAAACAAAGTTTCTCGGTGGCCAAGAGATAACGCGCTTGTGCTGCAGTGCAGGAATCCCTGGTTCGAATCTCAGCTTCGGTAAGTACAAAAAATGAGATTTTAAAATTGTAAATTTTAAGTGTCTACATAAAATAAAAATAAAATATAAAATCTTCTTCTTTAATTAATAAAATAAAGCTCCATAAGTCAAAAAAATGACATTTCATTTTCGAATTAATCCCGTTTACGGCTTTTAAATCAATCCTTTTGTGGCTTACATCAAGTATGGTTCCGAACTGAAATCAATCCAATTTTGGCCTAATTGTGGCTAAAAGTAAGAAATTCGTACTTAAAAAATTTTACTTGGAGTAAGAAATTTCGTTCTTGATTTAAGAAAAACCGTTCTCACCGTACTTTTGACACCGCTATGGCTTGATTTAAGTAAAGTTTTCTTAGATAATTTTTTGTGTGTACATTCTCTTCTTCGCTCTTCATCTTGGTCAGATAGTGTTTGAAGCTACCGTGTCTGGTCGCTGTTGCAGTCAAACAAATTAGGTAACCCTGACCATATCCAAGCCCGTTTGACTTGATAAGTGAAGGGGGTCCAGAAAAACAACATTTTGAAGAGAATCCAGTTATAATCGGATTCTCTTTAAAATTGGACTAGGGGACATGACAGTTGCCCCTATTTTCCGCAATCCAAGAAGAACTAAAGGGGTAAAGTTCAGAGGTATGCTAAGACATAGACCAAAAAAATTTCCAGCAAAGGAAGACTCGAATACAAGCCTTAAAATATGGGATTAAATTCTAGTAACGTAGAGATAAAAGCCTTTAAAGTTTTCTGCCTTAAAACTAAAAGCTCCTTTCCATGACAAAACGTGGATGTGTCTAGAAAAAGACGTAGGGAATTTAACGAGAGCAAATTGTTGCAGCCTTATTACAAAAAGCTAAAGGCTTACAAGAAATAATAATTTATATAGAATACAAGAAGGATTCGGCTGGACTTAGCAGAATTCTGGCCAAAGAAAAGTTAAATTCAACCCTACATACATAAAAGGAGGGATGACTACTGTTCTTAATCCTTTTAACAGTTTCTCGGAATTTTGTAAACTGCTTACTTCCCATGTTGCAAAAACATTTCTGCTAAAAGTTTAGAAACAAATGGAACCAAGTTCATAACCGGCGGAAATATAATATCTTATGACAATATTACATGAGCCCTTGATAGTTTCCTTCCGTGCAAGTTAACAGGATCTGATTGAAGCTTGAAGCGAATACTGTAAAGCTCCTAGAAACACACTATTCGTTGGCTACATAAGATACTTAGGCTTTGCCTTTCTCTCTACCACGTTCCAGCGACAGCATCAAAATGCGAAAAACTTCCGTCCGATCAGTCCTTCATTTTTCAACTCCAGACATTTAAAAACCCATCAACCCTCACATGCATTCAAGGTACTTTACACTTCTCTAGCAGTCGTTATGCCTAACTTAATAAGGCTGTGGGAGTCAGAGCTATTTAGAACTGTCCTTCCAATCTGAGTCCTAAAAAGTGTATTAGCAACTGGTTGGAGTCCATGCTAAACTCGAAAGAAGTTGCACCGAGTCTTGGTAACAGTGCACTATAAAAATTAGAGACACACCTCAAGGGTGTTGTAATCTAAGAACTACTTTGGCTGGTTGTTGTTAACTTCGGTTTCATGGAACTGGACAGTAAGGAAATAAATTTCGTTGCTTATGTTGTAAAAATAGTATCACGAAAGTTTCCAGACATGATCACTGACAACATTTCTAAGGGCTCTGAGTTTACTCAATAAAATGGCAATCAATGGACCTAAAAAAGATTAAACTGATAGACGACTCATTCAGTTGGCTCACTACTACGTCGCACTGTGGGTTGAAATGGTTCGAAAGTGACGCTTAATTGAGTTTTTAAAATTAAGTTTTTGTATTAATATTTGGTATCGAAAAAAACTAGAAAAAATTTTACATCACTATGTAAATTTTCAAGCGTGTCAAAATACAAAAGTTTTTGCAATTTTTTTAAAAGGAGAAAAAGGTAAAATTTTGCATTAAACGATTCCGTAATTTCCAAATTTAACGTTAACAAAGTGTTATTTTAAGAATGGTACCTTCATCTTCAGGTATTAAAGTGTACAAAAATGATGTAGTGTTTTTGAAAATATGTATGTGTGAACATATTTTTGACGATTTTTTTAAAAAAGGTTCAAAATTGGCCTATTTTTAATGTTTCGTGAACCATAACTTCTAAGTTAGTTAAAGTTAAGTTTTGAGTCTGATATTTTCAAAAAATTTGAAACTTAAGCTTGATAATACAAAAAAGAAAATTTGCGGTTTTGTTGCTCCATTTTTTGCTATTAACATTTTTCTGTTTGAAGTCGTGTTTATTCAAAGTCATGTATTTAACAAAACTAACGTTCGTTTAATGCTTACTATTGTTGTTATTGTTGTCGAAGATAGGTGCGTGAACAAGTTTCAGTCATCTTTATTCACGAGAGTGTTAAAATGATTTTGTATGACTCCTACAATACATAAATTTTTAATTCATGGTCCCGAAATCATAAAATATGCCCTTTTACCGATTGGAGAACTTTCAGAAGAAGCTCAGGAAGCCAGAAATAAGGATTTGAAAAATTGTAGGGAACACTTTGCTCGCAAATGCAGCCGAGAAAAGTCGTATGAAGATATTTTAAATAGATTTTTTCTCAGTTCAGATCCATTCATATTTAGTATTTATAAACAAAATGAGCGGAAAGAAAAGCAACAACTATCCAATCCCGAACTACAGCTTTTGCTATCGGCTATTATTTCTCAATAAATACATGATAGTGAGAGTAATGATAGCAAAAATTATGATGATGAAGGTGAGGATGAACATAGTATGGCTTGTTTTTAAGTATATGACAATTATTGATAAACAAAAAAAAATTATAAAAATTTATTTTTAATAAAGTTGTAAAATTCTCGAAATCCTTCAAAACCCAAATTCAGACTTTAAATTAAACTTATATTCATATTTATGCAAAATTTATATTTATTGTTTTATTTTTTAGAAATAAGACAATATAAGCTTTTGTTTGCTTCTCATTGTTTAAGAAATCACTTTCCATTTTAAAATTATGGCGAAAATTCTAAAACAAACTATAATTTTCCAAAAAATAAAAATGTCTATAAAATCCGTGTATCTTTTTTTTTAGAATATGCCTTTTTATTTATATTTAACGATTTGAAAAAAAAAAATATCAAAAAAAATTAAATTTCGGCTACCATGAATTAATCGCCACTTTCGGTTTGGTCGAACCCACTGTGCATCGTTAATGCCCAGATAATATAGGTAAGAAAGAGGTGTCTGAATAGTATATTAAATACAACTTTAGTGTGGATTAAAGGAACCACTTGAGTAACATAAGGCAATGTAAGGGTCATTAATATAAATTGTTAAGGTAGGGTTAGGTAGAACAGGCAGCCGTTGAAGGAAAGATTACAGCTCACTTGGGTCCGCTTAATTCGGTCCCTTTGTGTTACCTGGAGAGGCAGATAGAATAGGTTGAGATGGAAGGAAAGAAGAAATTTTAGGAAGAAAGAAAGCATTGAAGAATGAAGCAGACTTACCAGGGTCTCTGGTGGGAATCGAACTAACAACCCCCAAAGTGGTAGGCTTGTGCACTTACCACTGACCTACCGGGGCACCAGGCGAGCATTCTACCACATAAATTGTCTAAAAAATTTGTTTTCTATCTGTAAAAAGCAATGGGTTAGAGTTAAGCAAAATAGACTGGGTTTATTCAAACCAAACTTTATTTTGAGAACTTAAATTAAGGTCTGCCACTGGCTGAGCTAATATTCAATTTGTAGACTTAAATATTTTTTTGCAAGTTCCCTGAAATGAAGGTTTTATGAAAAAATATGTTAAAAAATCTAGACCATTAGGCTTTTACATATTTCAATATGTTGTCACAATTCTCACAACAAAAATATATGATGGAAACCGTAAAATTCGATTTCAAAAATTTTTTAGTTCGTGTGGACTTTTTAAATTAAACATTAATATGCGGTATTAAATTGTTTATTTTAATTAACCGAAAAACACCCTTAATCAATAACGAACTTTTATCTTCTATATTTTATTTAGATTTATTGTTACCTAAAGCATTTAATTATTTTAAATTACTTTTCTCCAAAAAAAAAAAAAACGTTTAACGTTGTAATTAAAAGATAAAAAATCTATACATTTTTGGTTTTGAAAATTTATAATGTTTCTAGCAAACGTCATGAAAATAAAACGTTTAATTACAAGTTTTTTATTGTTTATCATAAAAGTAAAAAAAAAAAACACAAAAATAAAACTGAAACTTGTAATATGGTGTAGGCTGCTTAAACAAGACATAAAAAATTATATAAAAAATTTGAGCAGTTAAAAAATTTTGTCAAAAAAAAATTTAATTGAAAAAATAAGATATTCGAATGTTTAAATAAAACACACAAAGGTGTTAGTAGTTAGTTTTCAGAGTTGGATAAGTGGCAAAAAACGTAAGTAAGTTTCTATAAAAGAAAAACTAAAATTATTTAAACCAGAGTTTAGAAAAGTACACAATTTATTTTTATAATACTTATATATTATTTAAAAGGTTAGATATTGATTATACATACCGCTTCCTCAATAATACAAGGTTTAACATGCAAATTCACAGATGTAGGCGTGCAACTATTAAATGTTGCTGTTAAATCAGGCTAAAAAAAGTCCTGTTTTCTTTAACCCTAAACTTGTAGTTGTAAATGGTTAAAACATTATTGACTTAAACTCTAAAAAAATGCCGCATATAACCTTATTTTATTAAACAAGCGATATGTAGTTAGTACAAGAATAGGCCCTTAACTAACTGTGACAACTCAGATAGTCTGGCGGCTTTTTTTCTATTAAAAAAAGTTTTTTTAAGTAAGAAATTTTTTATGTTTAATTGTTAAGATCGTAACTTAAAGTACTCAAGATATTTGGATGAAATTTTAATTGTTTCAAAAACTATTTGCGTTTGCTTGTAAAAACTTATGTGTGTGTACATATTTGATTTTATTACTCTACATAAAAATGTTACCCAAAGCTTAATGCCAAATACGGATTGATTGCTCACGTTGTTGAAGTCATTTGCTCTTGTTTGTTTGACATGCCAAAAGACAGTATAGAAATCAAAAACGTTCAACTTTCTTCAACTATCAATATAATGATAGTTGTCATTTTTTCTTTTTTGTTTTTAGTTTTTAATAAAAAATTGTGCTGAGTTTAGCATTTGTTACCAAGGTTTAAAAAAAACTTTGAAAAAATTTGATTTACTCCTTTTTCATATTAAGCCTTCGATATCTATTTTTCTTTTAATATAAATAGAATGATATAAATTTTTTTTAAACCAAACAAAGGTAATGCTCTTTCACTTATTTCTGTTGTGCATGGAGGAATTGCACGAAAAAGAGGATTTCACCTCAAAAAACTAACCATAAAAATATTTATTTTTAAAATGATAAAAAAATAACAGTTTACGAAATTAATTATCTGCAAATTTAAAAAAAAAATATCGTTTAAAAAAAAATTGCAAGGGGAAAATAGATCGAAGCATTTTTAAATATAGAGCTAAGAAAGAAATCTAAAATAATAAAAGCCAGACCAAAGTAATTTATTCAAACTACAGCTATATAAAATTAAAAGATTCGTTATAACCAAGATGGAGCCGATATTTTGTGATTACCTTCTACCTCTACCTCTACCTCTACCTCTACCTCTACCTCTACCTCTACCTCTACCACTACCTCTACCTCTACCTCTACCTCTACCTCTACCTCTACCTCTACCTCTACCTCTTCCTCTACCTCTACCTCTACCTCTACCTCTACCTCTACCTCTACCTCTACCTCTACCTCTACCTCTACCTCTACCTCTACCTCTACCTCTACCTCTACCTCTACCTCTACCTCTACCTCTACCTCTACCTCTACCTCTACCTCTACCTCTACCTCTACCTCTACCTCTACCTCTACCTCTACCTCTACCTCTACCTCTACCTCTACCTCTACCTCTACCTCTACCTCTACCTCTACCTCTACCTCTACCTCTACCTCTACCTCTACCTCTACCTCTACCTCTACCTCTACCTCTACCTCTACCTCTACCTCTACCTCTACCTCTACCTCTACCTCTACCTCTACCTCTACCTCTACCTCTACCTCTACCTCTACCTCTACCTCTACCTCTACCTCTACCTCTACCTCTACCTCTACCTCTACCTCTACCTCTACCTCTACCTCTACCTCTACCTCTACCTCTACCTCTACCTCTACCTCTACCTCTACCTCTACCTCTACCTCTACCTCTACCTCTACCTCTACCTCTACCTCTACCTCTACCTCTACCTCTACCTCTACCTCTACCTCTACCTCTACCTCTACCTCTACCTCTACCTCTACCTCTACCTCTACCTCTACCTCTACCTCTACCTCTACCTCTACCTCTACCTCTACCTCTACCTCTACCTCTACCTCTACCTCTACCTCTACCTCTACCTCTACCTCTACCTCTACCTCTACCTCTACCTCTACCTCTACCTCTACCTCTACCTCTACCTCTACCTCTACCTCTACCTCTACCTCTACCTCTACCTCTACCTCTACCTCTACCTCTACCTCTACCTCTACCTCTACCTCTACCTCTACCTCTACCTCTACCTCTACCTCTACCTCTACCTCTACCTCTACCTCTACCTCTACCTCTACCTCTACCTCTACCTCTACCTCTACCTCTACCTCTACCTCTACCTCTACCTCTACCTCTACCTCTACCTCTACCTCTACCTCTACCTCTACCTCTACCTCTACCTCTACCTCTACCTCTACCTCTACCTCTACCTCTACCTCTACCTCTACCTCTACCTCTACCTCTACCTCTACCTCTACCTCTACCTCTACCGCTACCTCTACCTCTACCTCTACCTCTACCTCTACCTCTACCTCTACCTCTACCTCTACCTCTATCTCTATCTCTATCTCTACCTCTACCTCTACCTCTACCTCTACCTCTACCTCTACCTCTACCTCTACCTCTACCTCTACCTCTACCTCTACCTCTACCTCTACCTCTACCTCTACCTCTACCTCTACCTCTACCTCTACCTCTACCTCTACCTCTACCTCTACATCTACCTCTACCTCTACCTCTACCTCTACCTCTACCTCTACCTCTACCTCTACCTCTACCTCTACCTCTACCTCTACCTCTACCACTACCTGTAAATCAAAACTTTAATTCGGGCAAAAACTTGAAGAAATCACACGCAATTTTTTTGAAAATGATTGTTTTTTTAGACGATTAGAAATCATATTTGCACTTGACTAAATATGGGTTGTTTTGACTTAAGAAATTGTGTTAATTGGATATAAAAACATCCCACAATATAAAATTTGTATATGTATCTATGTACAAATATAAATTTATATTTGCTGTTTAAATGTAGAACGAAAGTAAAATTGTTTGAGCAAATTATTTTTTTGCCTGCTGGTTATTACCTGATACTTTTTCGTTCGATTTTTTATCTAAACACAACGTGTTTATAGTTTTTAGAATGTATTTTGTGTGAAGGAAGCCCGTTTAGGGTCTTTTTATTAAGTTTTCTTTGTATTATGTAACGTGTCGTTAAAATCAACAATTTAGTTTTGCTGAGCGCCAATTAAACTCTTTAATTTTCTAAAGCAAGTCGTGGGACCAACTTGCTAATTTAGGGACTAGTCAAAAAAAGAAAAACAGGAACGCTTCATTTAGCAGAGCAAGTTTTAAATAATGTTTATTAAGTTTGTGACATACCGCTACGAACAGTAATTACACCTGCAAGCCTTTCACAACTCTCATTTGGTTTATTAGAAGTTTGCAATAAAGGCAGCAACTTTCTCCATGGTCCCTCAAATTTCTCTAGTTTTCATTCTCATTATTCGTGCCTTATCCTTCTTGACTTTTTTAACTCCTTTCCGAGAAGTCTAAGCCATTCGTGAGCTGGGAAATAAAACTATATCACAGCCATAATAACTTTCCGTTTCCAGTTCCATATACGAAAGTAATTTTGCTAACATAAATCAAAAAATTCTTCTGGTTCATAGTTTTTAAATTTTACAAGAAGTTATACTTCTATACTTTTTCTTTAAATATTTGATTAATACAAAAAAGCTAAAGAACATAGCCATTTTTAGCGAAACCTTTACGAAACCTCTTCTAAAATTTTTGAAAAAAATCAATAAAATTTTTATAAGTTTTTAGCAAATTTGTTTAAATTTTTATTTAATTATTAACTTTGTTTTTAATCTAATAACTGACTGATAAAAACATTCAATTAAAAATACCATAAATGCACTCCACAAGCCGCAAGCCCAGATCAAGCAAGCATATTTAAGATATTCAACTTTCAAAGCCTCTTCAACATCATCATCGATTAAAATTTTTAAATTGCCGCTTAGAACGCCATGCCAGTTAGTATCTTGAAAAGTCTTCTTTAGAAGTCCATTCTCTCGTATATAGAACAAATATCTATTAAACTGATCAATTACAGGCGATCGGTGGGGTAAAGTTATGAAAAACATTTTATAATTCAGGGGTGTTTTTAACTTTTTGAAAATTGGTCTTTTCATGAATTTCTGTTGGAATAGAATAAAATCAATAAAATTCTCTTCGCCCGTAAACATGTAGGATTTGCCCATTGTCAGACGCCTAACATCTAGACCGGTGTTGTTGACACTTTGAAAGCGCTGCTTAACAAATTCTGGTGTTTGCGTATTCATAAAATCTTTAACATCGCTTGAATGTTTTACAACTAAAAAATTATTTCGCCTGAGCTCTTCTTGTTTTATTAATTCCGGTTCATAAACTTTGGAAGTGACCATACCGGAAAGATTGCTGCTATACGAGTTTGTTAGAAACATGCCGGTAAATAGAAATAATACGTATAAATAAAAACTGAATAGAGTGTGGCTCGTTTTTAAATTCACCGGAAGAAAAAGTATAATTTTAAGAGCATTTAAAAAAGCCATGCCTCCATTGAATTGATGATGAATAGCCACATCTATGAAAATCATTAAAACAACAAAAACAAATCCACATACGACAATGAAAAGCCACAAGTCTTTGGTAAAAGGTCTGATGAGATATAATTCGCTGGAAATCTCTTCACTATTTGGTACCATTAGAACGGATTTTGTAACTGTCAAAATAACACTTGCAGCATAATGCTCTGTGTAAGGCAGTTCGACTGGTATAAAACTGAAGTTAACACTCTCTATAAAATTTGTAAAATTATCAAATGTTACATTCTGAGACCACATGTCAAAGAAGTAGTGTGTAATGGTGGCATTATGATGTTTTAAAAATAATTCAATCCATTTATAAAAATAGCCAACACGCACAAGTTGTCCCTGGCTATTGTTGTAGCTGAAACAGACTGGCGGAAATTCAACTATCGGGACAACCATATTATATCCTTGGAAGTTTTCCAAATAAGTTTTGTCCCCAAACTGTGCAACATTATTGAGGAGAACAATTTTAACCTCGGGATACGGATGATAAGTAAACAGATGATTATTAGACCACAGCAAAACCGAAATGAAACCATATTTCCAGCATAATTGAAATATTTCATACAATTTTTCTTCTCTGCCATAATATATCAAGAAAATATCTCTGAAATGTAGTTTCCACATTAGTTCATCCACTGCCTTAAGAGTAACATTAAAACTTTCTTCTGTTAACCAAGCCACTGTTAGGGCCTGATCATTGAAATTTTTATATAACGAGGTTATGTTATGCTGCTGTTCCGTAAAAATTAATTTTTGTAACGCTTGGTATTGTGACACTTTAACAAATTGTTTGTATTTTTCATCTTCGTTCATGGATCTGTCATAATTTATGAGAATATTTAGATTCAAATTGGCTTGACGATTGATTCGGTTGATAATATCTAAAATGTCGTAGTGCAGATTATGAATTTTATTTGCAACAATTGGTGTCAATATAGATTTTATTATGGCCACTAATAATAGACCTTTCAACTGCATTGTTTTTAGTAGACTGAATGCCAGTTGTATTGAGTCTTAATGTTTCACCTAAGTGATAAAATGTAATAGTTTTAACACCATTTCTAAGGATAATTTGTTATGAATATATATTTGAAATTAAACTAATAAAGGGTGGGCCATTGAAAAGCTTAAATTTGAAAATTTCAAAGAACAAAAACGATATAAAATTTTGCTAAATAAATTTTTTTGTTGTAAAGTAAAATTGTTTGGGTTTGAATAAAATATTATTTTATTCATATGGCCGCCGCGGCTAGCCTTACATTACCCCATTCGATTAGAGCAAGTTTCGAGCACTCTTCCGAGTATACGGGATTGTATCTCGCCAATGGCATCACGAATGTTTGCCTTCAAATGCTTTATTGTCTCTGGTTTGTCGGCATAACACTTGCCTTCAACGGCGCAGAAAATAGTTCAACGGTGTCAAATTGCAGCTTTCTGGCGGCCAATTGACATCACAATTTCGGCTAACTAAATGGCCATCAAACGTTGTACGCAATAAATCGATTGTGGCATGAGATTTGTGGCAAAACATTGTACGCATCATTAAGCCATGAAGAGTGGGCCCAAAAAAATTAGTTATCATGTCGCGATAGGTGTCTTCATTGGCCGTAATGATTACGGCGCGCCGTCCTCTTTTTGCAAAGAAAGCAACAGATTCGATATTTTCGGTTGCACGCACTGTACGAGCACGTTCATGTGTTGGCGTATCAACAATGAAACCAGTTTTACAAACGTTGGCAATAAACTTGCGTGTACCAGTCAATGTTGGTCCTTCTCTGCAACCAAATTTTGTACGACATGTTTGTGCAATTTCCTACCAATTTAATTTGTTTTGGAAATAACGTTGCTCAATCGTAAATCATTTCACTTCGTTCAGCGGAGATTATATACTGAATTTTATGACAGAATAAAATGAAAGAAGTACTGCCATATTTTAAATAACTGCTAGTTCAAATTTAAACCGACAGATGGCCTACTAGATATTATAAACTTTTGTACAAATCTATAAATATACAGAAATAGCGGCAATGGCCAACAGATTGACCAACTGGCTCCTTGACTCTTCCGATGTATAAATCCACTAAAAAAAATTTCGAGAAATTCTAAACCAATAAAAATTCAACCATGTAAATATGATTTTGGTACTTTTTTTGAATTTTGGACCCTAAGGGGAGAAAAAAATGGGTAAAAGCTATATTTTGGTACTCTTAGGTACTGCATGTAACTTCTAGACCAATTAAGATAAAAACATATTTCAAACCGCTATCAAAAGGTGTCTCTCTCTCTCTCTAATATATATGAATACGTTTTTTGTATTTTTTGGTCTTAAAATATGAAATCAAGGGCTATTGGCTCATAAAATGTTTGGAAGCCAACTAAGTGGACTAAAAGAAACTGTTTTACATTTTTAGTACACTTTGCCTTTTTGAGATTATAAGTGCAGAGCTATATCAGACCAAGGACTATTAAGTCCATTTAGAGGTCAAATTGTCCCACACTTTTTGTAAATTTTTGGTACTTTTATGCTTTTGACTATGAGTCAAAATATATAAACCAAGTACTTTTTACCTATTAAGAGGCAGACAGTCAACTAAAGGGAAAAAATTACTTTTTTGCCTTTTTTTGAGATTGCCAGTCTACACTTAAGGAATATTGTCCAATATATAGGTTGGAAGTGAAATCAGTAACAAAAAGTACTTTTCCCCATTTTTTGTACTTTCAGCATTTTTGAAAATGGTCCAAAAGTCCAAAAATATGAAACTTAGAGGACAAAAAGTACTTTTTTATATTTTTGCATATTTTTTTATTACATATAAGCAGGGATCGAAAAAATTATCTCAAAAATAAATCTCAAAAAATAATAATTAATTTGATTTTTAATTTTTTTAATAAAATTATATAACGACTTTTGTTTTGCAAAAAGAATTAAATCAAAAAATAATTTTTATTTAAAAAAAAAATCAAAAATATAAAAAACACTTGGTTATCAAATAATCTAGTCTAATACCATCAAGATGATGTACTGCACTGGACTTTCCAATGTTCTCTGGTACATAATTTTTACATTGAAAATTCAAAAATAATTATTCGCTTTTATTCTGTATTTCGATGCGATTCCGCATGCAGGTACGTATATATTAAATTTAATATATCAATTTTAATATTAAAATACACAAGAAGTTAATTGTAGCCAAACTATTTCAAAGTGAAAAAGGGCGAAGCTTTAAATGGATAGTCAAAAAGCAATTATAACATTTATTTGAAAGTTTTAAATACTCTTTCATATTAAATAATTATATCTTAATGCATTCCATTATTAAATAACACTATACAACAATCAAAATTACCTTTGATAATAAATAAGAGAAATTCTCCAACTTTTGCCAATAATTAAAATTTATTATCGTGGCGGGTCAAATAAATCTGAAACCGTTAAAAGTTAAAAAAATTTATGCACGACTAAAAATTAATTCTATTTTAAGTATTTTGGAGGTTTTTCTGATAAAACCTGATAATTCCTTCACTAGCTTCAAAAATCTCCAATTTAGGAAAAAAAAGATTTAAAAAAACTTTTCCATAAAATTTTAAATTATGACTATTTTTGTACATAAAATATGGGGAAAATATAATATAAATAAAAAAATTTCACGACGAAACTTGTAGCATAGTGTAGTTAAAGTAATGGCATTTTTGTTAATTAAAAAGCTTTTGATTTAATTAATTGCTTGCTTTTTTTTACTTGCATTTAAAACTTCTCCTTGTTAGCAGTGGTTAAAGCAATGTCCCACTCTAATGTAGGTATATTATTAAGTTTTCAATAAACTTCTAATAAAGGTCGTTTATTTAGTTGCATTAAAACCATTGATATCGAGGACTGTGATTTTAAAGTTAAGAATATCAAATAGTATTGACATTAGTGTAAAACTTTAGCTTTATTCATTCATTTATTTTATTTTTTTTAATTTTATTTTATTTTATTTTATTTTATTTTATTTTATTTTATTTTATTTTATTTTATTTTATTTTATTTTATTTTATTTTATTTTATTTTATTTTATTTTATTTTATTTTATTTTATTTTATTTTATTTTATTTTATTTTATTTTATTTTATTTTATTTTATTTTATTTAATTTTATTTTATTTTATTTTATTTTATTTTATTTTATTTTATTTTATTTTATTTTATTTTATTTTATTTTATTTTATTTTATTTTATTTTATTTTATTTTATTTTATTTTATTTTATTTTATTTTATTTTATTTTATTTTATTTTATTTTATTTTATTTTATTTTATTTTATTTTATTTTATTTTATTTTATTTTATTTAAGTTTATTTTATTTTATTTTATTTTATTTTATTTTATTTTATTTTATTTTATTTTATTTTATTTTATTTTATTTTATTTTATTTTATTTTATTTTATTTTATTTTATTTTATTTTATTTTATTTTATTTTATTTTATTTTATTTTATTTTATTATATTTTATTTTATTTTATTATATTTTATTTTATTTTATTTTATTTATTTTTATTTTATTTTATTTTATTTTATTTTATTTTTTTTTATTTTGTTTTATTTTATTTTATTTTATTTTATTTTATTTTATTTTATTTTATTTTATTTTATTTTATTTTATTTTATTTTTTTTATTTTATTTTATTTTATTTTATTTTATTTTATTTTATTTTATTTTATTTTATTTTATTTTATTTTATTTTATTTTATTTTATTTTATTTTATTTTATTTTATTTTATTTTATTTTATTTTATTTTATTTTATTTTATTTTATTTTATTTTATTTTATTTTTGTTGGAATTTCCTTCCTTGTATATATGGCAAAAAATATTCCAAAGTAAAAAGAAACAAATCTATTTTTAGATTTTGTACAAAAAACGAGTTTATTAATTGTTTCAAATTAAATAAAAAATCAGAATGACAATCATAGAATATTTGTATTGCAAAGTACAATTTTAAATAATTCAACACTTCTCCTCAATACAAACTACTTATATATAATTTTAATATACACCCATTGACTCAGTAAATTTATAGTGTTTAA
The DNA here is from genome assembly GCA_963583895.1 of Melanophora roralis. Lineage (NCBI taxonomy): Eukaryota > Metazoa > Arthropoda > Insecta > Diptera > Rhinophoridae > Melanophora > Melanophora roralis. The sequence continues at coordinate 42,094,195 of OY757189.1, read as the reverse complement.
TTTTTCCCAAATTTTTAGTTAACACATCAGCAATCATTTCGTTTGTTGGTACATACTTTAAAGTTATTTCATTGTTGTTATAAATATCTCTAACAAAATGATATTTTATATCTATATGTTTACTTCGCGCATGATACACCGGATTTTTGATTAGCTGCTGTGCACTTAAATTATCGCCATTTATTACAATTGGTTCTTGTATGTTTTTAAGTCCAAGCTCCAAACATAATTTTTTCAAATACACGGCTTCTTTTGCTGCGTGACAAAAAGCTACGTATTCAGCTTCTGTGCTACTGAGAGCTACTGTTGTTTGTTTTTTAGACTCCCATGAAAATACACATCCTCCATAGAAAAATACATATCCTGTGTATGACTTTCGCTCTATTGGATCACCACCCCAGTCTGCATCAACATATCCTTCTATCTGTTTACCAGTTTTGTAGTAGTGTAGTTTGAAATCTTGAGTCTTTGACAAGTAACGTAAGACATGTTTTGCTGCTGCCCCATGTTCGGTATGGGGATTTTTGTTTCTTTGCGAAAGCTTACAAACTGAGTGCAAAATATCTGGTCTTGACGTTAAGCCAAGGTACATCAGAGCACCTATAAGGGACTGATATTCGGTTCCATTTACCTTTTCACAATTTTCGATGGGACACTTTAACTGAAATCCTTCATTTAAAGGAGTAGACATTGGCTTACACGCATCCATTTTATGTTTCTTGAGAAGCTCTTTAACATAATTTTTCTGACCCATGGCAATCGAACCGGTTTCTCCATCTCTTTCGATTTCCATACCCAAAAAATAACTCAAGGGTCCTTTGTCAACAATTTTCAGTTCTTTCGATATTTGGTTCTTAATTTCACTTAAATCCGTCTTATCCGAACTTGCTACTATAAGATCATCCACGTACACTGCAATAAAATTAAATTTTCCATTATAATGTTTCGTGTACAAACAAGGTTCACTTGGGCAAGATAAAAATCCTAATTCCTTAAGAACACAATCTAGCTTGTTGTTCCATTCACGTCCAGACTGTTTTAGTCCATATAAAGATTTCTTAAGTTTTAAAACCTTTTTTGGAGAGTTTTCCTCTTTAAAATATTCAGGAAATTTCATATAAACTTCATCATGAAGCTCGCCATTAAGATAAGCCGATGTAACATCCATTTGATCCATAAAAAGATTATTTTCAACAGCTATTGCAAACAACAACCTAATATTTGCATAACGAATAACAGGCGAGAATGTTTCGTCATAATTGACACCATATTTTTGACTACATCCTTTTGCAACAAGCCTAGCCTTAAACCTTACAACCTTGTCATTTTTGTCTTTCTTGATAGAAAAAACCCATTTGCTTCCTATGGCTTTTTCGTTTTCTGGCAGTTCAACTACAGACCAAGTATCGTTTTCAATTAACGAGTTATACTCACTTTCCATGGCTTCTATCCACTGTTCCCTATAGCGATCATCTAGTGCTTCTTTTACGCTTCCAGGAATTATTATTTCTTCTTCAGTCATTAAATTCAGAGAGTTGTTAAACTGTTTCCTTGGCCTGCCAGGTTTTCCTGTTCTTATTAACTTAGGTCTTCCCTTGCGATTTCTAAAATCAGCTATTCTGTCGACTTGTTCACTATCATTATCAGAACTTTCATCAATATTTACATCTAACTGTTGTGTAGTTGCAGGTCTCTTGTTGCTTTCTTTCACCTCATCAGTTTTATCCGTACTTATTTCAATCAACATATTTTCTTGTGTATTACTGTCTCTCTTTCTTGAAAAATCTGTTTCCATAAAAACGACATCTCTTTTTACAACAACTTCTTTATTTTCAATGTCGTACAACCTATACGCTTTTGATTGCTCAGAATATCCCACCATTACATATTCTTTGCCTTTTGGACGAAACTTTTTCTTAACAGATTTATCTAGAGCTATTGCCGTCGAACCAAAAACTCTTAAATGCGCTACAGTTGGCTTTTTTCCTGACCAAATTTCGTGAGGAGTCTTATCTAAATGTATTTTTGTTAACGACCGGTTACGAATATATGCTGCCGTTGATATTGCTTCCGCCCAAAAATACTCTTCTAAGTTAGCATTAACTATCATACTTCTCGCCATTTCTACCAAGGTTCTGTTGGCTCGCTCAGCGACACCATTCTGCTGAGGGGTATAGGGTACTGTTAATTGTCTTACTATCCCGTTTTCTTTTAAAAATGTATCAAACTGTCCGTTTACATATTCACCGCCGTTGTCGGTGCGAAGTACCTTAATTTTCCTATTTGTTTGGTTTTCTACCATTGCTTTAAAATTTTTGAACGTTTGAAAAACCTCACTTTTTTCTTTTAGAAAATATACAAATATTTGCCTTGACATATCATCAATAAACGTAATGAAGTATTTTGACCCTCCAATTGATTTGACATTAATTGGACCACACAGATCGCTATGTATTATTTCCAATACATTTTCCGATCGAGTTTCTGAGTGAGGAAATGGTTTAGAACAAACTTTACTCTTTGCGCATGTTATGCATAGTATTTCTGAGGGGACCGTTCCCATATTTAGACCATAGACAATATTCTTAGCCGATATATTTCTCAATGTTTGAAGATTTATGTGACCATATCTTTGGTGCCATATATCTACAGTTTCCTTTTTGGAATTTGAGTAAAAACTAAAGTTTTCTTCTTTTACAATAAAAAGGTTATCTTCTTTTCTACCTTCCAGCATTATCGTACCATCGTTTTCTACAAACGATACTTTTTTAGAATCAAACACTACCTTAACGCCCTTCTGTACAGCAGAGGAGACGGAAATGAAATTTCCTTGCATATTAGGTACAAACATACAATTTTCTAAATTTATTGTAAATTTTTCTTGTTTTAGGGATACCTTTCCTCTACCCTTTGACTCTATTGTGTGCTCACCAACTAATTTAATAGTTTCGCTAATCTCTTCAAACGATGAAAACAAACTACGATCACAACACATGTGCGAGGTAGCGCCACTATCCACGCACCAAGTGCTTTTGCTTAACACGTTTGCTCCTAATGCATAACTTGCTAATGCTTTTTGATCAGACTTACCGGTATAAATTTTCTTTTTATCTCGACATTGTGCAGCAAAATGTCCTTCACGCCCACAAATGAAACATTTACCTTTCTTTTTCTTCAAGCTTGAATCTTCACCAAATTTCTTTTTTGAAGCAGAAAAAGCTTGATTATCAGCACGTTTACCTTCTGAAGTCCGCCTTTCACCCTCTTCGAGCAATTTGACTTTCAGCATATCCAGCTTTGGCAATGCATCTCGAGTTTCAACAGCTACAACAAATGATTCAAATGTCTTCGGTAGACTTGACAACAGAATTATAACAACTAGTTCTTCAACAATCGTGACATTTATTTCAGCCAGTCTCTCCACCAACCCGAAAAAACTATCAAGATATTGAGGCATATTTTCATCATCTTCCATTCTTAGTTGCATCAGCTTCTTAAAAAGAGTGACTTTTCTTGCTGGCCCGCTGGGAAGAAAAATTTCTTTTAACTTACACCATGCTTCAAACGATGTTTTGCAACTCTTGATGTGATTTATCTGTGAAGGCTTAATACAGAGCATCATAGTCGCTAAAGCCTTTTCATCTTTTGATACCCATTGTTCCGATTCATTAGCAGCTTGCGGTTTCTTGCACTCCCCATTGGCAACCTTCCATAATTCTGCATGAATTAATACGCTTTTCATCTGCAGCCACCAAGATTCATAATTGTTTGAATCCAATTTTTCAATTTGAAATCCCGAACTCATCTTTAATAACTTTTCCTTTTAATTTACTGGAACGATTTAACCATACACCTGACTTATAGGCCCATAACCTGTTGGAATTTCCTTCCTTGTATATATGGCAAAAAATATTCCAAAGTAAAAAGAAACAAATCTATTTTTAGATTTTGTACAAAAAACGAGTTTATTAATTGTTTCAAATTAAATTAAAAATCAGAATGACAATCATAGAATATTTGTATTGCAAAGTACAATTTTAAATAATTCAACAATTTTATTTTATTTTATTTTATTTTATTTTATTTTATTTTATTTTATTTTATTTTATTTTATTTTATTTTATTTTATTTTATTTTATTTTATTTTATTTTATTTTATTTTATTTTATTTTATTTTATTTTATTTTATTTTATTTTATTTTATTTTATGTAAAAGTTAGACCTGTATTTTGATAACGGGCAACGGGCATGATTTAATCGGCTAAGAAAGGGGTTATGCGTCAATCGTTGTAATTAAATTTGGTATTTAAATGTTTTAAGCATAGAAAAGTCTTATGATAAAAAATTTTTGGGTGAACATTTTTCTGAAATTTTTTTCAAAAAAATTCTTTAGGATAAGAAATGTCTTCCCATTTTTTTATATAAATTTTTTGCAAAACAAAATAAAACAAGCAAAGATTTCTGAAAACTTTTTTGAAAATATGCATAATGCTTGTTGTCTCATATATATTTTCTACCAACATTTTTATCTTGAGTGTATATCGATGCCATGAATGAATGAATGGAATATAAAAAGAATAAATAATTCAGTTTTAAAATCAAGGCGTATGTTTTTTCTAACTTACCACGTTATTTGCGTGCGTTGTTGCTCATGCGATCCGTTGAAAAGCTGCCAAAATAAAGCGCATTAGAACAGGTGGTGGGCTTTTCGTTGGTTGCTTTGACTTTGTGACAAAAAAAAAAAGACGCCAAACTTCTTAAGAAATTAGAGAAAACCAGAATTATTTTTTTTCTTATTTAATATACGTGTGTGAGTTTGATTCTTAACAAAATTGTAACAAAATGTGCATTTAATTTTAATTAAATGCTACAAAAAAATAAATCTGCTTTACAGATTTTATTTTAATTTCAACTATTTTCATAATGAATTTGAAGTTGTGGAGATTATTTTATAAAACATTATACTTTGTTAGATTATTTAAAAAAACTCTTAAAAAAATTGTTATTATTTTAATGTATTTTTAACATCTTTGTGTGTATGTAGGTTTTAACATATTTGCTAATTTTTTAAAATTATTTTTTGATATTTTTATATTTGTTTTAGTTTTGAGAAATTAAAATATTTTAAATATAACCGTCGAACGCGCTTGCGCACTTTTTGTTATACCCGCTACATGAAATAAAACGTTTTAAACCAAAAGACCGCTCGTGAGTAACTAACTGAAATCTTAAATATCTTTTGTTTAAAAAATACTGCTGCTGTTGCTCACTTGTATCTGGTAATTGTGTCTGGTAAGAGTTTATGCTGTTGCAAACATTGTAAACTTTTTTTCTATAATTCTTTGTAAACTTCAAAATTCTTCTCGCTTCTAAAAGTTCTCTTTAAGGTTCATTGATTTTTTTATATTTCGTACTCTTTTTCTTTTAGCTGATCGTTGTTTCAATTGATTACACTTTTAGTTCTAAGTGTATGTATGTGGGGAGCTGAGCTTTATTTGATCTGAAGTTTTTACAACTACTAGTCTACAATTTCAATTGTAGAATGTGTGTGCATGTGTGTGCTATCAAATGCTCATTTTATTATTAAACTCAATACAACCTGCATTTTATATGAGTATTCAAAAAATTTTTAGACAGAGTTGCATGAACTCAGTTTGATATTTATTACACATAAAACATAAAAAAATATCCAAAATTTCCTATTTCTGAAAGAAAATTTCAGTTGTAAATTTATTTTGTTAAATTATCTTTCACACACTCATAATTTTTTCCGAATTATTTAAAAATATTTTTTTCATAAAATTTATTTTTTAGAGAATATAATTTAAAAGTAATTTCGGATTTGCTATGAAAAAAGAGTATACAAAAACATTGGAAAGTCAAGTTAAGTACAGCATCTTGATGATTTTAGACTAGATTTTTTTAAAATTTTTGATTTCAAACTTTTTTAAAAAAATTATAATTATTTTTTTAATTTTTATTTTTTCTGTTAAGAAATAATAATTATTTTAGTTGTTTTTTCAGAAAAAATAATTATATTTTTAAATAATATATAACCATGTATCGCCTAAAAAAGGGAAATTGAAAAAATCGATCTTCATTTACAAAAAAATCGCTTTTTTTGGACCTTCAGAAGGTGCGCATTTGAAGAAAACGGGTTTCTACATGTGAACAAATTTCGTTGGCCACCTTAATTTGGTGACCTTCACCTTTTTTCTAAAATTAACAACATTTTGGCTTTACTAGTTTACAATATTCATTGCATTTTATGTGTTAAAATAATTAATAGGGTGTGCCCTACGCCACCCTGCACATTGTGAGTCAGGATGGTTAAATTTTTCCTATTTTATTAAAAGATACTCTTCTCTCAATATAGATCAAACGTTTAATGAATTTCCACAAAAAGTAGTACAATGGTGTTAAATTACCCAAGAAAAGGGGCTAATCGAAATCCCCATTTCTTAAGATAGTTTACTCCCCAAGCGTTTGGCTCAACAAATGGATGGTCTCATGTGCCGTTCCTTGCTGTTGTTTCGCCTTTATGAAACTGCTTTTGCTTCGAATGGAGATAATAAAATAATTATGGGTACAGTACGCCATTCACAGTTATGGTTGCAACGCCTTTGGCCTCTAAACTGCACCAAATAATGATTTTTTTTGGGGTGCTATGCAGCCCAAGAGTCTCATGAGGATTTTGGCTTTTCAAAAAATTAGGCGTTCTAACCAAATCTGAATCAACTTTTCAACAAAAACTGAAAATACCAACGAGTCAAATCGAATAATTTGAGTTTTCTGTTGTTTTTGCACCCTTAAGGCGATGGCTTCTCTTGTAATTCTAGGGTTTTCGGCTTTGGGACTAGCATCTCTAGTATATGTATATAAAAACATTAAATAAAGAATTTTAAAAAAATTTCCATCAACAAAAAACATATCGAAATTGTTTGTTGTCTTAAAGTTTGACTTTTGTCTGATTAAGTGATACCTAAATCCCCTTACCTAATGCTTACCATATGGCAACTCTGCTCAATACCTTTATCTTCGGTTGAAGCTTAATTGAATATTATTCTCATTAAGTTATCGTTAATCAGATTGAGACTTACATACATGGTTTCGATAGAAACCACGAGCGCTGTATTTTTTTTAAATTTTAAAATCTATAAGTGGGAGTATTTATTTGTCTAATGATCAAACAACAACAACAAAAACATAATTATCTCATTGTTAATATAAGAACTTTTTTAATTTAACTGAAAGCAAAATAAGTTTTTTTAAAGAAATTTTTTTACTTTGAGCTCTATTAAGCGATTTAATAACGAATCGATCTATTGATCAAATAAATTTAAGGTAAAAATTTTAATTTTTTGACCTTGAGTGATTTCTATGAAAAATTTGTCAAATGTTCTTTGTAACAGAAATGAAGTTTAAATATTAGATTTTAATAACTTTAACAGAAAAATGAACTGAAACAAGTTTTAAAAAAATAGAAATTTTCTACTAGGTTAATTAAAAAAAATTGCATTCAAAATAAATGTTAAGACTTAAAATGGGGGTCTGGTGTTTTAAAAAAAATCAGAAAGCTGTTTGTAATTAAGGGTAATATTATGCATGTATACATGTACTAATATTGAGTGTAATTTTTAAAAACTTTTCCTCTGCATAAAAAATTATTTATTTAAAAAAAATACTCTCAATATTATTATTAAACAATTTGGTAGAAAGTTATTTTAAAAAATTTTGAAAATATTTTTTGTAGATAGTTGAAAATGTTGCCAAAAAGATTTTTGTTAGGAAGTCTTCCATATATTTTTATTTATTTTTATATATAATTTGTTTTTCCTTGTCATATATCACCCTAAGAAAATAATTTAACAATTTTTTGGTGGAATTCATATAAAACGAACCAATTTTTTAGACGCTATTTCAGCATAGTGAAACCCCGAACCGGACGCAACTTAATTTTCACAACTAGATGGCGCCACACGATAACTTTTAAAGTATCAAAGCAGGGATGGACAAAGTAGTGCATAAGTTTTTATTATACTTGAAAAAAATATAAATTTATTTATTTTGTTTATAACTGTGTAAACAGCTTTATAAAAAATAAAATTTAACGTTTTTAACCTTGAGATTTATAGCAATTAGACATTATATAGAAAATTTAAAAGTATTGTTAACAATTTGGTAATGGTTTATGTCATTTTGGAACTAGGAAGCAAGACTTGTGTTTTTTAAAATTTAACTAACCGTAGGTGAATAATATCATTATGTTTTAAAGTAAATTTCCTTGTTGGATAGCAGCCCTAAAAGTAGCAACGCGCATACAAATGTTCTAATTTTGTGAATTTTTCGATTAACAAACAAGGAAAGCTTTCGTCTTTAAATCCGGCACAAAGTAATTTTATATCAATATTTGTAGTTTGAAAAACCTGGATGATTTGACTGGGTAAACAAAGAGACCATCGTGAAGGGTGTATAAGATTTGGCCCAGCTAAATAAAGCGCTCTTAAATGTTTTTATTATTTTAAGACTTTTTTTACGTCTTTTAAGAAAATAGGTCAAGGGATATAAATTTAAATGTTAAAAAAAGCCAGATTAAGGTCATAATTCGAATGATGATTGGACAAAAAGTGTGTCTCCTTTTTTTGGTACTTTTGAGATTTTGAGTTCAAGAATATGAAATAAAGGTTAATTGATGCAGATAAACAAATAAGAAAAAAAAAGTTTTTTCTTTATATTTTTTTTAAATTTTTGCATGTTTTTAAATTAAAATCGAACGAGCTTACATTTTTAGTGTTCACAGTGCTTAACATAGTTTTAATTTAAATAAATAGCTAAAATTGCACTTACGAAGTAGTGGGCTAATTCCCAGTTATGCTACCAGAACCGTCAGAAAAGCTTAAAAAGATTTTATTTTGAACTCTATGAATGAATTAATTATAAAATATCAGGCTTATAATTAAATAACTTCCGACTATATTGACGATATATCAGCGCAAGAATAAAATGAGATTTAACTGGCGCTTTTGCCAGAATAGAAAAGGAAAATGCTCTTATTGTTGCAAATGACGGCTAATGTCAAATCTGTTTGAAGATTTGTGCACTATGCAAATGTTGAGTACAAATAAACAAGCCATGGAGCCTTTCACTCCCCAAAAATGTGGGATAATCGTGTCTATTTTTTTGCGTAACAATTCGTCTGTGGTGTTGGCGAAGCGCGAATTCCGTCACCGATTCTCCAGGACTATGCAAACACTGCGCCTTTTGGCCACCAACCTTAAAGAATATGGGACCACACAAGACGCTGCTGAAGGTGGCAGGGCCCGGAGCTCCCGTTTTACCGAGAATATCGCCGCTCTTGGCGAGGATGTCAAACTGTCATCAGAAAGATCGACCAGACGCCGTGCCTTGCAATTAGCCTTTAGCCGGTCGTCCCTAAAGCGAATTTTGGTTAAACACCTGCGCATGTTCCCGTATAAAGTCCAGCCCGTGCATCAACTGCTGCCTGTCGACCACCAAACGCGTGTAACCTATGCCCAAGTCATCCTGAATCTCGAGGCCGAAGTGGACGATTTTCAACCTAAATCATAATGAGCGATGAGGCTCATTTCCACCTCAGCAGGTACGTGAACAATCAAAACAATCGCTTTTGGGGAACCGAAAATCCACGCGTGTTGAACGAGGAGCCATTACACCCGCCCAAAGTAAATGCATGGTGCGCTTTTTACGCTGGGGGCCGTTTTTTTCGAGGACGCCGCTGGTCCAACGACAAAAGTGGACAGTGCGCGCTATAGAGCCATGTTAGCCGAGTTTTTTCTGCCGCAATTGAACGAATCAGGACTAGAGGACATGTGGTTCTTACAGGACGGAGCAACGGTACATACTGCACGAGCCACAACCAATATTCTGAAGGGGGCGTTTCCGGATCGCCTTATCTCTCGTTTGTGTGGTTTTTTTGAAGTCCCGTGTTTATGTGAACAAGCCCGAGACTACAGAAGCCTTCAGAGACAATATTCGACAGGAATGCGAAAATCTGTCGCTCATAGTTCTCGCCAAAGTGGTCAAAAACGCCAATTTGGCCGATATCATCTTCTCGACTTGACCAATAAAATTCTTAAGGTTCAAATGAACATAATTAAAAAACAGAATCGTTTTCATTTAGAAAAAAATTAGAGCCAAACATCATCGGATGACTACGTTTGACCCACAAATAATAATGACAGCATCAAAATAAAGCAAAATATCACTTTGATAAATTTATACTCCTTTGGGTTAAACAAATAGTTTAATAACAGAGGTCTCTTTTGAAGAACTAAAATAACATTGAGCAATACAATACTTTAACCAGTGCTTCTTTATGACGCAAAAACATGGGTACTTGAAACGGTGACGAAGCGTTGCTGGCTGTCTGTTTTTGAGAGAAAAATCCTTTGCAAAAACTTTGGTTCCACCTGCGTTGATGAAGATTTGTAAATTCTTAGAGGGAGCATGCACAAGCCTTAAGTGTTTAGAAAGCATTCTTCAACAGGTTGTAGAGCAAACATAAGTAGGTAAGTAAGTAAGTAAACACTAAAATAATTTTGCTGCAGTTTTAAGGTCGGGTGTCTCGGTATACCAGTCTAAGGGTTGTGGGTTCGACTCCCACCAGAGACCCTGGTTAGTCTGCTTCATTTTTTTTTTGTCTAATCTTTCTCTAAATATTTTCTTTCCCTTTATCTCCACCCTTCCTATCTGTTTCTTCAGGTTACACAAATGGACTAAATACTTAATCTAAGATTAAAAGCTGTAATGGTTTCTGAAATTTATCGAATAAAAAAGTTATTAAAGTATAGGGGCAAACAAACATAGACTTTGTTCTAAAAAATCGGTTGTTACAGGCTTTTTTTACCTAATCTTGGTGAGAATTTGGTAAATTTCGTTGATTTGCAATAGAAATTGCCTCAGAAATATTTTCGACAGTTTGACACAAAAGTCCGTAAAACTTAACGTGGCTCTGAATACTTGGTTTTAATAGACCGACATGACCAAATCGACTTCCGTATCCATAAGGATACAGAATATACTTATTTTAAAAACTACAAACAAAATGGCTAAGGGTTATATTTTCTTATTACTATGTAAAGGCTTAGGGTTAAATCAATTGACATCAAACCAAATTTTGTCTTAAGAAATGTGTTTAACAATTTTCAAAAAAATGAATTGTCACATGTTATTCGATTTCTAAACTAACTTCAACTCTTTGATGGTTTCCTTGAAAAGTAAAAGTCAAATATTATTTTATTTAAGGTTTTTTTCAAAGTCTTCTCTTATTTTTCTCAAACCTAAAATACTTCTGTATGAATATAAAGTGGTTTAATCAAATTATAGACATGTCTTAATACTTATTAAATTAAATAGTTAAGATTTTGTTTTACCAACATCAACCCCAATCAGCGCAACTAACACTATTACATACTTGCATGCTCATCATCAGTCTCATCATAATCCTTTTAATCTTTTTGTAGAATATCCAAACCCAGTTGGTTGCCAAGTTTTTTTTTTTCTTTTAATTTTTTGGTTTGCAACAACTCATACTCAACTTTGATTGTTGCTGCCTGATAAAAAGGAACAAACTTTAATGCTTTTCTGGCTGTTTGTCAGTCTCTTCGGTTTTATCTGTACTCGTTTGAATAATTTTAAAATGAGAGCGTTCGTATTAGTAAAAACTTACCAAGAATGAAAATAGTACCCACTCAGCAAAATGGGCCAACATCTGTACGGTATCGAACAGGAATGTGTGACAAATCTACAGAATTCTTAACGAAACAGTTTTGCAAGAAATCGATCAGATATGGTAATATCTTATACTTATACGTCGTACATCAAAATTTCCAGACACGCTGAACAGAAATCTGTAAGATATCCGTGCGATTAAGTGCAGATTTTTGCCAGACTTGTCTAATACAAACATTGCTCGTTAATTTTGCATGCTGGGTAGTTTGTGTGTATGTGCAAGCGTAGGATAATAACAGCTGTAAGGAATGACAACACTTTAAATGCCATTTCCTTAGCTCTAGTCACGTTCGTTCAAGCATCCGAAGAACGGCTTTTGTTTCTTTATTTAGAAATTATGCAAAAGGCAATTAAAATGCTTGTAATACACTTGTTAGTGTAAAAAAAAACATGACACAGCCCACGACTTTAAGTGGCACTACCACTATTACAACACTTTAGAGTAATTGGGAAAGAAGGATGTACTGTGTGTGTGTGTGCGTGAGTGCTCGACATTTCTTTACAGTTTTCTAGAAGATGACAAGTGTTATTTTCATTATTAGTTACTTTCACTTTAACAAACACCCAGATTGTTTTCTTAAGCTAAAAAATATATGACTTTATTCTGTTGGCAATTTGAGTTTTGTTTTTAGTTGTACAAGTACATACATACGTACAGAGATGCGTATGTATATTTGTCTGTGTGTGTTAAAAATAGGTTTTAATTTGAATAATTAAGTTAAAAGCAAAATATAAGATGAAGATATTTATTTAATACCTGCATTATTTTAAAGACTTATGCGGCAGAAATGAGGTTTGCCTTTTGTTAACTCTGTTGGTACATTTTAATAAATAATAGAAAGTTTTAATTTATTTTCCATTTAAAAAAATTAAAAGCAAAACGATTAAGTCATGCCTGTCTGTACGTTGATTTGCCTTTTAGCTGTGTGTGATAGTTGATAATAACATTTTAAAACTCTTTAACGCTTTATAATTTATCAGATATATATTTTTAGAGCAATCGCTTGTCAAATTATGTATGTATGTGTTTGATGACGCTTGCTTTTTTTATACCCTTCACATAAGGGATGAGGGTATGTAAAGGTTTGTCATTCTATTTGTCATTTCTTGAATACCCACCTGCGACCCAATAAAGTATATATTTTCTTGGTCCTTATAGATAGGGAAGTCGATTTAGCAATGCCTCTTTGTCCGTGTTATGGTTAAAATCTACTTTTTGAAATCCTCCGATGTCGCATAGACCCCTTTTTGGTATCAAACTATCAGAAAAATCTGCGCGCAAATCGCTACTGAAATTCAGCCAGATTGCCCTATAACTTACCGAGATATAAGCCAAAAACCAAGACTACCTCTGTCTATTTGTTTAAAATTTGTACATAAAACCTCTACAACTGCCCAGAAGTTGCCCGTACAATGTGCAATGTAAGACCGACTCCCATTATTTTTTACCCACAAACAGTTTTGTGAAACCTACTTTTACCATATATTCGCCCCATAACAGGGTTGACCCACAAAGTTTAATTTAAAAAATGTTTTTTTAATCGCTTTTACAGCTTCCAGGGTGCTCCTAAAAAGGTAAAATGAAAGACCGATTTTTCCTCCCAAACATTTTGTGGAACATACTCACCCCATAAAATGGGTAAAAACTCCTAAAACTACTCCGGAGTCGCCCCGAGTGGAAAAAAATGTATCACAGACGCCCATTAGTTTTCCCTCCCACACATATTCCTAAAACTTTTTTACCCCCTGTAAACAACACCCAAGGGGGCTGCCATACAAAATTTACAAAAATGATGTAAAAACGCCCATAACTTCCCCAGAGTTGGCCTTAGAGAAATAATGTGTACGATCGATTCCCATTAGTTTCCCCTCCCAAACATATTCCTAGAATATACTTCCCGCTATCTCCATCGCTTAAGGCGATCCCATACAGAGTTTGGTAAAATTGTAATTAATCCAATCCCTACAGCTTCCAGAGTGCCGGTGGATAGGTCAAGTGTAGGAGTGACCGTAACTCATTTTTCCTTGCAAACATTCTCCACCCCCTAGGGGGTTGGCATTTTAAATTTGAAAAAATTAGAGGGAAAACCCCTACAACTTTCCTGGTCACCCTAAGGGAGTTAAAATATGACCACGACCCCTATTTAAAAATCAGAAATATTTCATAAATAAAAAAAATTTATAAAAAAATAAATTAAGGTTTTTAAAAGGCAATTGTGAGGGGTATATAAGATTCGGCCCTGCCGAATATAGCGCTCTTACTTGTTTATGGTTAGCTCGTTAGTGCTTATCGCCGACAAGTACCGATGAGTGGATAAGTATGAACAATGGATATTAGCAAACAAGTATGATCATAGTGTAAATAGCGATAACAGTTCAAACAAAAGACCGGTGTATTCAAGCAAAGTTCAAACACTTACTAACATTTAAATAAAAAGCAAAATAAATAAAGTTATTTTCCCTCAATTTATGTTAAAATGTGCATATATCAGACCAATAATAGGGAGATATTCTTTAACCGCTTCTATGGTCATTCATTTTAAGGTTTTTTCCCTTAAATAAATAATAAAAACCGATGGTGCATGTAAACTCTATACGACTTGAAATTTCATATGAAAAAGCCTTGCGTTAATGAAAAACGCTTAAATAACAGGCTGAAAATATGTATAAAAAGCTTTTTGTTTTATTACACTTTTGAATTTTTATTTGACAATAATTTTTTCGAATGATTCTTGGCTTTCCTAGCAAAGATTTGGGTAGTGACGAAATCCATAGAATTAATAGAGGGGAGTGCGAGAAGGGGATTTGTCAATCTATGTCGACAGTCAGGCCCCGCTCAAAGGTTTTAGGGGTATAATACCAAGCCTTGAATTGTAGACGAGTGCAAACGTTATTTTGACCATATATGTACATTTATTGGCTCTGCTGAATGCCAGGTTACTATGATGCTACCAGCGTTGAAATGGCCGATGGGCCTGCAAAGAGGGGATTGGCCAAGAGTATTAAGTTAGGGTGTGTGTATGTATGTATAAGGCCAAGGCTGGGATTTTAAAATGGTTAAATAGCTACATGGATTGTGGATAAGGAAAAGAGCGTAAAGAACCAGGGTAGATTGCGAGATCTCCAGAATTTATTCTTTATAAAAACAAGAAAGATCTAATGGACTTAATGGAAACTGTCAACAGTCAATGAGATGTAAATATGTAGTCTGTAAATGGTAAAAGAATTTTTCAGGCTACAATTTGCTGTGCAAGGATGGGAAAAAGTTGGAAATTTTATGCTGCCCAGGGCTACAGATCCGCCAACAAAGGCTTATTAGACAGTGCTTTTATGGTAGACTTGGTGAGGCCTCCGATTGTGTGCTAAAAATGTTTATAGGATTAAAAGTAGGTGTGAGGTAGATAGATAATATGCACTATTTGTGTTGACAGACACCAGTTTCTTCTTTTCTCTCCTTTCTTCTGATATGTTCCCATTATTTTGTCCTTTTTCTTCATTTTTATTTACAGGATTTTACTTTTTTTTTTATATTTCTAAAAGAGTGTGGGTGGGTGAAAGTGGCGAAAACTCTTCGTCACTTCCCTTCACAATCTTGTCTTATCTAAAGTTTCTTTTTTGCAAATCTTAAAGAAAGTGTTTTTACAAAATCAACATCTTTTCTTAAATAGTTTGTTTGACTTGTAGTAAGTACAGCTCAGATATGCATCAGATATTCCACATACATAGTAGCCCATGCTGTCTTTTTGTGCTACAACTTAAACATAAATTAACTTAAAACATGGTCAAACCAACTAAGCATTAAAGATTATATTCGAAAAAGGTGTAGAGTTTATGTACAATGCAAATGTCTTACACAAAGTTAATCTGTACGGGAGGTATATATGTATGTATGTTCATATGCTAACATTAGTGTGTATGTAAATGATAGTTTAAGGCAAACAAACAAATTGACTGATTTTGAGCACACGATTTTACACAAAGTAAAACAAGTTTATTCAAACAACTTTGGCAAAGTACTTCGGCTAAGTTTAATCATAAAATAAGTCATATTATGCAAAATCTTTCGGAGTATGTGTGCTTGTGTGAATACATTTGCCATTAACATTGTAACTTAAATGAAAATATTAGACATTATAAGAATCAAAGGTATGTTGTATGTAAGTAAAATGCTGTAAAAGAAAAAAAAACAACTGTTGAGAGTATAATTTACGTCACATTTTATGTTAAATACCTTGCACTGCATTAAAATATTTGTTTTCTCTTCCTTATCCTTTTAAAAATGCTTAACATCAAGTATTGAATATCCTAAGTATTGCTTTAGCTTTTTATACAGGTAAATAGTAAGGAATGTTTCAAGTAGTAGTTGGTAAGCCAAGCTGCCGCCACTTTTTCTGCGGAAAAATTTTTTTTGTTAAAAATTCAAATTTTTTGGGCTCATGTGTCCTTATGCCCAAAGAGTACGTCGCTTTTAAAAGATATTTTGATAAATTTTGTTATAGATTATATTGGGTTAAACAGGCGGCTGTGGAAGTGATAAGATAATGAGTTGCAGCCCACTTGGGTCTATTTTCTTTGGTTCTTGCTGATACCTGTGAATAAAAGAGGTAACGACAGGAACATTCAAAAATAGCCAAAAATAGTGTAAAAAATTTCAAAGGATGAAGAAAAAAAGGTAAATATGTATATTCAAGTGGTTGGCCATAATCGCCTTGAAATTTTTCCTGTCCCCAAACAAGCAATATCCCATGATAAAGGATGAAAGATTAGGAAATCCAATATTCGACACTTCCGACTGGCTATCCAGTCTGTCAGCGCCAAAGCGCCTACAACGAATACATGTCGTCCAGTGCCGGGCAGTGGACGTTGTTAAAGGCGCCCTCTATGACCTTTTAATATATCCAACTAATGAGTGGAGAGCCGTTTCCACCGACTAGTGCCCTACCCAAATAAATATTTTGGGATATCGTCTTGTGGTTTATTATTTGCTGCATGGCAATTTTTTTCTAACAAATCGATTTAGGAATTTATTGTATATGATTGATGTGTTCTTTTTTATATCCGTTACGCATCTTTATATCTCGATCTTTTTTGAAGATAAAGCTTCAAGCCTGTGTCATATTCACAACTTTACAGTTTACGGAAGAATGTTTGGAATAAATTTTCAGTTTTTGTAAAGATCACATTTAGAAAAGGTGAATTAACACAAAAATCCAATAATATATAACGCTTATAATAATACAAGGTGGAAGATGCTATTATTTTTGAGAATGGCGGCCAATGTCAAATCTGTTTTGACATTTGTGAACAAGAAAGATGTAGAGTACAAGTGAACAAGCCATGGAGCAATACACTACCAAAGAAGGCGGAATAATTGTGTCTACTTTTTTGCATAACAATTCGTCTGTGGTGTTGGTGTAGCGCGAATTCCGTCGCTGAATTCTCGGTCGTCCGAGCAACCTTGAAGAGATGCTGCCAAGAGTGGCTGGCCCCGGAGTGCCTGTTCTGCCAAGAATATCGCCGCTGCTAGTGAGGATGTCGAGCTGTCGCCAGAAGCATTGACCAGACGCCATGCCTCGCAATTCCCCATCAGCCGGTCGTCCCTAATTCGAATTTTGGTCAAAGACCTACAAAGTCCAGTCCGTGCGTCAGCTGCTGCCTATGGACCGTCACACGCGTGTAACCTACACCCAAGCCATCCTTAATCTCGAGGCCGAATTGGACGATTTTTGTACCAAAATTATAATAAGCGATTAGGCTCATTTCCACTTCAGCGGGTACGTGAACAAGCATAACTATCGCTTCTGGGGCACCGAAAATCTACGAGTGATGTGTGAGGAGCCATTACACCCGCTAAAAGTAACTGCGTGGTGCGATGTTTACGCTGGAGGAGCTTCGGGAAATTTTTTTCGAGATGGTGCGCGCTATATGGCCATGTTAGCCGAGTTTTTTCTGCCGCAATGGAACGAATTGGGACTGGAGGATATGTGGTTCTAACAGGACGAAGCAACGGCACACACTGCGCGAGCCACAACCGATATTTTGAAGGCGGCGCACAGTGCTTTGATCCCATATAGTGATGGGACAAAAATAGAAGGAGTGGTCCTAGAGCTTTGAAATTTGGTACAGTAGTATAAAATACTTAAATTAAGAAAAATTCAATTTTTTGAAAAAATCGGGCAAAGGACACGCCTACTGCCCATATATAGAAAGGATGAAATTTTCAATTTTGACTACATAACTGCACAGAAAGTTACAATAGTCCGTAGATTATTTACATCCCGTGCTAGTAACTTGTGTGATAATTTTTATTGGGATTGACGCAAGGACTCTAGGTCCTGCCATATATCCTTTTTTGCAAAAATGCTAACGTGTATAGGCTTACTTTACCAAAGAAATTTACTTGTGCAGACCTTTGGTACACTAGTATAAAATACTTAAATTAAGAAAAATTAAATTTTTTGAAAAAATCGGGCAAAGGACACGCCTACTGCCCATATATAGAAAGGACGAAATTTTCAATTTTGACTACTTAACTGCACAGAAAATTAAAATAGTCCGTAGATTATTTACATCCCGTGCTAGTAACTTGTGCGATAATTTTTATTGGGATTGACGCAAGGACTCTAGGTCCTGCCATATATCCTTTTTTGCAAAAATGCTAAGACTGTTACAAAAGTTAGCCGATTCTCATTAAATTGGGTGGTATGGTTATTATTATGTGTCAAACAAATGTTAGTGCCAAATTACATTAAAATTGATTTATAAAAATAGAAAATAAAAATTAAATTGGCTAAAAATCTTCTACATTATGATTTTGACGACAACGTGAAAGTACAAAATGACAATCTTTCTAAATTAAATTTAATTTAAAATACATGTGCGTTTTTTAATAATTATTTTTTTTTTTAATAAATTATATATGTAAATTTTATTTTACAATAAATCTTCTTCAGTATTAGACTCTTCCAAAAAAATTTTGCCGCTCAATGAAACATTTGTCTCGTCGTCTTCAACTGGCTCATTAGCATTTTCTCTTAAGTATATATATATATATCAATTTCTGCAAATAATGGATTTTTTTTGGTCTTTGGATTCCTTTTTGAAGTCAAAAACGGATCTAAAGATAGTATTAAATAGTATTAAATCTTTATGAGTGTATTTTCGTGACGTTTTCCTCGTATGGGACAGTCTTGCTTTTCTCACGATTTTGTGGTTGGCTTCCAATGCTTCTAAAGACAAGCACCCTGAAATTCATTTTCAGATACCACAATAGACGGAATAAATTTTTTTTTTTAGTTTGTAATGCATACAGAGACGGAAAACAATTTGGGTGTATTTCATTTATTGTATTACGTAGCACACTATATTTTCTTTCGGTCAAATCTAAATTCATATATAGCGCCAAAGCTTTTGTTGCTGGTAAGCATTTTGAATTCGACATTCGGCTTTGCAAAGCAGAATGAGATTCCCGTTTTAAATTTTCAACTGCAAAATGTAGTTCCTCAAGGGAACATTTTATTACTAACTCTGGTAGTCAAATCTAGCGATTTTTAATTGCTGTATTAGTTTGTTGTTATGCAAAGTTTTATAAGATTTATGAAAAACATTAAATTTTTGTCATATTTTGATCTAGTTTTTGTTATAAGTAGTCACAACAGACCTGGAAAAAACAAATTTTTTGGCAGTTCATAGCTTACATTTTAAAAATTTAGCTAACTTCTAGCGATTTTTTATACTAACTTATCTATATTTTTGGGAAAAAAAGTTAGCAGCAGTGGTGGGAGGTAAACAATGAAACACCAACGTCAATCTGTTAATTTAGCAGCATCTTGAGCGTCAAAAAGAGGCAAACACAATTTTATACTTATTTTTTTAATTTATCTCGTTAATTATTATAATCTTATGGTATCAATTTGGTTTTATATGTTATTATATTGTAAGTTTTTTTTATAGTTTTAGCTCCAGAAAACTGTCGAAATTTGAGAAAAAAATCACGAAAATAGCCATTTTTAAAAAAAAAAATTTTTAAAGTTCCGGTTTAATTTTTAAAATTTTTTTTCTTGTAGTTGTTAGAAGACAGTATGAATTTTCGAAAACAGAACAAAACCCATAGACCATATTTTTCTTTTTTTTTTAATTTTCCATCAAAGTTAAAAAATTTTTAGAGCTTAAGTGAATAATAAGCATTTTTCAAAGCAATAAGAAATACTTATAAAAAAAGAAATCACAAAAAATTTTTTTGACAGTTAGTTGCAAATATAGTTATTTACTACAGAAATAAATTTCAATCTCATAGTCCAAAAAACAATTTTTTTACAACTGTTTTCCTAAAGCATGTAAGACGCGGGTATTTGTTTAGCCATTTTTACTTCAAATTCTTTGACTTTGGCGTCCCCTAGCGCCACCAAAAAGAGCTAAATCGAAAAAATTCTTTAAAATTTATTTAAAAATTGTTGTTATCTGTCGACCTATGTATTTTTATCTACAATATAAAACATTTTTTTTTATTGTATTTTTGTCTATGGGACACAGCACTGTGCGGCGTTCCTGGGTCGCTTAATTTATCGTTTTGGCGATTGACATTAATCCGCAAGGTCGCTCGATTTAACCATTCCAGACTTTTTTTGTGGGGTTTTTTGAAGTGTTGTGTTTATGTGAACAACTCCAAGATCTAGGAAGCCCTCAAGGACAACATTTGACACGAATGCAAAAATCTGTCGCCCGAAGCTCTAGCCGAAGTGATGAAAAATGCCATAAAACGATCCCGTATAGCAATCAATTGTGACGGCGCCCATTTTGCCGTTATCATCTTTTCGACTTGACCAATACAATTCTAAAAGTTCAAATTCTTTCTTTATCGTCTTACTCAAAATCCCTGTGGTGTGCCGTATAGGAAATAATGCCTTTACGTATGGAATTTTATGCCCCTTATTGTTCTAGTAAAATTTATAACAATTGATCGGTAATTTGCTATGGGTCCCATTTAAGGCACAGTTTGGAAAATCGCTTTATCCTGCACAAATTTGGTATAATGTGGTCGGTTAGGCGTCTATAGTCTTTTTATTTTTTTCTACATACATATATGGACATTATTAGTTAAAAAAATCAATACCCAATGCCTGTGTTGTTAAACTTACTTAATAAAACATTTTACCAAAGATAAAGTTTTAATATTGAATTTAGTGTATTGCTTTCAAAACACTTAAACAACCTTAATAATTGGTATTTGTCCTTTAATCTGAAGTTGTCAAAATAGCTCAATAAATAGATTTGTAAGTGTCTAATATTCAAATAAGAATAAATACCATTAATTTAATTTATTGTTTTGTTTGCTTGACGTAAGCTATTTACATTTTTTATAGACGCGACAAGTAATGAATAAATTTTAGTGGGGGTCATAAAACCGAAAACACAAACACACAGACACAAACGCTCATACACAAGCCAATGCATGCAAATTAGATGAACAAACAAAACGATAGAAAACTAAACAACAATTTCAAATTCCAATTCTAATTCAATTTACTGTTCACCACTAAATGCTACTAAATGTATCTCTAAATATGTGTATCTAATGAAAATTGGGATTATTGATTTTTGACAACTCAATTTAGTCTCGTTAAATCATTTGTCTGCTGATGAGCCACGCATCAACATTCTTTCTGCATAATATTTGACGCCCTAAAAATCCATTATCATTAGGAATTGGAAAGAGAAACAAAATTGTTTTATTATGTTTTTTTAGTTCTTAGTTTTAAACAAATAAACACATTTTCTTTTAAAGCGGGTATCGGTGTTTTATTACACAAATCATTTTGTATTTTGTTGTTGTTCTGGTAAATGTGGGTGACATTTAAACAATTGAGCTTTGCTGTCGCCGACCTTGGTTCAAGTGTGAAGTTAACCCAATTTCACACTTGTCATCAAAAACGTGGCTTAATTTTTTTTAAATGGTATCATCGTGAAGGCAGATTTATATTTTTAAACTGAAGAAAAAAAAAACGTTAAAATTGACACAAAGTTTTATTAAGAGTATTGAACGATATAATGGAAATGCGGATTTTATTTTTTCAAGAGTATATCATCCAGATGTATTCCGTCGATTAGAACACGCTGCTCAAAACAGAGCCTTGTATTTTACGCCACACGCTGCAGTAAACTTGGTTCAATAAGGCTGATTTTTAGACGAATATTTTCCTTTAAAGCCACAAAAGGTTAGGGATTGTCATTACAAACATTCTCTTTGAGGTAGCCCTATAAAAAAACCCCATGGGAGCTGAATCGGGCGACCTCGGCGGCCATAGGTTGTCCCCAAAGCGACTGATCAATTAAGCACGTAGGCTTGACAAAAAGAATTCCGTAATCATGTGTCGACGGTGTCAACGGTACACTCGTCGCCTGCCCTCGAGAATTTTAAAACATAATGGTCCAATTACCTCATGCGTGGATAAGGCACACCAAACAGTTGCCCGAGGGTTGCGGGTTCTTGGGAACCAGTAACGGCAATTTTGTTTGTTGACGTATCCTTTTAAGTGAAAATGAGCCTCATTGCTCCAAAAAATGGAATTTACAGTGCGAAAACGCTCCAACATCGTTTTACAAAAATTTTTGCGTCAATCAAAGTCACTTTCTTTCAGTTCCTAAACGATGTGAATTTAAGAAGGATGAAACCTCAGATCCTTTTTTAAAATTTCGTAAATAATTCTTCTTTAAAGTCCCAGTGAGGCTATTCTTTTCCGTATTGAAAGTCGCGCATTTTTACGTAATCTGCTTTCAAACTGTTCAATGTTTTCGGAAGTCTTTGAAGATCGAATGGGCTCTGGCTGTGGGAATTCAAAGCCGAAGCAGTTGCGCTGAATCTCTGCCCCCAAAACGGCTTGAATTTACACTCAGTCCTTCACGTATTCGCCGAATACCGAACTTTAAATAAAATGGTAGACAACCAATTACGTAAGAATCATTACTCTTAAAAAATGTCTCCACAGCAAACGAGCGATGCTCACTCGACAAATGCGACATCCTGGCTGATAGATTCGCACAATTGATAATTCCAACGAGTCCACCCTCTCTCCGCACCGTTAATCACTTTTTTAAATAATCGTATATAAAATTATAAATTTGCCACCAGATACCCTGTATTTTGTTGTTGTTCTGGTTAATGTTGGTGACACTTGAACGATTAAGCTTTGGTGCCGTCGACATAAGTAGTATTGGGCTTCTTTGAGTTTAAAACATGGCCTCTCGTCTGCCCATCCATCTAAGTACCCACTTATTATTTGATTCAAAATACAGGTCACGGTTTTGAAGATATTTCGTCGAAATACTTGTATCACAGATTAGGTTTGAAACCCCAAATTAAATTATTATTTCCCAAAGCTCCAATGGAAACTAACTTAAAGAATATGGTTTATCGTAAAGTATTAATGTAATGTTCATTATGTAATAAAGCTCCTACATAACTCTAACTTCCGGAAAGCACACTTAACTGCATAAACAGCGATTAGATAAGGGGTTCAAAAAGATACAACTTCGCATGCATATGTTATGTTTGCACAGAAGGGGTGCTAGGAATTTACCTAAAAAATATGTTAGTCCCCATAACTACCATATGCGAGTCGATCTTGAACTAATATTTGACTATAAATATTTTTATTTAGAAAAGCAAAGAGAAAGGAAAATACAAATTTCCGACTATCAGGTCATTAGTCTTAAGTAAGTCCTACTCAATGAAATCACATTTACCTGCAGAGTTTACGAATATATATTTATTTTTAAGAAACACTTCAAATGTACATTGCTGTACTGATTTCTGTTAACGAAATTAAGAATGACAAGGTTGTGAACAAGCTTACTAGTGTAGACATTTTATGCTTGAAAGGCTGACCACCCATAAATTTGTGTTTGATTCTCGATAAAAAATGTGTACCTATAGCGCTGAAAACTAATATTTAAATAAATACATATTTTGTTATGGACTTTTAAAAGCATAATGGCCATTTTTTGACTTTATATTTAAATGCAAATTTAGTTCGTTTTTTTAGGTTAGTTTTCATTTTAAACGAAACTTAAATACAGTTTATCTTTTTAGCAATTAATTAGTAAATGTATTTGTTCTCTTTAGAAATGTGGTCACGTTACAAAATGCAAAGCTTAAGAAGCAAATGAAAGAATTAACAAGTAAGAGCGCTATATTCGACTGTGCCGAATCTTATATACCCATCATATTAGTCTTTAAATATACCCAGCCGAGTAATTTTGTACTGCAAATAATATAATAAAAATATCTTGTGCGAGTTTTAAAGTCCATAGAAAACTATACAAAATTTTAACGTTCGTATGAATAATAGAAATAGATGAATAAGGTTTGAGGTCTAGAGTTTTAAAAGTTTTCGACATTATTCATATTTAAAGGTTAATAAAACTTGTTAAATGTTATGGGATGTTCTAGTCCCCCTGCTCCTCTCCAACTTTTTTTCCAAAATGTATGAATTATTTGATTATTACTTTTTGTGGAATATTCGAAGTCGATAGTTGTTATAGTTTTCCAGATGTGGCGTATCGCAAATTTCATAAAAATTCTTAGTTTGCCCCTGCCCAAAAAAACTTTTTTTGAATGTAAGTCTTATCCTGTTACTTTTTACAAAACATTTGAAGTCAATTTCTGTTATAGTTTCCTAAATTTAGCATACCGAAAATTTCATAAAAATTGTTAATTTGTATGGGAGATCCCCTTTGTTCATCCTCCACCCAAAAAATTTTTTCTTCAAATCGTAGGCTTTGTTGTCGAATTACTTTATGTAGAACATATCTGTTATAGTTTCCGAGATATAGCTTATTAAAAATTTCATAAAAATTGTTATTTTGTTTAGGAGCTACCCCTTGTTCACCCCCCACCTAGAAGATTTTTTCTGAAACATAACTCTTGATGTACAATTACTTTTTGTAGAACATTTCATATCGATATCTGCTATAGTTTCCGAGATATAGCGTATCGAATATTTCATAAAAATCGTTAATTTGTATGGGAGCTACCCCTTTTTTTGCCCCCACTCAAAAAATTATTTATTTAAGGCGTATCCCTTATGGCCCAATTACTTTTTGTAGAACATTTTATTTTGATATCTGTTATAGTTTCCGAGATATAGCGCATAAAATATTTCACCAAATTTGTGCAATTGTAGGAAAAATACCCTTTTCCCTGGTCCTATCTGAAAAAAGTTTTTCCGCTATTTAGGTCCCTTCTTTAGGAGTATCCGTGCCAAGTTTTGTGGCAAGAGTGACTATACTTACTGAGATATATAGGGATATATGCACGGATTTTGTCCTAAAAAAAATGGGTTACTTTGGGTTTTCGCTTATATCTCGGTCAATAGTGAACCGATTTTGCTGATTTTAAATAGCGATTGTTAGCGGGATATTTCTAATCGTTTGACACCATTATCTAGTCTGTATCTTTTTATTTGACTCCGGAAACTTGATTTCAACAGACGGACAGACAGACAGACAGCCAGACGGACAGATGGACATGGCTATATCAACTTCCCTATCTATAAGGATCCAGAATATATATACTTTATGGGGTCTCAAATGAATAATAAAGAAATTACAAACGGAATGACAAACTGATATATACCCTTATCACTATGTGAAGGGTATAATGAGTAAATGTATTTGTTCTCTTTAGAAATGTGGTCACGTTACAAAATGCAAAGCTTAAGAAGCAAATGAAAGAATTAAAAACGTAGTTAAATACACGTTTGTGTTTGTTCTAAAAAAATTAACAAACTGCCCAATTCATATCGTCGTATTATAAGAATTAATTGTAGCTTAAATGCGAAAGATTTTCTACTTTAGTTTCATTAAATTTTTACTTAAAACAACTAATTTTTTAATTAAATAATACTTCATGATAATTATTTGTTAAAAAAACTGGTCATAAATTTCTTAGATATAAGCTTTGTCCATCATAACAATTTTTTTTAATTAATAATAATTTTCTGTTTCTGTTTTTCTTTTAATTATGATTAAACGACTAAAGCTGGCCCGTTATGGTGTTGATTTTATTAAATTGTTTAATAAATATCCCATGTTATCTAGTCGACTAAATCAATATATTTATAAACTTTAACCTTAAGGCTTAGATAAAAAGAAAAACCAAGAATTAAACTGAAAATAACGAAGAAAAAATAAATACATTATTCAACAAGCTAAATCCTTAACATAATCTTATGAATTCCTTAAATGTTTTTTTAGGAATTTTTTTCACTCCCTTTAAACAAACAACCATCGACGATTTAATGTTTTTGTTTTTTTCTTTATTTTTGTTGTAAGTAAATTTAATAAAACAGTTTGACTGCATAGTAGGGAGGAAGTTAAGTCAATTATTGGCAGAACCTTTAAAGTATTTAGGCAAGTATTAAATAAAAAAAAATCCTTTTTGTAAGTTCAATTTAGCTTCTTTTATCTTTAATTGTAAAAAATTTTTTAATAGTTTTGTTGTGCACTTAGTTACCCATTTTGGGGGAATCACCTTGGTACATGGCCTGGATAAGAACCTAAAGTTCAAATAGCCAATATGTACTTTGAATTTAAATCAAATATTTCTTGCAATTGTTGCTCAAGCCATTATGCTGTTTAAGATATACTTATGAGTCAACGATGGCCAAGTTAGTTCTTAGGGCCCAAGCACCAACTCGGTTTTACATGTTTGTACTCCTTTAAGAGTCTGCTTTTTATTTCATTTTTGCATATATAAAAATTTTGTCATAAGACTTTATACACGTCGTTTTATGATATTTTTTTCTTATTTTTCTCTATTTTTTACCCTTCAAAACTGACTTTAGAAATTTAAATTTTTCATATCGTTGGTTACACTCATAATAGAAGATTGCGCCTAGGATACGCTTTAAGTGTATTCAGCATATACTCTTGACTTTCTATTCCAAATTACTTTAAAGTATTTTTAAAATACCACGGCCATTGAATTCGAAATATAAAAATGGTAAGCAAGACTTAAAAGTATTTTAAAAATCTACAAAATACCACTTGAAAATTTTATTTGATTTCTTTTAGCAACGTATCTTCTTTTGAAATCTTGAAGGGCACTTTGAATTTTGCCCGGCCGTATACTTATAATCATTTGCGGTGCTCGACAGTGTTAAAAAGTTTGTCTTCATATATTTTTTTTGTTGATTTTTCCTTTTTTCTTTTTTTTTCTATTTATTGGCTGATGTCAGCGTCATGTACGCGTACAAATCTATTTAAAATCTATTTAACTGTAGTCAAGGATAAGCTTCATTCACAGTTTTCAATACCACTGCCACGGACGAACTTTGTCTTTATGAATGTTTTTTTCTTCTTTGTTTTTCTCCACCAGCTATTTTGTTCTTTTAGGGGGATTATGACGGAACTTGTTAGGGCGGGAAAACATTTAGTATTCAGTTTGCATTTTGCCGCTTTATGTGTATGTACTTATGTGTTTTCTCTTAAATACATACATTGTTACTGTAATAGCAGAATTTGTGAAACTATTTTTCTTTGGTAGGATTTCTGAATACATGTGTAAGTAGCTATATTAGTCTAAAGTAATTTTACGTATATTCTAGAAGATTGTTTAAATAGCTGCTTGATTTGCAGACGTCAGGAATTTATTCAGACAGTTTAAAAGAAATATTTGCGCGTTTATATGTCGGTATATGCTTTCCTTATTTTTAAGCGTAATTTTTTTTACATTGTAGTGGGAGAATAACTTTAAATTATTTTTAGATATAAAAGACTTAAAAGCCTAAAAATAAATGTAAAATAATAATCAGATAAGTTTTTTTTAAACCCGAAAATGTTAAGGTTGCATAAAAAAAATAAAAAATTGCTTCGGTGCCAAATTAAAAGAGCCTTACAACTAAAGCAGAACACGCCCGCGATTTCAAGCAAAACCAAGTCCCAGAGAAAAAAAGACCAATAATTGAAACGTCGGCTTCAATAGTCATTGAACACAAATTGCAAGTAGCCATAACGCAGGCAACTTTTTCAATTTCTGTCGAAAATATTCTTTTAATAAAAGCTTATTGGCATTGGCAACTGCAAATGCTTAAGATGATGTAGTATTTCTTAAACTAATTTTTGAACAATGTTAGTCCTTTTATTAATTAATTTAAAAAATTTTAAATTTAATTGCATTTTGAAATGTTTTGAAATTTTGTTTTGATTTTTCTTCTCCAAAACATATGGTTTTGTTTACAAATTGTATAAAATTTAATAAAAGTGTGGCAACATTGTTAAGGGCGTTTCGTTTTTTAAATGTGAGAGCATGAGCAAAATCGCTGTCAGAATCAAATATATTTTACATTTTAAATGCGTGATTTTACGTCAAATTGTGTGTAAAAAAACGTCATTCCTCCATTCTGTTTCACCATTTAGTCTGAAAATAGAAAAGCCTGAAGAGAAAACCTATGATTTTCTTTCATTTTTTTTGATAATAAAAGCCACTCAGTGAATGGCCACTATACCTGAATTGCATTTTTTCGATAGCAGGAAAATCGATGCGGTAATATATGTATATCAACGCCACCGATAAGTACTTTCGCCCATTTCTGAGCGAAATTAAGTTGCTTTAAAATAAGCTTTGGGGCACCAGCGCATACATAAGAGATGTATTACACTTTCAGTCGGGTGTAGGTGGTATTGATATATAGAGAAGACCAGATAGAGAAAAGTATGTCTTACACCGTTTAAAGAAACGAAGACACTTGAATGCTTCTTCAGGCACAAGAAAATTGTGTTCGGCTAGCAAGTATTGCATTTGATTGTTATGCCTAGAACACTAAAGTTTTTTCCTCGCAATATATTTATATGTACCATTAAACCATTTTAATTAATTTACTTTATTTTTATTTTAAATTTTATTCGATATTGGATGGACTCATTTAAATTATATTTATGTGCTATTTTTGGAAGTCGAGTAGGGATCGTCTTGCGACGAATTATATGTATTTTGTTAGTGTAAACAAAAATAAAATACACATTATTCGTCCCAAGACGATCACTACTCCTTTCAAAAACAGCATATTCGTTTTAAGATTTGCGAAGATTCAATAATAAAATATACGGAAAAAAATATTTACACCACTGTGTGTGCTTAAGTATCATGGGCATTAATATGTGCCCTCTTCGCACTGACCCAACCGGAAATTAACATTTAATTAATTTGTTTTAAAGAGTTAGGCTTAAAGTCATATAAATACGAATGGCATATGTTTCTGACATCCGCAAAGGAAAATATAGGATTCGTAGTCTGATATTAAATATCATTTAGAAAAATAAAAGTAAAGAAGGAGAGAGAAAAACTGAAGTGGCGGTCACTAAATAAACCGTTGGATTCTAGCAAATAACAAAGACAGATAATTAACAGAGTGGTAGTTAACCATACTATCCATAATCTTAAAAAATTGACCTGTAGTTTTAAACCTTTTTTTTATTTTCCCTCTTTTTTTTGGTCGGCAGAACATTTCTGCTTTCCGGCAAATAAGTAATACTTCTGCAAGGTATCCTTCAACGGCATGGTTGGTTGCTTCATGTGGTCGCGTGGGTTAATTCTGTTTTTTTTTTGTATGCGAATATGCGCCTTACGAAAAGGCGATATGTATTAAAAAAAGAATTAAATGAAAACTTTGCCAGTGCAACCGGTCCATAATAGAAAAAAAAGTCTTACGAATATTGGGATCTGATAAAACCTGTTTGACTATCCAAATTAAAACTAAAATGAAAGGATGTACAAACCAATTAGGAAGTTCACTAAAGACACATGGAACAGCAGCACTTAAGGAACACCGAAAACGTGTAGAGTGGGCTTAACAAACAAATTAATCTATATGATGGGTGGAATATCTTTTAAGAGCTCTCTTGCACAGGAAAAATAATAATTTTTTTTATTTGTTACGCCATATAACAGCAAAGGAAAATCGAAACTAATAGATTGGTACAGGGTAAAAGAAAAGACGTTGAGAAAAGTATAGCATGAAGGCTTGGCCTAAAGGTGAATTGCCACTTAATCTCTTTAAGATTTAAGAAAAGTGCAATAGTAAGAGAGCGAGAGCTTATGATCATGACCACTTAAGCTGTATCTTAACAGTAGTATTTATTTTTTTTTCTCATATTTTTATTATTGAATCTTCGCTAATGCGAACTAACAATAAGTATTCAAATCTTAAAACTAAGTAATTTATATTAGTCCAGTCAGTACCAGACCAAAATTAAAGTTCTCATAACAAAGATGAATGATAACTGGTGCTCCTTGGTACCAGTTATCATTCTTAGGATTTTGTTTTGACGACGTTGTATTTTTTCTATGTTAGAGGCGGAATCAGTGCCCCCATAATTGTATACCGTAGCATCAAATTGGTTTCAAAATCGATTTGTAGAGTAGAAGCTTACAATCAATACGAAGCACAGAGTTTCTGCCAATTAGCCAATGAAGTTGTGTAGCTTTAAGTTTCATTTGCGTCAACTTCGCATCTATATGCGTTTTCCATGTAAGGCGACGGTCCAGGTGAATGCCAAGGTATTTCGTCTCAGATCGTTGAGGCACCATATGGTTGTAAATAAGGATTGGAGAGCACGTTACTTTGCGTAAAGTAAACGTTACGTGGGTACATTTTTGCTCATTAATTTTTATTCCCCATAATTTTGCCCATTTCTCTACTTGGGTTACGTGTTGTTGCAATTGGCACGAAGCCTCTTTAGGGTCTTTATGAATACTGAGAAAAGCGGTATCATCAGCAAATGTAGACGTGTGCGTAAAACTGTTTGTTGGCATATCTGCCGTGTAAAGCAAGTACAAAATTAGACCTAGGATACTCCCTTGAGGTACACCAGCCCCTATTGGTTGGTAACAACTTATTTGGTTTCCCTCTTTGATTTTAAATTGTCGACCGGATATGTACTTTTCTAGTAGGTTGAAAATATTAGCTGGAAGGTTAAGCTTTAGTTTGTTTAACAGGCCTTCGTGCCATACTTTATCGAAAGCTTGAGAGACTTTAATAAAAAGCGCGGAGCAGTACTTTTTTTCCTCGAAAGTTTTTCCTTTAACCTGCACCAGTCTATGAGTTTGTTCTATTGTGCTATGTTGACTTCTAAAGCCAAATTGGTGATCTGGAATGCAGTTGTTTTCATTCAGGATCGGAGTAAGCTTGTTTTTAAGCAGCTTTTCAAACAGTTTTGACAAAGTTGGTAACAAACTTATAGGCCTATAAGACTCCACCTTCGAAGGATGTTTACCAGGCTTAGGAATCGTCATTACTAAGGCAACTTTCCATATTGGTGGAAAATGTTCAAGCCGTATTATGGCATTAAAAATAAAAAGAAATATTCTTTTTGCTGTAAAAGGTAGCTCAATGAGCATTTTGTTGCTTATTTTATCAACGCCAGGAGCTCTTTTATCATTAAGGTTAGCAATAGCTTCTACCACATCTGAATATCGGAAACGTATTTCTATAGGACGTCTAGAAACAACAGGCGGTAATTCCCTCACGTCAGTGCATGTATTGGGAGTGAACACGTTTCTTAAATGGCTTGCGAGCAGATCGCATTTCCTTCATCATTTCTAGCCCAGGATCCTCTTAGATTGCGCAGTGATGGTTTTGTCAATACACTAAAGTATTAAGAGTAGCATTCTAGGACCAATTCTGTAATTGCTCTCTTGTTTTCTGATAATACTGCTTATCTCATTCATCACTAGGATCCTAAAGATGTATCTTTTGAAATACTGAATCATATTATTCAGGAATAGTAATCGGCAAAGCTATGAAGAATTGGAAGCAAATGAGAGAAATCATCCCAAATATTTTTTTAATAATTAAATGGTGTCTTTACTTTTTTAAGGGAAATACTATCACATTTTACTGGGCCGTCGCCTTTTACAAAACACACATAAGTATTTACGGGCATGCGAAGTTGACTCAAATAAAACTGAAATTGGAATTATTTGGTTAACTAATTGTGTACTCATTCTCGAAACTATTGCTCCACAACTTGATCTTAAAACAAATTTGGTGTTATGGGATTAAATATAATTTTTAGTACAGAAACCGTTCCTAAATTAATGGACCACTTACTTTTGTTCTCCGGTTACGACCTATTGTAATGTTTTGGTATTTTTTCCACTTTGCTTTTAACAAACTGTATGCCAAAGATAATACATGTTTTCGTATAAGTCTCAATTAAGTTGTGTATGTGTGCTGAAAGTGTGTCTATAATAAATATTAAGTGATTTTTGTTTAGTACCCTTAAAATACACTTGTTAAATATAACATCAAACAGACAACTTTATTGAACAACAAAAAAAAAAAAAACTAGTAAATAAAATCGCCCCTGACAAAGAAAAGGGCAAGAACACGTCAGCTGTCATCACGTTATATTCGACTTTTTTTGAAGGAAAAAATTTAATGTGTTTTGTGTGAGGTAACAATATTCTGACAAAGATATCTTTAACTAAAAAGTAAAAATAATAAAGTAATAGTGTAACGTTGAAAGCAAATTGAAATATTTTACGATTTTATATCGTTACCTTAAACTAAAACGGCACTAATTTACTTTTTTTAAAATTTTGCAAGGCAAGAAAAAATTATTTAAAATGTTAAACATACATTCAATATATTTATTTACTTTTTTAACAAAAAATTGTGAAACGCCAAAACCTGGCAGTTGCTTTAAAAATAACATTGTTGTTTATACAAACATTTATATATAGGTATTTGCTTTCGTGGATATGACCGTTTGTTTTCTGTTGGTGAAATCCAAATATAAGCTTAAGTTTTATTGCAATGAAAACTCAAAAGCTAATTAAAAAAGTTTGTTCAGTTAAAAGTTTTCGTTCTAGGCAACGATATGTTGGTATGAAAATAAATGTTAGGTTGGCAGATATTATTTAGAATTTTCTATTTAATAAAACATAGAATGTGCTATAAATTAAACAAAACTGGCTTTTGAAAGGGAACGTTTTAACATTAAAGTTGTAATTTAATTTGATAACAAATTTGTTAAGGTTTACTAATTAATTTTATTATGTCCAAAAATGCCAATCACACAAGCCGACAAGAAAAAACGTTTTTGCAGCGGCAAGAAATTTGTATGTAAAGTTTGGAACATTAATTTTTTCAAATTTACTTCTTCCTAAAATATTGATTTCTATAAAAAAACTAAAGGCTGTTTTATCAAGCACTTTAAAATATTTATTTAATAAGAAAAAAAGTTGCACTAACTTAAACAATTGTTTGGCTACCAGCTACAATATTTAACAATTTTTTTGCTAAGCCAGTTGTATTGAATGTATTTTTAAGATTTTTCATAGGTTTTTAAAATTGTCAAAAATCAATATGCAGTAGTTGGTATCAAAAAAAATTTTTGGTAGTTACAATTTTGGTTGAATTTACAATTTTCTTTAAAATTTGGTTGTTAATATTTTGTCGAATTTTTTCTATGTTATATGGAATACATGGTTGCTGAGCTAATATCAGCCATATCTTACAAAGTCTACAGTCAGCTTGGTTTGGGTATCGTTTGATGATGGAAAGAATCAAAGGAGGCTTTGCGTTCTGACAAGTTCTACTGATGCCAATGAGAAGCAAACTCTTTCTACGTATAAGATTGCCCAACAAAGAGACTAAAATATTGCAGCTAAGGTATGTATCTCTTAGTCTACGCCTGCGCAGGGAAGACATAAGGCGCATCTTGTAACCTTTTGCTCTTAGATGGGTTTAAGGACAATTTGGTCACAGCGAGTCTGCCCGATTAAGCGTTTGTGCAAACTTAAAAGGAAGAGAAGTGCTCTTGAAAAAGTAACGTCAAAATCTGTCGCTATTCAGTTAAAAGATGTGTAAAGTTACGAAATTCTTGTAACGCAGGAAATACTGACATATTTTTAAGATAAAAGTCAGCTTGTTACTTTTAAGCAATTTCTCAAAAAATTTTTGACAAAGTTGATAATTGACTTATAGGCTTTTAAGACTCTTTCTTCGAAAGATCCTCTCCAGGCTGAGAAATCATCTCTATCAAGGAAACTTTTCTTATTGGCTGCAAGTACTAAAGCCGTTTTGTGTCGTTAAAAAAAACTAAATTATTTTGTTTTCTATGTTCCAAAATAATTTTGTTGCTAGATTTTTAGAGGTATAAGCTTTTTTTTAACATTTAAATTGTCAACATCCTCAATGGATTCTAGCAATTGGAGTTTTATTGTGATTGGTTGACGGTAATTGACTTACGACGGTACATGTATTTGGAGTGAAGACGTTATTAAAATCCATTTCCTTTGTTATTTCTTGCTCAAACTCCTTTAAGATTACGCAGTGTTGGTTTCATCTTTATGCCTTTAGCAAGTTCCAGAGATAATTTGTTCATTACTTACAGTTACTTTCAGGTTGGGGTTATTATGATTTTGACATTCTCTTTAGGGTCTCCTTTTCTCAGACCCAAGTTGTTTAACGTCTTTGGAAAAAACTCTGTTGTACTTTGTCGCAGATATACCAAGTAGTTTCAGTGGTTTTTTCAATATGTTTATTAAGGCAACTACTTAAAACAGTCATCGAGAACCCTGTAGTTTTTTTACTGTAGCTTTCCCGAGTAGCTGATAGATATACTTTTTTAATTTAAACCTAATTTACCATATCAGATAAAAGGGCTAAGGAATAAAATAAGAACTGCAAATAATGTCTACTTATGCTGAGTGGTCTGTAGATAGATTCAGCGAGGCTTAAACCTCAATATTTCTTTACAAGTAAAAATCAAAAATGTAAAAATCAATTAAATATTTAAAATATGTTAACCAATATTTTATTTCTTTTTATTTTTTAATTAAATTAAATTTCGTTTAATACCATCTTTATCCCAACCTTGGCAATTTAAATAAAGAAAAATTTGCTTTTCATTTCCCTCAAGTTATTTTGTTTCAAACCCTTCTTAATTTAATCATAAGATTATGTTAAAAACACACAAAATTTGTTTGTTTTAAATTATTTGGTTAAATATATTATGATATTTTCATAACTTGTTATTCACCACCAAGTGTAACAAAATTTTTGTTGCTTCACTTAATCATCATTCATGCGTCTTTTGCTAATTGAGTTATTAACTTAAGAAGAGCGTGAGATTGTGTTAACGTGAATGTGTTTAAATGAATGTAAATTTATTTGGGGTTTTAACGTAATTTGTGGTTTGGTTGTAAGAACATTTGTGTCAGAGAAAATTGAAGAAAGCAGATGTGTTTACGCTTTTTAGGTTATAAGTATTTAAAAAATATTAGAATCGTCGGATTTTTTTTTACTTGCAAAAAAACCTTAAAAATTAAAGCTGAGAAAAAGTGAAAAACTTGAACTTTGGGCGTCGGAAAAATAATTTTTTTGATATACCTCAGTGAAACTTTTTTTCTCGTGTTAAATGCTTTCGAAAAATCGATGGCACCCAACCTATTGTTTATACATGAACTTCAATTACCTACTTCGCTCTCCAAATTATCTACACAACTTCGCTCGTGTTCACTTTAAATTCGTAATTGGGTTCGGCAATTGTTCAATTTTTTCAGTTTTTTTTACCACAATTAATATTTTTAGGGTTTTTAAATGAAATTATTTATTTTGTATATTTCTATGTAGTTTTTTGTTTTAATTTATTTAGTTTTGGGCAACTCTGCAGGTAAACTATCGATTAAATTTAGAGATGACATTTTTAACTCATATATTATTGATAATTCAAACTCAAAGGGCTGTAAAAATCGTTATTCGCTTTAAAAAATTTGTATGGAAATCATCGTAATTGCATTAATAGTTGGGGGTATAAGAGAGAGCGAAGCACGTAATTGGGCTTAAATGAAAACATGCTATAAGAGTTCAAAAAATAAAATATATATTTTCGGTACAGTTTTTTTGCAATTACCCTCTTATTGACTTACCACCGATTCTATTACAATTTTCGGTTTTTGCTAACGACAATTAGAAAAATATATTAAAAACAGTTAAAAATAAGAATTCAAACAAAAAGAAACAATAAAATATAATCAAAACAAATATTTTTATGTTTTCCATGTACAGTCGAATCCCGATAATTCGTACCCCGATAAATCGTAATTCCCGATAATTCGTAATAAACTGTCGGTCCCTTGAAAAAATCTCGTTAATTCGTAAAATTTTCATACATTTTGGTCCCCTCGCTAATTCGTAATTTTTTTTTTCAAATAAAATTTTCTTTACCTCTTATAAATCGTAATTGTTTGCTAACTACCACTTATAATTCGTAATAAAAACAACAGAAACATGGATAAAATTATTTTTTGTCTACCGCTTTTTTCGTGGCTTTTGCTTTTGTGTGTGCTTATTTTCTTAAGATTAGTTTGTTACAAAAGTACATGTATTTTACGCTAAGTAAATGAATTTGCTACTTTATTTTATGTATTTTTTTTTATTTATTTTGTATTTTATTTTTAACAGGTGTTTTTTATGTTTCTTCTTATTGTTTTAGTAAATACAGTCAAATCCCGTTAATTCGTACCCCGATAAATCGTAATTCCCGATAATTCGTAATAAACTGTCGGTCCCTTGAAAAAATCTCGTTAATTCGCAAAATTTCCATACATTTTGGTCCCCTCGCTAATTCGTAATTTTTTTTGAAAATAAATCCTTCTTTACCTCTTATAAATCGTAATTGTTTGCTAACTACCACTTATAATTCGTAATAAAAACAACAGAAACATGAAAAGAATGATTTTTTGTTTACCGCTATTTTTTGCGTAGGTTTTTACTTTTGCTTGCGTGTGTGTTTATTTTCTTAAGATCAGTTTGTTACATCAGTGTTTTTTATGTTTTTTCATCGTTTTATTAAATAAATTGAAAAACCCCGTTAATTCGTATTTATTTTATTTTAATCCCGTTAAATCGAAATCCCGCTAAATCGAAAACCCCTATAATTCGTAAGAAATGGCCGGTCCCTTGCGATTACGAATTATCGGGATTTGACTGTAAATTGAAAAACCCCATTAATTCGTATTTATTTTACTTTAACCCCGTTATATCGAAACCCCGCTAAATCGAAAACCTCTATAATTCGTAAGAAATGACCGGTCTCTTGCGATTACGAATTATCGGGATTTGACTGTAATTCATTTTATAAAATTCGGACCAAAAAGGAAATCCAAGTTAAGCAAAAGTTCATCCAAGTAGAATCTATAAAGTTAAAGAAGAATGGAATGAAATTGCAGCCCAACTCAGTGCACTTATGAAACACATTGCGTACAGTTAGTTGGTTTATGTTCTTGTCATTGCATTTTTCACCCTTTTTCTTTAGCTGGAATTTGGAAAATATGTTGTCCTTAATGGCTGTCTTAATAAAGGAGTCTATAGTGGTAAGCTTAAAAATACTTACATTCGGTAGTTAAATTTGGAGTTCGACATGGCAATTATGTTTGACTTTGTATTCTTTTTCACATTCAAAAGACGAAAATGTATCAACACTTAACATCAAAAAATAGTTTGTACTTTAAATAGGTAAATAGTTGGTATTTGAACTGTATCATTTTTATTGCCGTCTATAGTTGATTTGTTAACAGTTTTTATAACAGGGCTGCTCACAATTTATAAAAATTGCAAGAATTATGACCAATTTGTGTTTTCTGAACTATTTGAAAAATGTAGTTGTCGTAAATTTTACATGCCACCAAAAAATATTAAAAACGCCAACGATTACGACAACTGTCCAAATACGACAACGACACTCATAATAAGTCCGAATATTTTTTTAAGTATGCCCTCACACAAGCAAACATATGCATTTTTATGAAGTATGTCGATAATAAGGCTCTATTGTTATGAATATTAATATTAACTTAAGAAAAAAGATAGAAAGTAACAGAACAACTAAAAGAAAACCTGACTTAAGTTACAAAATAAGCAACAGGACCGACACATATCAAAAGCAAACATATTCCAGCAAAAAAAGAAGAAAACTCATCATTATTGAATTCACTGATTTTTGAGGAAACATCAGTGAATTTAACACGGTAAACAATTTAAGATAATCTCTGGTTTATAATTGATTATTTTCTAATACTTCGTTTTATTTAAGTTTTAGCATCTTTGAGTATACTAATATACGATATTAAGAACAGGGGCCAAATCATCGCATTCGAATCGAATCGAAATTTACTCGATCGATCGAGTTGTCAATGCTTTTAATATAGGAACTCTAATAAGAATTTTTTAATTTCGATTCAAATCGAATGCGGTAATTTTGCCCTGGATTTAAAAAAATTTAAATCGAAAGTTTTTAGGTATTCAATGAAAAATGCTGATTTTATAACCACTTCAAATTTTTTTGCTGGGATGTAGTATGCATGTTGTTCTTTGATATACTTGGGCACAAGTTTATGTCCATAATGTGGGTTATAGAAGTTTTTTTATTAATTTTCTTTTTATTTGTCATTCCAATAAATTCTATTTATCTCTTTTTTGTCACTTCATTTTAATGTTAATAAACATCTAATCAGTTTTATATTGGCAGTCTTGTTTGGCTCTTGTGATGTAGATGATTTAAGAAAAAAAATAATTAGAAATAGTTTGGAGATGTTTTTACGCCGAAAGCTTTTTATTTTCTTCTTATTGTTCGGTCACTTGTTGTCGGTTTTTACTAGTTATGGAACTGCCGTAAATTTAACCAATTTCCTTAAACATCGTCAAAAACGTGGCTTGATATATAACAACGGTGGTAGTATGAAGGTAAATTTCTGTTCTAAAAAGAAAAGAAAAAGAAATTTTTTATTAAAGTGATGAAAAAAACAACTCTTCTCTAAAAAACTTTGCATGTAATGTAATTATATTTTTATAGAATGCATTATGTATATAAAATATAATAAAAAAAAAATTAAAAAATTAAAACTAAATGCAAGCTGGTTATTTTAACAAATAATGCTAAAACATTAAAACGACATTATAATATAACAAAGTGATAAATATGGGGGTCATTAAACACAATTGTTTAAAGTTCATTACACAAAATATATTTTATTTAAATTACAAATTTATATCTATAAAAAAAATAGTTAAATATTTTTTATACCCTCATTTCACACCTGGTCGTGTGGATATATGTAATAGTCACCATAACACCTACCTTTTATTATAACGACCTAGCGATGTCCGTGTTACGGTTGAAAAAAACTTTTTAAAGCCTTAAATGTTACATAGACTCGTAAGTTGCATTAAAGTATCAGAAATATCTGCGAAAAAATTGCTATTAAAATCTAGCAAAATCGCCCGATAACTGACCGAGATAAAATTTATACATAAAAACCTCTACAGCTGGCCCGGAGCTGGCCTATACAATGTGCAATTTAGAACCAACTCGCATTAATTTTTCCTCCCGAATATTATTGTAAAATGTACTTACACTCTATTTCCGCCCTTTAATAGGGTTGCCACAAAAAGTTTATTTTTTTTAAATTTTTTTATTAAATTGCTCCAGGGTGCTCCAACAAAGGTTAAATGTAAGATCGACCCCAATTAATTTTCCTTCCAAACTTTTTTACTAAACATACTTACCCCCTTTCCCCAGCCCTTAACAGGGCTGTCAAACAAAATTGAGAAAAATATGTTAAAACTTCTACAGCTTCCTCGGAGTCGCCCCTTAGAGGAATAAAATGTATCACAGACCCTTATTAGTCTTTCCTCGCAAAAATATTCCTAA
The DNA here is from genome assembly GCA_963583895.1 of Melanophora roralis. Taxonomy (NCBI): domain Eukaryota; kingdom Metazoa; phylum Arthropoda; class Insecta; order Diptera; family Rhinophoridae; genus Melanophora; species Melanophora roralis. The sequence continues at coordinate 42,054,709 of OY757189.1, read as the reverse complement.
AACACATTAACCCCCAATCTCCATCACCTCAAGGGGTTGCCATACAAAATTTATAAAAAGGATGTACAAACGTCCATAACTTCCCCAGAGTCGGCCTTAGAGGAATAAAGTGTACGACCGACCCCTATTAGTCTTACCTCCCAAACATATTTCTTGAGCATACTTCCCCCCTATCTTTATCGTCTAAGGGGGCTCTTATACAACGTTTGAAGAATTGCAATAGATCTCCCCTACAGCTTCTAGGGTACCTGAGGATAGGTCAAATGTAGGGCTGACCACAACTCATATTTCCTTGCAAATATTTTCCTACAGGGGTGGATACCCTTTCTTAAAAAAAAAGTTCGGGGTTTCGAAAGACCAATGTTTTTGTTAAAATTACACACATTTAAAGGGCAGCTTAATCAAATTTGGCACAAATTATCTTTTTAGTGTAAGGGCAAAATTAATTGAAATTGGTGATAAATATTTATTAGTAAGGAATTTACATGGGTGCCCCGGTAGATCAGTGGTAAGAGCACGAGTCTACCAGTCTGGGGGTTGTGGGTTCGATTGCCACCAGAGTCCCTGGTAAGTTTGCTTAATTTTCTGTCCTTTCTTTCTTTCTTTCTTATTCTTCTCTAAATTTCTTCTTTCCTTTCATCTCAACCTATTCTATCTGCCTCTCCAGGTAACACAAGGGGAACGAACTAAGCGGACCTAAGTGAGCTGTATCCTTTCCTTCAATGGCTGCCTGTTCTACCTAACCTAACCTAACCTAACCTAAGGAAATTACATTTAATGACCACTTAATATTTGGATGTAATATGATCCTCTAAGTTTCAAAACAGTCAAAGTTCTAAGTCCTGTGAATAAGTTGAGGCTTAAATTTTTAAAGGGAACCACCAAAATAATTGCAATAAAATTAAAAAATCGAGATTAATATTTGTTCAATAGCATACATTTTTTTACAAAAAATAGAATGAATTTTTTTTTCCAAATAAAGCATTTTTTCCAATTAAGTTTCCTTTAACATTAACGGGAAATATTAATTTCTTTTAATAAAATAAAATTTTACAAAAAACTTAATCCAGAATAGAAAAGGCAAAAATTTTTGTAATTTAATATACAAATCAGCCTGTTACCTTCATTTTAAGCTTTAGATAAGAAAATAACACCTTCCGCAGTTGCTTAAAGGTATTTTTTTTAACATTTAATTAGAGAATTTTGAAAAATTACTGAAAATTGGGGCTTTTTTCGTGACACCCGTCTCAATAGAGTTTACTAATTTAAATTACATTCGTTTTAAATACAAATATAAAAATTCATTTCATTACAAAATTGTGTTTCTTTAAAATACCTTCTTTTCTTTATAAATATTAAATCTTTTCTCTTTTCAGTTTATTATTGGCCCCATACAACCTATTACTCTGGCTGATCCCATTGTCTGGAGAAGTTTGATCTGTTCCTACAATATACATGTTGGCAGTTACAACATACCTTCGAGCCCACTTTATCCCTGGGATAAATGGGAGAATTTTTATGTAAGATCGGCTAGAGCAATAGGTCACTTACAACCAGATAAATCTCGGGAATTTTTGTATTTAGTTTTGGAAAATTATATGAATGAAAAACATGGAAATGGCCGAGAATGCCTGCTGCGTTCAATTTGTGAAAATGCTCAAATAAATCATCATATGGACCTGTTTGGAGAAGTTCTAGATATAATATTAACGTAAGTATTGAGGAAAAAATATACATTTGAATCCTTTTGTACTAAAATAATTTTTATTTTTATAAAACTAGGCCGGGCAAAGGTGATGTGGAACCCATTTATATGCATGCCCATGAAATGGGCAAAGCTGGAGTTGATTGCTTTAAATATTTTAATAAGTGTCCGCCTGGTCTATGTTTCTTAGATCAGTATTTATATGAATCTTAATTTAATCATATTTTTTTTTATCAATTGCACAAAAAGAAATTATTTTTTTTGGCGCTAAATCAAATATACAAACGTATGTTTTGAAAAAATCTTTACTTTTTCCTTAAACATATGCATAACTTTTATCTACCGTAAAGTTTTTGGTTTGTTTAACACTTAACTCTTTATTGCTTTATTTTTTAGCTTATTCATACAATTCGAGCAAAACTCCAAAAAAACGTGTTGTTGTTCATACATTTGTTGCTACTAAAATGTGTTGCTAACAATGGCAAACATATAAACATACATATGTAAGTGTGACCTTATTGTGTCATGATTTTTTCATTAGATTGTTTTGTTGTATGTATTTGTGTTTTTTATGCTTCATACTTTTTTACATATTTATATATTTTGTTTTTGCCACAATGTGTTAAACTATTATTATTATTCAATTTAGGAGTTTTTTGTTTTTGCTTCTTGTTAGAACAATGAATGAACACGAAATATTAAGCAAAAACAATTTTGAGAAACTTTTAATCACTTTTGCCTCCTGATGTTGGTATTGTTGAAAGTTTTTGTTTTGTGTTCCCGAAAATGTGTGTGTGTGTGTAAGCGAAGAAAGTTTTGTTTGCTAAAGTTTTTCACCAGTTTTTTTATTGGTTGCGGATTATAGTTACATTAAAAGGACTATACAATTTATTATTTGGTATTTACATACAAATTTATGTAAAGATGCTCGTACATATTTTTATTTGTTAAACAATAGCGCATATACAAGTACACATAGTTCAAACGGGCGAAAAATATTTTAAAATTTCAAAATCATAAATAAATGATCATTAGGAGTTTTAATTATTACAAATTTAATTAATGTACGTATATAAAACAATATTCACATAAAAACATATACACATGCCTAGAAGGATACATATGTGTATACATATGCCAAAAAGCTTTATATACAAAAGTCCTCTTCAAATTGAATTAAGGTCAAGCGGTCATTTAAAATTTTTGCAAAATAACTTTTTGCAACCACAAAAAAGTATGAATACACATAAATGTAATATAGCTTTAAACAATTTTAAGAGCTTAATATATAAAATTCAGAAAAAGATACCCATATGTATGTAGATATATATTTACTAGGGTATTCAGCTGACTGGCTTCATTACAAACATTTGCAAGTTGTGTGGCCCGGTCGATAGCATTAAACATTTCAAACTTTTGTCTAAAAATTAATTTAATAATGAAAATGATTTTCTTACCGTTATTAACCAGTTTAAACAATTTGTTTTTTTAAGACAGTTTTCTTTTTTTGTGTGTATGTATGTTTTTCTAAATTTGAAAGTATCTTTCTTCTTTATTGGATAGACGCGTAATATAGCATTTCTTTTGTGGTCTTAGTATAAAGCAGTTTTCGTAAAAGAAATCCCTTTACTTGCAACTCATATACCCTGATATTAATAACTCATTTTAAATACTACGAGTGTATTTGGAAAACAAATACATATGTACGTAAGTGTTTACCCCTGCAGTGAAAGTTGAAACAAGTAATGTTTTGGAATAGTTATGTACTAGTTGCAACTGGGAATTTTGTAAAAGTGATAAGTTTGTGCCTGTCAAAAAAAAAAAAAAATTAAGAAAAAAATATTTTAAACATCGACTGCACTAAGTAATAAAATAAAGGTAGTATTTGTTTAGGGTGTGACGTTGGAACTGGCTTAAAAAAAAGATTTGGATAAATTTTGAGTTGTGACATTTTTTGGTTTAGTGTGCGATATGAACATAATAGAAGGAGGCATATAATTATGTATGCATGCGTAATACGTACATAAAAGTTATTATCAGGTGAAAATGAAATAGTTGCTTTGACTACTAAGAGCTTAACTTGTTAAGTACACGAACATCAACTGTATGTTTACTACTTACTACAAGTAAAAACTTATACAAATGAAAATTTGTTTTCATGTGGATTTGCTTTACGCCTTATATATGTATGTGTGTGAGTTAATATACAGTAACGAATATACATACCCAATAAGCATTTTGGCTGAAATTCAAGTGGAATTACATTTGAAATCAAGTCACAATTTCCAACTTCCAGTGTTGAATTACAGTTGAAACATCGTTGAATTCAATAGCGAATCCAGCAAAATTAACCATTGAATTACAGTCAAACAAAACAGTACCTTTTTAGTGTAATTCCAGCCTTGAATAACGGTGTGATTCAAGTTGAACCTAACTTGAATCTGAAATTTTAATTATAAAATCATCATCTTCACCGCCGCCAATGGTTTTCCATCAACTCTGTGCCATAAATAACGTATGCTTTAAACAAACTTGTTGTTGTTTTTTAACAAACTTCAAACAGACTGGAAAGAGGATGGATTTTAAATGTAATTCAAGCTTGGATTCACACCGGAATTCCAACATTGGAATTCACAAAAAATTTGTGCTTATTGGGTATGTAGTCAAAAAAGTTTTTAAGAGGATAAACTGAAAAGTTCTTTTAAACTATTAAGTAAAAATAGTGCGACTAAATTACTTGCTTTTTTACTTTAAAAACTAAACTTTAGCTTATTTTGAAGAAATTTGAAATGTTTAAACGCATGATTTGAATTAATGAATGAATTGAATTATTTTGAATTTTAATCATTCAAAGTTATTAAGCAGTTCTTTTGTTCTGTAGAATTAAAAAATTTAAAATTGTTTAATTTATTAAAAGAAATTAAAAAAAAATATTTGACACAGTAGATTTCTAATAGCATATACATAGCCTTTTCTAGTCTATGCAAAAATTTACTTAAATTTTACTTTTATAAACTTCCATAAACCTTTATTAAATATTATTTTAAATAAACGGGATAATGTTTTTACTCTTTTAAGGACAAGGGAGTAGCATATGGTTAAAGTAAGGTTGTGAAGAGTGATGAAGCAACGCACATACTTCCATTCATAATTCTGCGTCTATTGTTCATTTGTATCATTTCTGCTAAAGAAATATGAAAAAGAAGATATCATATAAAGTAGAAAATAGGCTTAAAAACTAACAGAAAGGAATGATATAGTCTAAAAACGCACCCCTCTCCATTGCCTATTATCTACAATTAAGTTTTCACGATGAACCCAAAAATGTCTCCTTGCTTGAGCTGTGCCTTTCCTAAAAGCAGTATAACCAAAATGAGGAAAATATTTGGACCTTGGGCAGAAACTTTTTATATCATCTTTTCTAACGCCTCCCACTACACAGTTCACACATATGTTAGAATGGGTTTTCAACCAATGTCAATCTATTAGATTTGCACCTTTTGGCTACACAGTAGGCTTTGATGTTCTAATTTGATCTTTTAAATGGCTGGTAAGAACTTTTCCAAGATATTAACCCTAACATTCTAGGTACAAACCCATCTTATTGCGAGTTTGGATTCTAAAGCCACAACCCAATAATTTTCTTGTATCTGAAATAATGCCGATTCATTTCCCTGATACTCACAAATCAAATTGCAAACAACGTTGACTGCAGTAAAAGAAACCCTTTTCTGACTATAATGACAACATTGTTCACATAGCAACGATCTTCATTCGTTTAACATCAGACTAGTATAAAATACCGTTGACAATTGTTAATCACAATATAGGTAAAAAACCTTTATGGTGTTTTTCGGGTCGCTACTTTCCTGCAGTATTTCTCTCCCAGCTTAAAATTTTTACCCCTGCTTTTAGGCTTTGGGATTGTCCATCCGACTAAGAACTCGTTGTTTCCTAGGCCTCCAAGTGAGAGCCTATGTCGTGACCTTTGTTTTATATAGTGAAAGGCTTCTTCTGCCGTCAAATATATTTTTTAGCGCTTTATGCTTTATGAAGTGCACTTTAAATAGATTTACTCTTTAGGTAAGCATTTTGAGCCCCACTAATGGTGTGTGAATCAATAAAATTCCTCAGATATATGTAGATATGTAACTCATTGCAACGTTTTAAGCACAGAAAACGATAGACTGATAGGACACCTTTACGCTTGTTGGTTTTGGATGCTACGAGATTTATGTACAAATATTTCTATAAGCTTTCTCAACCTCTTTCAAAAAATACATGTTTTTAACGCTATCACCAATGGCGTAAAAAGTAGATTTTAAGGTCCTGTATTATGGCAGACTTAATCCTATTTAGATCCAGGCATTTTTAAACATCAAAGGTATTAATACTTTCTCCACTTTTTTCTTTTTCAGCAGTTTCTCCACTGTATTTTGGATTCCAAGTACACCCTGTGCCATCGCTAGATTCCTACAGCCTTGAAAGTTTGTTTCCATAATTAGTTATTAAATCTTTGAGCTGGAGTAAGTCTATGAACCCTAATTTCTTTGGATATATCTGGTGTTTATTGGGTATTGGGTATTGGGTATTGTAAAATATAATTCGGAATCTTAAACGCTTATTTACCGCGAATTCAATGGATCTGCAGTACTTTGCCCACAAAGCCTCTTTAGCTTCTTATAGATTTTATTTTTACCTACTGAAATACATTCTGTAGCGATCGTAGTCTTTAGCTCTCCCAATAGCCTTTGCCCTTTTCAACAACCTTTTAATTGTATATCTGGTTTACCGGTTTGGTTGTTTCCTCTATCCCAGAAGGATCAACAAACAAGCTAAGTTTTACCCGTAACCTAATGTGAATTGATTTTTTTACTTTTTTAAATATAAGTTTTCGATTCATGTTATGAAATCATATATATTTTCTTTGTTATTTTTGTTTTTAAAAATTTTTCATATATTTTAGGAATTACTAAAAATTTTCCATCTGACTTCATAAAAATGTATTGGTTTGTATCATTTACAGGTATAAATTCAGGGATAAATGTACATAACTCAAGAAGGCAATGACTTTTTGGTGTTGTTATTACCCAACACATAAAGCGACAAGTATAAAGAGGCATGTAAACGTACAAACGTTTATGTAAAATACTTATGTATTACTGCTTACATATATGTAAGTTTTATACTATATATGGTTAGTTGCCATTTAATGTGCATTTGGGCATGTGTGTGTTATAAACGTACAACATACAAGTATCATGTTAATGTTGTACGAATTTTATGTTGTCGACAGTTGTAATAACACATTTAACTGTATTTAAACGCATTTACAAATCCATATACAAAATATGTATTTGAGGCCTATATTTTTGCACACATTTTACGTAAACGTTAAACAGTACCTACGAACACACACGCATGTACATACTTGTGCATGTGTAAAAACATAAATTTATGTGTTTGTATGACAATTTTTTTTTTATTAATAATTGTGTCATTTATCCACAAGTATGTGTTTGAATATGTCATACGGTATAAATGGACTATTTAACATTATTCTATTTATTTGGCTATTGTTTTTAAATATGTTTTGTAATGAATACATACATAAATACATGTGTAGTGCGTATATAGGCAAAACGACTTATTTATTTATTGTGCTAATGTTACACGTTTGAAGGTATTTGGACAAAAACAAAAACCAACAGAAACATTATATTATAATGGACGGTTTATATTATTTGTGCCAATTTTATATGTTTTAAAGACACATGTTAAATTAGGTTGGGCAATTTAGTTGTTCATATTTAACTACACCACATTGGTTCCAAACAAACTTTTTTGGTGCAAATTCAAAAGGCAATGTTAGATCATTATATTTTGCTACCCACACGCTCAAGCATAAAAACATTAAAAAAAATATTTATTTCAATTTTTTTTTCATACAAAATAAGTAAAAATTTTTTTTTGCGGCTATTTTTCTCAAAAAAGGATATTTACATATTCACAGTAAGAGATAGCTTGAGAATAAACTCAAACAAGTACCTTGTTAAACAACAAGAATATTTTGGATTATGTTATGAAAACAGCGGCTTTGATAAAAGTTTAAGAAATTTATAATGGGCACATTAAGATTTGTGTTTAATTGTGTGTAGAGAGTATCAAATTCAAAACTTACGGATTATTTAACCCTGTGCGACAAAAAAAAAATCATCTGGATTATTACATAATTTTTTTTATTTATTTTTTATTCAAATTGTCCAAGTTATTAAAAACTCTTGAATTATGGTTTCGTACCCTAAAGTGTATATCCAAAGTAAAATACTTAGTTGAATATCATGCTTCCTACCTTATTATAATATTAGAAAATAATTTAAATTATGTGATACAAATTTTTTTCGCCTGGTTTGTAATTATTTAATTTCCTTTAAAAAACCGACTAAAGTGTTGCCAACAGAAAAATGTTTTTACTTGTTAAAGTTTTGAACAATTGTTTTTTTTTTAATTTCTACAAAAAAATCGATTTTGGACCAGTGTGCACAGGGAAAAATGTCAACAGCGTAAATATGTAATCGAAAATCCAATTAATGAATTAATTTGTATAGGAATTTGTTACAGTCGTTTATTTGTATAGGTATTTGTTACAGTCGTTGCTAGGATTGGCATTTCTATATATTGTTTTTAATTAATGTTCTTAATTTTAATAACAAAGGGGAGTTTTGATGCTATCAGGAGATAAATTTTGCAAAATCAAGAGTGAGATTAATGTTATGAGTTTTTGTTACGTTACAATGGACTTTATCCAAACATACATGTAACGAAAGTGTTGCATGTATGTATATAAATTTTAAAGTATTATAAAATTTTATATTTTTCCAATTTTTATGCTAAATATTAAAAATGTATTCCTTTTAAGAATTTTAATCATATCTCAAGCCTTATTCATCTTCCTGGCGTATGAGTGATATTTAATTCTATTTAAATAATAATCATACGCTTCGTGAAACAATGTTTAACAATAAGTACTACCCACTAAACCCTTCATATTTGGCGAATATTATCTTTTTATTATTCTATTTCTTTTGAACAAAAAAAAAAAAACACTTTTTTCGGTAATTTATGCAGGAAATCTTGACAAAAGAGTTTTGCCTTTCAGACAAATGTAATAATAAAATACACCCCCTTTTGCGATTTTTATACCAATTTTAACGGGAATGGAAGATAAAGTTTTGTTATTTTCTTTTGTGTTGAAATCTATTCTAACTCAAGTATGCAATGGATAAAACAAATTTTTTTATAATTTTACCAACTAACACTTTGTTATCGGTGATTCCCTTAAGTTTAATAAAAAAAGAAATATAGTAGTAAGGACACAAATTATATTGTGTTTTATGTATTTACACACTTACTTTTTACTTACTTACTTAGTAGCTGGCGCGTGTACATTTTTATTGTTGGGTGGTATCCGAGTGTGAATTATGGTCAAGGCAAAGAACATTTGAACATGACCAATGCTTAAAATGTTAGTTTTTTTTTTAAATAAATTTCGTTTGTGTAAAATAAAACAATTAAGAAATAAATAATGGGTTTTTGATTTATCTTATTTCAGTTACAAGATGCATATTAGTATTAAAACCTAAATACCTAAATTTTTTTTAAAGAATATCTGCTGTCAGTAGTACAACTCAGTTGTTTTTCTGAAACCATAACTTTCACTAAGGAAATATTTTTTTCTTTTAACCGACTTAGAAAAAAATTGATATTTACAAAAATTTAAAAAACCATTACATAAGCAGACATTTTGGGTTGTCGACCAACTTTCTGATATTTTTGATAGATTTTTTGAACCATCCTCTCTACTAACCATGTAACAATATCTGTTAAATACTTGTCGAGTATTTCTTAGAGAATCAACAATGCCTTATTATCGCGGGTATCGTGTGCCGCATTTAAAGAGGATATTAAATATTTTAACAAGTACATAATGCAAAATTAATTATCAAGTACCAACACAACAATTTGAGTATTTATGGAAATGTATCCCCCCAAAATTTAAATATGAAGCGTAAATTGGAAATTAAAGCGAAAACAAAGCCCACTATTTCTAAAAGCAGACTAAATACCAGTTACTTACCTAAAAGCTTAGTTGGTAATCTAAAGAACAAGTTCGGATTGTATGGCTTAATCAACCAATTGTTCTAAATTACACTGATGAATATGACTGATGACAAAATCTACATAATTATCCACAAAGAAGTAAGTTACGATCTTTTGTCGCGTGGCGAAAACTTATAATCAGTAGAAGATTTACAGGCAAGCCTTTAAGAAGTGACTCTGACAAACTTATTGCTTGTTTAAAAGTAGCTAAAGATATAGGAGGCATTTTATAAAACGATGTACTTTCCAACCAAAACCATGCCTTCTTAGCTAGCTAATATAATAGACACGAATATATCTACCAACTGTCCAGTCATTACATGATGCCTGGCATAGATAATATATTTTCGGAAATACTGAAAGTTGATAGTACAACGAGTGTCATACGAGCATTACAAGTACAAATTTTTAATAAATTCTGGAATTAAATTTTTTTTGAACTGAATTTCCTTGGGTGCGATTTATCCCAGCGTATCAGACCAGGAAAACTGGAGAGTGAGTCAATTACTCAATATGACAAACAAGGTTATAGTTCAGGTCCTAAACAATAGATTATAAGCTTGTTTGTCCCCTGCCCTTCGTAAGGTAAATCATGGGTCGAACAAAAAAACACATTTGAGTGATGTTTGAACAATCAGTGGAGATCATTCTCTTACATAGTCTTGATAGACATTGGAGATGCTTTTTACATCCTTATACATTAAACTATTTTAAAGGCCTTTCTTAATTGCGATCATGTCACTATAAAAAATAAGGCAGCACGCAATCAATACGACTTTATATACGGCAAGTGAGATCAGCGATTAATTGAAATGCACAAGGCAGCCGCAGAAGAGAAACCCATCTCACACGTGAAAGCGGCGATTTAAAATTAAATATGAAAAGCAATTCATAATTTTTTTCCGGGATTTTACTAAACAAGTCAGTGCTTATACTGCTTTCGCTACAATATTAAAAAAAAAATATAAATAAAAAATAGCGGTCACGTTTATTTATATAAAACACAATACAAAGATGTATGCGTAAGTAATTCCGTTGTGTATATATGTAAGTATATGCACGCATATTAAGTAACAGAAGTGCTTCATGCTTCAACACCAGAAACTACCCCCCAAATTATAATTGAAATATTTAATCAAGTTATGTTAAAACAAAAATTAAACGCACTCCTACATACTTATATATGTAATAAAAACCACACTCTCTCATTTGCATTTGCTTTGTTCAAATAAACAAATGCTGGCTGAAGTGTAAGTTACTGAACTTTTTGTAATAATAATAAAAAGGATGCTTGTAAATATCAAAGAAGTATGAAAGTATGAAAAAGAGAAGAAAATAAATTTAGGTAGGTTCCAAACACAACAGACAACCAGCATGCCACTCATATTTATTCGGTTTTAATAATTGGTAGCAAATATACACGAATAGAGCGTAAAGCTAATGCAGGAAGAATAAATAAGAAAAACACTTCAAAATCAGAAAAAAACAACATGTGTTGAACATGCGCCTAAAATGCCGGATTATTTAGTTAAGCAAAAACAAAGTAAAGAAAATAAAACACCACACCAAAAGTGAAATAAAACATTCACTGATGCTGGATAAAAAAGCGAACAACAACTTATGCGCTATACATACACAAAAACTGGAGTGTAAACTAAAGAGAGTATACGCACCCATATAACACCTACATGAAAAAAACAACTACAGATAGAAACGATATGTTTGTAGGTTCCTGTGCGTGTGTGCTTACCAAGTGTAATGTCACAACTGTGCAGCTGTCAACACCACACAAATACGCATACTTTTTTTTTTTTTTTGATAACTATTTTTTTACACATACTTTTCTATGTGTTGTTATCACTACAACTCGTGGAAAATAAATAAAATATTTACAGACGTCCGGACAGATTTGTATTGTGAGAATATATTTGTATGGGTGTGTGTATAGGAAACGGATATAAAATTATAAGTGGGTTCTTTTAATTTATTTTTTTTTTTATTTTTATTTTATTTTATTTTATTTTACTTTATTTTATTTTATTTTATTTTATTTTATTTTATTTTATTTTATTTTATTTTATTTTATTTTATTTTATTTTATTTTATTTTATTTTATTTTATTTTATTTTATTTTATTTTATTTTATTTTATTTTATTTTATTTTATTTTATTTTATTTTATTTTATTTTATTTTATTTTATTTTATTTTATTTTATTTTATTTTATTTTATTTTATTTTATTTTATTTTATTTTATTTTATTTTATTTTATTTTATTTTATTTTATTTTATTTTATTTTATTTTATTTTATTTTATTTCAATTCATTTCGTTTATATTTTTATTATTTTATTTTATTTCAATTCATTTCGTTTATATTTTTATTATTTTATTTTATTTTATTTTATTTTATTTTATTTTATTTTATTTTATTTTATTTTATTTTATTTTATTTTATTTTATTTTATTTTATTTTATTTTATTTTATTTTATTTTATTTTATTTTATTTTATTTTATTTTATTTTATTTTATTTTATTTTATTTTATTTAATTTTATTTTATTTTATTTTATTTTATTTTATTTTATTTTGTTTTATTTTATTTTATTTTATTTTATTTTATTTTATTTTATTTTATTTTATTTTATTTTATTTTATTTTATTTTATTTTATTTTAATTTATTTTATTTTATTTTATTTTATTTTATTTTATTTTATTTTATTTTATTTTATTTTATTTTATTTTATTTTATTTTATTTTATTTTATTTTATTTTATTTTATTTTATTTTATTTTATTTTATTTTATTTTATTTTATTTTATTTTATTTTAATTTATTTTATTTTATTTTATTTGATTTTATTTTATTTTATTTTATTTTATTTTATTTTATTTTATTTTATTTTATTTTATTTTATTTTATTTTATTTTATTTTATTTTATTTTATTTTATTTTATTTTATTTTATTTTATTTTATTTTATTTTATTTTATTTTATTTTATTTTATTTTATTTTATTTTATTTTATTTCATTTTATTTTATTTTATTTTATTTTATTTTATTTTATTTTATTTTATTTTATTTTATTTTATTTTATTTTATTTTATTTTATTTTATTTTATTTTATTTTATTTTATTTTACTTTATTTTATTTTATTTTATTATATTTTATTTTATTTTATTTTATTTTATTTTATTTTATTTTATTTTATTTTATTTTATTTTATTTTATTTTATTTTATTTTATTTTATTTTATTTTATTTTATTTTATTTTATTTTATTTTATTTTATTTTATTTTATTTTATTTTATTTTATTTTATTTTATTTTATTTTATTTTATTTTATTTTATTTTATTTTATTTTATTTTATTTTATTTTATTTTATTTTATTTTATTTTATTTTATTTTATTTTATTTTATTTTATTTTATTTTATTTTATTTTATTTTATTTTATTTTATTTTATTTTATTTTATTTTATTTTATTTTATTTTATTTTATTTTATTTTATTTTATTTTATTTTATTTTATTTTATTTTATTTTATTTTATTTTATTTTATTTTATTTTATTTTATTTTATTTTATTTTATTTTATTTTATTTTATTTTATTTTATTTTATTTTATTTAAGTTTATTTTATTTTTTTTTATCTTTTGGATACACATTTATATATCCATTAAAATACACTTCAATTTATAACCTGGGTTGCATCGTTGTAGTAATGTATATCGCAAAAATTAATTTAATTTTTGTTTTGTAGACGCAATATTTTAAGTATTTACTTTACTTATTTGAAATTAAGTAAAATTTTACTGAAGGTGTTTCCTTCAATTTGAACATCTCTTAATTAAGAAAAAACCTCCCTTCACGCTTTGTTTGTCAATATTACGAGTCTTGTTTGTTATTTGCGAAAACAAATCTTAATGGCGGCTTCCAACAAGTCAGCTAAAGTGAGCAGATTTTTTCGGTTACTTGTAAAAATTAAAGGTAAGATATAGAGTCCAGGCATTTAGATTGTAGAAGAGTAAACTTGAAAAATAAATTCTACAAAAGCCTGCACGGTATCAAGTCGACAGCTTAGTGTGTTGAGTTTAGTTGATAATTTAGCAAAAAGTAAATTTTTCATGTTTTAATATAACATTGATTCAAGTTTGTATGTTTTTAGAAATTGCTTCCTTGCTTTCTTTGTGCAACTTTGAAAATTTTTCGATGTCAGTCCTAGTACTTTACCTGCGCCACGCAAGCCTGCATCATGAAAAGCTGGCCATGCTGAAGTAACAAAGAGGAAAAATTTAAAAATAAGCGGGAAACAAGAAGATTTATTATTTTTCTTCTTTGAAAAAGAACATTTTTTTAAGTAGTCCTTGTTCAGAATTTAAGAAAATTTGGACGGCTTTTAAAGTATGTCATAACTAGCGTGACCACTTTCAATATTTTTTTCTAAATAGGATCTTTTTGGGTTTTGTAGTGTAGTAGCCTTCTTCAGTGGTAGGGAACGACCTTAAATTACTTCCTAAGCCGATTAAGGCTTGCCATTCCGTCCGTTTTAGTGCTTATTTCTTCTCATAGGCTTTCCTTATTTGTCTGTAAGGAAATTTCGCTTTTTTTTAATTTTTTTTCAAAACAAAAGAAAAAAAAACGCTGAGGAGACCAGGTTCTTGAATATTATTTCCTTAGTTGATAACATAAAAAACTTCTTTATGTTACACACACTTTTTATTAAAAAAACTCAAGCAAAAATTTTCTTATTGTCGACGATTACTGAAAGTTAACATTAGCAATGTTCGCTCAACAAGTGGTAAAATATTGCTTAAAGTTGCGGTTTAAAAAATTTTAATACCATCATTGCCTAATATAAACTATTCAATATTTGCAAAAAACACATAAACGATGATTTACTTGTTAAGCAACCGTAAAAATAGCTCGTCAGATCAGGGCGATTAAAAAATGACTTGCGAAATAATCGCTCTTGTCAAGTTATCTTTAAAATACCAGCCGAGTTATTTCAATTATAATGCTGAACTAACTAATGTTATATACAATTGTATCTTAGCAAATGTTTCAAAGAAAACACTTTAAATAACAAGTTACCTTAAAAATCAGCACAATCAGTATTTTTTTTTCAAAAATCAGTATATTTCAGTACACACATTTTCAGTCAGTACACCAAATGGAAAATCATACATGTACTGTTGAAATCAGTACGAATGATCACCCTAGTCATAATTATTGTCCCTATTGTCTACAACTGTTGTAACAAATTTTGTATAGCTCTCATTTTTTCTGTCTATATTTTCATATTAAGAGTGTGTGAAAGAAATTCGAGACCTGTGACCAGACCAACTTTTTTGGCAACTTGTTATATGAAATTACTACACTCTGCATTGGTTTTACTGTATCCTATCGTATTTCCACAGAAACGTGTTTAAGAATATTAATTAAAAGTGCTTATACTATAATTTTACAATATACAATACAATAAAACTATTAAAATTAAAAAAAAAAATAAATCATAAAAACGGATATGTGTATGTGCGATGAATGTATTTCCGTTTTTTGTTATAAGCAACTGGGGCAATCATAGTGTTTTGCCTATATCTAGGTCCGTGGTGAACCGATCTCGTTGACTTTAAATAGCGATCATCTCAGGGATATTTTTAATAGTTTGACATTAATACCTGGTCCGTAGTACTTAAATTGATTCTGGAAACTTGATTTAAACAGACGGACAGGCGGACAGTCCGACATGGACAAATCGACTTCTCTCTCTATAAGAATCCAGAATATGTAAAGAAATTAAAGAAGCGAAATGACACACTGATATATACCCTTATGACTATGAAAAGGGTGCCAAAATGTTTAAAGGTTTAAAAAATCTAATGTCCTTAAAATAACGAATTAAAAGGGGAGAAAATTTTGCAAAAATACAATTTTAACGTCTCTAATATGTAAAATTATGCATCATTTTATGTGTATCGTATAGATGTGTTTTCTATTTAACTAAACATTGTAGTCTAATAGTATGTTAACGTGTTAAAATATTTCACTATTTTATGATAATATTATGTAATAGAAATTCTAGGAATAAATAGTACGTATGTATATGTGTCTTTGTCACAATTTTTATGCAAATGAATGTAATAAAATTTTACGATAATAATATAATATTGAATGAGTTTATGACAAATCTAATTTGCACTAGACGCTTTCAAATAACAAAATTGTTATTTTATTACCATAAAAGGAAGAGTAGCGATAAGGGTTGAGAATTTATAAAATATTTTAAAGTTTTAAAGGATTTTTTTTATTATTTTTGCTGGCATACTTTACATTTTCTTACAATTTTTTTTTTTGGGTTTTTTGTCAATAAAATTTTGAAGTTGGCATCCCTTAACGAAATTGATTTGCTTACTGCTATTTACAAACAATTGTTTTTGTGTTTGTTTCCTTTAAAATTTACAAATATTTTAATAACCAAATGAGACGTGTAATATTAATTTGTTTTGAATTCAAACCATAAATTTAGAACACATCTGTTCAATTAATTAGAAATCTTTTTATATTCTTTTCTTAGGTCAACTTTTAGCTCTTTCTGGTTTTTAATGAGAAAGTTATTTGGTTTTAATAAACAAAAGATTTAACATCTGGCTTTGTTTGATGATTTCTATTCATTTTGTGAATAAATATTTATTCTAACATTCTTACATATTCATTGTCTGTCATTTGTTTCTTCATAGAATTTTATTAAAAGAATATTAATTTTATTTATTATTGAGTAAAAATATATGAATTTATTGCTCGAATGAATCTGTTTCAAGTTTGTCATGTTAAAAGCGTCTGATTTACGAAACGTTGTATTTGTGTGTTTCGATAAAATTATTTTAATAATAATTTGTAACCTTATGAATGATATATATTTGCTGAATTTAAAAAAAGTAAATAATATCGTCCAACCAAAAAAATTTTAAAAAAGGTAATCGAGCGAGGAATTAAACAGTTTTTGGGAAACCACCTCACAACTGAATTGAGATTTGAAAATTAAGTTCTTATTTTTTGTTTAATTATCCAGCTGGATAGTGCTTAGTCACTATAAAACAACTTTATTTTCAAAGATGATTACAAGTTGTCTGCATTATCCAGAAGTGGGCAGATAATGATTTATTGCTTATATTGTATTTAAGAAGATATTTTTCACCATTTTTTAAATGTATTATAGTTTTATATTGTAAAGCCGTTTTTTACCAAAACATCTAAGAAATACTTTCAAGTTTTAAAAGCCAAATCATTTTCTTATTTTGCTTACACCATGACATAAATGCTAACATTTGAAGCAAACGTTTTTTAACCTGAACGAATTTATTTTTACTAATGACAAAAGTACAGATACGATATCGTTTTAAGTTAAGTTTTTCAAAGATACCAGAGCTCATTTAACTTATCATTAAAATAAAAAAAATCCTCAAAAATAGGGAGTCCTTGCAAATTAGAATAAGAGTAGTAAGTACTTTCCTAATTGTCATCGCAAAAAATTAATTAGTAAGAAGTGCCGATACGGGGTTTTGGCATTTTTACTCATTTCAAAGTAATGTCGGCTTTTGCTTTGAGATGGATAAATCATATCCTCGATATACATGTGAATTCATAGCTATTTTATGGTGTTTTCCATTCTGGCAAAAATGTTACATTAATGCTACCATTCAAGCAAGAGTGTAACATATCTTAGCCCCAATTATATTTCAGTGTAACAAAGTACCACTTTTTACAGCTGTGTTATGTAAATAAATACTTTTTTATGCAAACGAGTTTTTAACACAGAGTGCAGTTTTTATTAAAATCAAGACATTTTTTTGTTCCATTGAAACAAAAAAAAATGGACAACTTCATAAGTGTGGGTGTAAACTGATAAAAATATTACACATACTTATTGTAACATTTTTTTTAGAATGGAAAACACCTTTAAATATGTTCATTTTACTAAATTATCTTAAAAAAGAAACAAATTAAAGGAATTTTAATTAATTTTTCAAATAAATTTATTACTTGATGCTGTATAAACCAAAAAAGGTGCAATAAATCTAGTTGTCGTTTAAGAAAATATTAGTTTTAATTTCAGTTAAAAATACATTAATTTTTTGTTTTCTGTTTTTTGCGTTATTAAGCAATTTTAGTAAAATACAATCTCATAAATAAATACATGTGCCATCAACATCGTTTTAAAATTTGCCAGCTGAAAGTCGAATTAACTAAATATATTTATACACACTGCAAAAAAGCATTTTACGCTTCAAGAAATTTATAAAAATCTAGTGTATTTTTTGTTTACATTAAGTTTTTCGCTTGGCGAGAAAAACTAAATTAATATTTTACGACCACAATTTCGCCAGTACTTAAAGCAGCCACCGAAAAATTAAAACTCAAGAAAAAACAAGTAAGAGCGCTATATTCGGCTGTGCCGAATCTTATATACCCTTCACATTGACCTTTCGCAATCCCAAAATTTTTATTTTTAACCATTTTTTAACTTATGAAATTATTCTAATTTTTAAATAGGCTCTAAGGCCAACTCTGAAGAAGTTGTGGGCATTTTATCATTTTTGTAAATTTTGTATGGCAACCCTATTAGGGCGTGGAGATAGAGGGTTAGTATATTCTAGGAATATGTTTGGGAGGGCAAACTAATGGGGGTCGGTCGTACACTTTATTGCTCTAAGGCCAACTGTGAAGAAGTTGTGGGCATTTTATAATTTTTGTAAATTTTGTATGGCAACCCCATTAGGGCGTGGAGATAGGGGGTAAGTATATTCTAGGAATATGTTTGGGCAAAGAAACTAATAGGGGTCGGTCGTACATTTTATTGCTCTAAGTCCAACTCTCAAGAAGTTGTGGGCATTTTATCATTTTTGTAAATTTTGTATGGCAACCCCATTAGGGCGTGGAGAAAGGGGGTAAAAATGTTCTAGGAATATGTTTGGGAGGGCAAACTAATGGGGGTCGGTCGTACACTTTATTGCTCTAAGGCCAACTCTGAAGAAGTTGTGGGCATTTTATAATTTTTGTAAATTTTGTATGGCAACCCCATTAGGGCGTGGAGATAGGGGGTAAGTATGTTCAAGGAATATGTTTGGGAGAAGAAACTAATAGGGGTCGGTCGTACACTTTATGGCTCTAAGGCCAACTCTGAAGAAGTTGTGGGCATTTTATATTTTTTGTAAATTTTGTATGGCAACCCCATTACGGCGTGGAGATAGGGGGGAGGTATGTTCTAGGAATATGTTTGGGCAAAGAAACTAATAGGGGTCGGTCGTACACTTTATTGCTCTAAGGCCAACTCTGAAGAAGTTGTGGGCATTTTATCATTTTTGTAAATTTTGTATGGCAACCCCATTAGGGCGTGGAGATAGGGGGTAAGTATGTTCAAGGAATATGTTTGGGAGAAGAAACTAATAGGGGTCGGTCGTACACTTTATGGCTCTAAGGCCAACTCTGGAGAAGTTGTGGGCATTTTTACATCATTTTTGTAAATTTTGTATGGCAACCCCTTAGGGCGTGGAGATAGGGGGTAAGTATGTTCTAGGGATATGTTTGGGAGGGCAAACTAATGGGGGTCAGTCGTATACTTTATTGCTCTAAGGCCAACTCTGAAGAAGTTGTGAGATTTTTATCATTTTTGTAAATTTTGTATGGCAACCCCATTAGGGCGTGGAGATAGGTGGTAAGTATGTTCTAGGAATATGTTTGGGAGAAGAAACTAATAGGGGTCGGTCGTACACTTTATTGCTCTAAGGCCAACTCTTAAGGAGTTGTGGGCATTTTCATATCCTTTTTGTAAATTTTGTATGGCAACCCCCTTAGAGCGTGGAGATAGGGGGTAAGTATGTTTTAGGAATATCTTTGGGAGGGCAAACTAATGGGGGTCGGTCGTACACTTTATTGCCCTAAGGCCAACTCTGAAGAAGTTGTGGGCATTTTTACATCATTTTTGTAAATTTTGTATGGCAACCTTTAGGGCGTGGAGATAGGTGGTAAGTATGTTCTAGGAATATGTTTGGGAGAAGAAACTAATAGGGGTCGGTCGTACACTTTATTGCTCTAAGGCCAACTGTGAAGAAGTTGTGGGCATTTAATCATTTTTGTAAATTTTGTATGGCAACCCCATTAGGGCGTGGAGATAGGGGGTAAGTATGTTCTAGGAATATGTTTGGGAGAAGAAACTAATGGGGGTCTGTAATACATTTTTTTCCTCTACGGGCGAGTCCGGGGAAGTTGTAGCGGTTTTTACCTTATTTTTTAAAATTTTGTATGGCAACCTTGTCAGGGGCTGGAGATAGAGGGTAAGTATGATCCACAAAAATGTTTGGATGGAAAAAATAATTCGGGTCGGTCTTACATTTTACCTTTGTAGGAGAACCCTGGAAGCCGTAGGAGCGATTTTAAAAATGTTTAAATTAAGCTTTGTATGGCAACGCTGTTATATGTATGAACACTAATACTAATAAAATTTTTGTTTTGGGTGTGTTTCAATAATATAGACATGACTGATTCTGTTTTTTTCGTTTTTTGTTGTTTTTTTGTTGTTCTTTTATTATTACATGTAAAAGTGTGTTCTTTGTTGTTGTTGTAGACTCAAAAAACCGAGGTAGTCGTGGTTTTTTGCTTATATCTCGGTTATTTATCGGGCGATTTTGCTGAATTTCAATACCGATTTTCTCGCGACTATCTGTGACAGTTTGATACCACATTCGGATCTATGCGATATCGGGGGACTTCAGAAAGTTGATTTCAACCATAACACGGACAGACGGGCAGACGGACATCGCTAAATCGGTTTCCCTATCTATAAGGATCCAGAATATATATACTTTATTGGGTCCAAAATGGATAATAAAGGAATTACAAACGGAATGACAAACTTATATATACCCTTATCACTTATGTGAAGGGTATAATAAATGAAAGTAAATATGAACCGGCAAGGACGACTTTTCCTTATGTGTATAAAGAAATGATTTGATAAAAGGAACATTTAGTTCTTAAATAAAATCTTAAAGGCGAATTTGGGTTTGAAATAAAATATAATTTAACAGGCAGAGGACTTTAAAATTTGTACAGAAAAAAGAGATTTTGTATGGAAAAAATTACTGCCTTTTTTAAAGTTTATTTTGTTTTTAAGGTTAAGGAAACGCATATAATAAATGCCAAACCTTAAAATTTTTATTTTTATAAAAAAATTCCTGCTAAAAAATATTTTAAAGCAAAACGTAAAGAAGCAGATAATGTAGGCTTTAAGTCTTGAGGTTAACAAACGCCACCACAAGAGCATTATAGACTCCAAATATAATAAAGTAGAGTATTAGAAAATGTACAGAACAATATTTGAAAAAAAGTCATTTTAAGAAAAGAGTAATTAAAGGGATTAGTTGGTTGCTTTTTTTTTCTGTGGATTAAAATAGAATAAATATGTACAATTTCTGCTGTTGTTTGCTCCAAAATATAAGACTAAAACAGAAATTTTCACTACCAGACGGGTCACGTTAACCCATTAACTGAAATGGAGATTCAACATTCTTAAATATATATATATGTATGTATATATACAGGGCTGGGCAGTATTTTAAATACTTGTATTTGAAACACGTATTTGAAATATAAATACGTATTTTGTATTTGTATTTGAAATACCACCTTCTAATGTATTTTGTATTTGAAATACCCAACACTGAAGTATTTTGTATTTCAAATATTTATGATGTCAAAATATATTTTTACAAAATACATTTTTTTGTTATACAAAAATTCATCATTAGAAAAATTGAAAAATGTTACAATTAAAAAAAAAAAAGAATGGAAACATTGTCTTCGTATTCATTCACGTCTTCGCCTTAGCAAGACACGTTCTTTTACAGATCTCACTAATTCAGGTAATATCAAGAGCTAAGCAGATATTTGTAAATGTGAATGTCAAAAAAATTAAATTTTGTATATTTTTTTGATATTCACACTTTAAAACACATCAAGTAAGATCGCTATATTTGCCTCTGCCGAATCTTATATACCCTTCACATTGCTCTTTTAATATACCCAGCCTTGTTATTTTGTACTACAAATAATATAATATATGTGCAGTTTTAAAGTTCATAGAAAACTTTAAAAAATTTTAACGTTCGTATGGATAATAGAAATAGATGAAGAAGATTTGAGGTCGAGAGTTATAAAAGTTTTCGACATTATTCAAATTAAAATGCTAATAAAAGTTGTTAATTTTTATGGGATCTTCTAGTCCCCTTGCTCCTTTTCAACCTTTTTTTTCCAAAATGTAGGTCTTATCATCGAATTACTTTTTGTAGAACACTAGAAGTCGATAGCTATTATAGTTTCCGAGATATAGCGTATCGAAAATTTCATAAAAATTGTTCATTTGTATGGGAGCTACACTTTCTCCTGCCCCACTCAAAAAATGTTTTCTCCAAAGTGTAGGTCGATAGCTGTTATAATTTCTAAGATTTAGCGCGTGAAATGTGTGAAAGATTTTTAAGTTATTATATGAACCCAAAATACCTACGACTTTAGTATATAGATGCCCCGAAAATAAACAAATAGGCTGCAATAGTAGGAAACCTGTTATATAATGACAAGGTAATATGGTACAGGCTACAAAAACTTTTCGAACAGCATCGATTGAATGAAGTCCGTCCATCTAGCTTAGTGCCTATGTATTTTTGTGGTTAAAGGACGAGGCCACGATTTTAAAGATCCTTGCATAAAGTTTTGCAGAAACTTGTTTTTTTTATATTGGAACTCAGCCTATTAAAGCGGGTAGTGATCGATTCACTTTAAAACAAGCTTCACTCATAAGCATCTTGTATACGTTCAATGCTTATGCCTTCAATTGTTATACCGTTTTTTTTTAACTGCTTAATTGCTTTCATATCAAATTTTCCAAAATCATATCCAACTGCATATCGGGATTGAATCATAGATGCATAAGCCATTTTAAACAAAACAAAAGTACAAAAATATCTCTTTTTCATATAAGTCGTACTACTTCTTTCTTTCAAAATCACCCAGTACTACTTTGTTTGATCGCCAGATAGAAAAATACCTAAACTATGCTTTCTTTAATTTCTAAGTTTATATTATTTTACCACCTTAATAATAACTGCTAATTGATAATTTTTTTTTATAATGTTTTATATATGTTTTCCAAGCAATTTTCAATAATTTTATAAATAAACATATTTTGAACGGAATCCTCATCTCGCAATGGGTTATAATCTGTTCAGTTAAATCTCAAAATATTTATATGTTTGCGTTAATATTATTTTTTACTTATTCCTTATTTCGTACATATTTAGGATTTCTCTTCGGACACATAAATTATGTTTTTCATGCAAAGGATACTGTTTTGTTGAATGAAGATATAAAAAGAAAAGCGAAAATGGACTGGTATAGAGCCCTTCAGATTTTGTTTATGGTTTAATTTACACGAGTCAGTTTAATTTGCTTTTTCCTTCTTTTTTTGCCAAGGCTTAACTTTAGAATTTTTTTATTTTATATATTTTTTTTTGCATTAAATTATTATTTGTATAATTATTTTTATATTAAAGTAGTTAAAGCTTACTTTGCGCAAAGAATTTGCTGAAATATCTATGGGTAAAAGTTTTTGTTCTTAAGTCAACAAATAATTTTTAGTTAAATTGGTGATAAGAAACTTACATATATACACATACGAATTAGAAGTCTGCAGCGGATCAGTTTTCAAAAAGTTTTCGGAATTTAACGTAAAAAAGAGTATGCAGTTGTGTTTGCTTGAATTGTGAGAGTACGGAAGAAAACTTAACCGTTGTTTGTCAAATACACACATTTATGGATTTGGTACAAAAGAAATACCTAAAAAAGTGAACCTTAATAAGAAAGTACTACAAACGGAAACTTTAACAAGTTCTTGTGCCAATACTTGTTAGCACAATGTGTATTTTTTTGCAAATATTGTGCATGGCTTGTTGTTGTAATAAAAAAATCACCATATGTGATTTGTTTTTATAAACACTACATACATATAAAAAAATAAACCAATCACAAAATGTAATTTGTGTTTTTGAATTTTTTTGAAAGAATGGAAAAGAGAACAAGAAATAGCAAATAAAAAACTCTGTCAAGTAAGAGCGAATACAAAGATGATGATTATGATGTTCATAAAAGTTCATCTTTTGAATTACTCATGGATACACTAAGTTCAAGTATATCCGTGCAGCTCTCTTATAAAAATATACATTCAAAAATACAAAAATAGGTGGTTTTGATAAAAAATATATTAAGTTAAATCGGTCATCAAAATGCAGCGCAAGCAAAGGCAAAAGTCTACAAATATCTTAAGCTTACTTTAGTTTTTAAATTAGGTTTTGAGAGCTTAAGTTTTTTGCCGGTTTCTTAAAAATTTTTCTTAACAGCATTCTACAGAAAATTTTTAACGAGATTAAATCATTTCTCCAAGGCAGCTTATTCTAGATACAAATTTGCTTTATGAAAACTCTCCACAAAATTTCACTGATACATTGGCTTTGTGTAAGCGATGACACGACATCAAATTAAAACCATCCAAACTAACATTTTAGTCGTTTGAAATAAAAAATTGTACAATAAAACTTTACGTTATTTTTTTACAGCTTGGCGCAAAGCCGTACACAGAAAGAAAACTCGCTTTCTAAAATCAAGAATTTTATTCTTGAATTTATCCAAAATCTTTTTAAGTACGATCCTCACTTACATTTTCTTAAATCAAGCCTATTCGGATTGCTTCAACAAATCAAGCAAAAAAAAGCTTGTTGTTTTAATATATTATTTTACATTTGAAACAAAGTGTCTCGGTGGCCTAGAGGTAACGCGCTTGTGTTGGAACACAGAAATCCCTGGTTCGAATCTCAGCTTCGGTAAATACAAAAAATTAAATTTTTAAAATAAATTATAAATTTTAAGTATCTATAAAATAAAAATAAACTATAAAATTCTTTTTCATAAGTCAAAAAAATGACATTTCATTTTCGAATTAATCCCGTTTATGGCTTAAATCAATCTTTTTTTGGCTTACATCAAGTACGGTCCCGAACTTAAATCAATCCATTTTTGACTTAATTGTGGCTACTTACATTTTCTTAAATCAAGCCTATTCGGATTGATTCAACAAATCAAGCAGAAAAAAGGTTGTTGTTTTAGTATATTATTTTACATTTGAAGACAAAGTGTTTCGGTGGCCTAGAGGTAACGCGCTTGTACTGCAGTGCAGAAATCCCTGGTTCGAATCTCAGCTTCGGTAAGTACAAAAAATGAAATTTTTAAATTATAAATTAATTATAAATTATAAAATAAAAATAAAATATAAAATTCTTCTTCTTTAATAAAGCTCCAAAAGTCAAAAAAATGACATTTCATTTTCGAATTAATCCCGGTTTCGGCTTAAATCAATCTTTTTTTGGCTTACATCAAGTACGGTTCTTAACTTAAAACAATCATTTTTTGGCTTAATTGTGGCTAAAAGCAAGAAATTCGTACTTGAAAAATTTTACTTGGAGTAAGAAATTTCGTACTTGATTTAAGAAAAACCGTACTCACCGTACTTTTGACACCGCTATGGCTTGATTTAAGTAAAGTTTTCTTAGATAATTTTTTGTGTGTACTATTTTAAAAACATGTATAAAACTTTCAGACAACAAAACAATATTGTTTTTCTACTTGTTAACCTAAAATACTTTGACCTCAACGATTTTCTTTTGCAGTTTAACTAGAAACTAGTTTTGTTTCTTGGATGATATTTCAATGCCGATGGACCTGAACATGAATCTTAGCTTAATAAACATACCGGAATGTCGGAAAGCTACAAACTACTGCCCGAACTTGAAATGGTTTCTGAGACTATGCTCTTTCAAGCTTTTGCAGTTAAAAGGGTTTTATTTAACCTCAACAATAATAAGTCTTCTAGTATGAATGGCATACCAGCGCAAGTTTTAAAAAATGCTTTTTGGCGTTGGCCCGCCTAGAAGTTAACCTTTTCAGCGATGTGCCGCGCCCCATATGTTAAAAATAAGCTAATATTACGCCGATCTCCCAAAACGGAAAAGGAAACCGCCAAAATATACCGCCCAATAGCTATCTGTTACGATGTCTTCAATGTAACAAAGAGTATTAATAATTATTAATTGCTGTTAACTATATAGTGTCCAACGGCTTATTAAGCAAATGCTATTTTGCATTTCATATAGGAAATTCTATGCTTTTGTAATAAAAAAACGGTTAACCTTTAGTTATAATATTGGCAAAAGTAAGTGGCGGCTAATAGATCTTGGGATTATACGTTGATGTCTGAACTTGTTGCTTTTGGTGTCTGCAATAAATCGTTTCGATTTATGTCAACGCTTTTCAGAATTTGCGATTTTCGTACTGTTTTTTTTTATAAATTACCTTTGGTGTCAGATTTTAAATCATATCTTTTTCTTTGCAGACGATAGTACCATATGCAATTTGACTACACGCCAAGCTATTTTGATATGAGTTAGAATATAAATGACACAGATAACCACATCTGATGCTAATTTCAACGAAAAGGGTTGGTTTAAATTCCTGTAAGACCCAATGTTGTCTTTGGACATATAACTGCAGAGTAGACTACGCTGCATCGTCTGCTCTAATGGTCAGTATTAGTGTTCAAGGGACAGAAGCTCCTATGGTTCTGGGCATAAAAATGCAGCAAGACATTACACGTTTTTTTTGGTGTCAAAAGAAGCTGCCAAATGTTTTCTTAAATGGTGTTGGAATTTCTTTACAGCATCTGATCTTGTCAATATGTAAACCACCTTTGTTTGACCGAAATTGAAATATACCTTGCATGTATGTGCTGGTGCTCCATGGTCAGCCTTGGAGCTAATTGATCTCATACAGTAGGGGAAAAAGTTACACATTGGTGGCACTAAGGTATTTAACCGCACCGACTCATTTTAACACCTTCGTAGTGTATGTTGTGTTTCGCTGTTCTATCGATACTATAAGTATAATTTAAGACGGGATTTTGTACTTTAGAAAAAAAGCAACCTATTTGTGGTCAACTGGCCAGTAAATCGCACCAAGCATTAGAGATAGAATTTGTTCTTTAGTCAAACGGTTTGTATGTGAAATAAACTTTTAAATGATATCCTTCTAGTCCTGTTTAATATCAAGAAGTTTAAATCAATTGCTTGAAAATCATATTTCCTCTCCTCCTTTCCATAATCTACTTTCCTGATATCAACAAAATGCAATGCCTGAGTGCTGGGGGCAAATTACGGCATTCGATATTTGAATATAACTTTAAAAATTCTTTTGGAATTCCTAAATTAAAAACATTGACAACTCGATCGATCGAGTAGAATTTCGATTCGAATCAAATGCCGTAATTTGCCTCCTTGGTTATTATAAAAACCGGCTAAAATTGATATTTGTCTATATATAAAAATGTCTACGTGAGCCCGTTGATATACTTCGTTGTGTGAATGTTTTGTATTTTGATTTAACAAATAAAAGAAATACTAAAATTTAACTAAAGAAACGGTTCCTTGTGCATAAACGAAGTTTGGGAATAAAGCAAGAAGACTTGTTGGCTTAACTACTCCATATATATTTTTACTTAACTTTTTTAATTCCCTTTCCGACTAAAAAAATATAAAATTATTAAGAATAAATAGAATTTACAAACTGTTTACATAGACAAGTAAAAGTGTACACATAAAAGAAAAATGACTTTAAACCAGTGTTGCCACCAACGAAATGTTAAATTACACATGAATCAACACAAAATTACACATGAAATTACGAATTACACATGCTTTTTTTTTTTTTTTTGAAAAAAACGTTTTTTGTTCTAAATTTAATAACCCATCAAAAACTTGCTTAAAAATTAGGTAAAATCCAAAAAAATCCTTACTCTTAAGCATTTTAACACATTATTTTAACATGGTGATGTTATTGGGAGCAAGTACTTACCATGCTCCCTTACAAAGAGGGGGTTAAATAAGCTTTTACTTTATTGGCATTATAATAACCTTTTTCTGTTGCCCGCATTTACTCATTGTTGAATTCAAAGAGTTTTTCTGTGATGTTTTGGTAAAAGCTGGCTTAAAATGTTATGCTAGAATAAGTTAAAAAATTTTCAAACTGAAGCTTATTGCCTGATTTTAGATGAGAACGAACTCTTTATCTATCAACTGCTTAGTTATAGTAACTTAAAAGTAATAGTAACTTAAAAGTAAGAAATTTGTAATGACCAATTACTTCAAAATTTTTGTTGGGAACATATACTTTTTTTGTTAAAAAATGATTTACATTTTTTTTAATTTTATACCTTCACATAGTGATAAGGGTATATATGCGTTTGTCATTCCATTTTTAATTTTTACAATATTTATTTTAGACCCCAGTAAGTATAAATATTTTGGATTCTTATAGATAGGTAAGTCGATAAAGCCATGTCTGTCCATCTGTGTGTCTTTTAAAATCAAGTTTCCAGACATAAAAAAAAAATAATCAGAAATATACCTGATTTAATCGCTATTTAAAATCAGCAAAAACTTGACCGAGATGCAATCAGTAAATACAGTCACTCTAGTCACAAAGCTTAGCACGGATACTTTGCAGATAGGGACCTAAATTAGGGAAAAAATTATTCCTGTAGAAGCAGAAGTTTTGGGAAGTATTTTAACCAATCACAGCTATAGCTGTTTTACAACAAGTTATTTTACAATAATACCTACATTTTGGAAAACAAATTTATTGGATTAGAGCAGGGAGAGGAGCAACCCCAATTCAAATTAAAAATTTTTGCGCTATATTTCGGAAACTATTACATCTATCGACTTTAAATGTTACGCAATAAGTAATTGGACAATATTGCATACATTTTGGAAAGAAAATAGTTTGATAGGATCAGGTGAAGGGGCAGCGCCAATACGACTGAACAACTTTTATTAAACTTTTAATACGAAATAAGTTGAAAAATGTTGGCCTCAAACCTTCTACATGAAGTTTCTAATATACATACATACAAACGTTATTATTTTCTAAAGTTTGCTATTTTTAAAACTAGAATAGCTATCGACTTCAAACCCGGTACAAAGTATTTTTATATGAAGGGTATATTAGATTCGACAAGTGTAAAAATCCTTTAATATATGTGTATAAAAAGTAATAATTATCAAAAACGATAAAATTTTAAATTACACATGAATTACACATGCAACCAATTACACATGGGCTACACATGAAACGAAAAATTACACATGAAATGTGTAATTACACCTAAGGTGGCAACACTGCTTTAAACATGATCATAACACATCTTCCAAGAATTATTACAATTTGCACTAAACTACTAATGATGTTGGCAGCTAAAATTAAATATTTGCTTCTTATCCTTCCTGATACATGTAGTTTGTAGTGCCATTGTGCTTAAGTTAGTGTGCGGTAGATCTGAAGATATACAAATTAGTCTAAGAGCTTAACAGGTGTGGGTGAGGGCATATTTATTGCACAAACAGGAGGACGGATCTCATGCAGATTTTCGGATGCACGCAGTGTACTGCAGGCTGAACTATTAGCGAGAGACAAAGCAGGAAACGGTACTACAAGATATTTGGCAGGAATATCAGGATTTTCACCGACAGCTGTGCTATCATCATTACATCTAGTCCGCGAGCACCAGAAATCCTCGAACTGGATGGCCATACATTCTAACATTACTCTGGTGTGTGTAAGAGGACACAGCTAAATGCGGGCAACTATGTTGCCGAGGCACTTGCTAGGAAGAACACGGCATTGGATGATGAGGCCATCGACCACTTCTGTGGTCTTATACTTTCTTCCTGTCAGCTCCGCATGAATGGATACGCCGGCAGAATCACAGTGGTCAGAGGATTCACCGAGCCCACATGTGAAACCACTAGGATAACCTGGCCGGGCGTAGATCCGAGACATTCCAAGTCTCTTCTTGATCGGGATAAAGAAAGGATAAAGGACACCGTGGCTGAATTAATTTGGCGCCCACGCCGGTAGATTGCGACTTCTTTTCAATGACTTCTGTAGAAGCTGTCAGGACGCAGAGTAGACAGAGAGTAAGCAGCACCTTTTGTGCTTCTGTCCGACACTGGATGACGTTCCAATCAGATACTTTAATACCGACAGAGTAGACGGCCAACATTGGCCTACTTACTCTATTACCCTTTATAAGCGATAGCGGTTGGTTCAAGGACAGAGACCATTACGGGTTGACTATTGCCAACTATTAACATTAGTGATTTTTAATCAAAATTGAACTTGAAAGTAAAAACACCTTCTACAAACAACATTTATATAAATTTAAACGAAATTATCGTATTTCTTAGAGATATGATCTGGTAACAGCTTATTAAAATAAATAATTTTTTTAGGTTTTGAGTGATTTATTTAATTACCTTTTTTTCTTGTCTTCGTAGAAAATTTAAAATTTAAAAAATATTCGTGAGGCCAGTTAATTAAAATTAGGACTTTCTGTGCACACAAATATTTTTTAAATTTGATTTTTTTTAGGTTATTTGAACAAAAATACAAATAAATTTCTTTGAGTGTAAGTAAAAATCTTATGTTACGTAGAATTCTGCAGGAAGATAGGAAAATTGTAAAAATTTTCTGTCAAGTGCATAGAAATAAATAAAGTTCCATAATTATTTGAGTTTTAATGGTGTAGTTGTGGTTTTGGCACTCTTGCAAACATTTTCAATCATAATACTTTCTTCCATTTCCTTTAATGTCACTTTTTTATTTTTTTTTATTTCCCTGGACCTTGACACTTGTACAAATACACACACATATGCACTCAAAAAGTGTTTCTTCTTAGGACGAATATGTGTGTGATGTGTCAAATACTTTCTATAATTTCATTTGATAAAGAAAATACTTGGCAATTGGTAAAATAAATTTAATTTTATATTTTATTGTTCGCTGTGTGGTTTCATAAATAAAATATTAACATGTGCGTTGAATAGGTCTGCTTTATGGAAAATATGAAAAGAACTTCTTTAAGCGTAAGGAGTTGAAAGAAAAACGTACATCACGTTGGAAGCATTTTTTCGGTATTTTTTATTTAGAAATTGATCTTGTAAAATTTTAAAGTAATATGCGTGTAAGAAAAACGGGTTTGTGTTTATCTTTTATGAAATTTGGAACACAAACACATAAAACATAAACAGGCGTTGCCACACCCACAACACTTAAAATCTACCTGAACTTCTACAGAAAAAATTTAATTTTTAGTACTGTTACTTTTACCGCGGTTATTTTTGTGGAATTTTTTATTATACATAAGGCATCTGTCGAGAAAATTAAACTCTTACAACTGGCCGTTCAACTGCATTAATTATTCTAAAACTTTTTGTGCATGTAAAAGGCATCTAAGGTCGAAATTCTCATGGTAACAAAGTCAGTGGTGCCACTGACTGCACTGATTTCATTAAAACTTTGTAGGGATATAGTGTATAAGTCTTTTAACAGAAATTTTTGTTGGTAGTATATTTGGTAATGACACGCCGACCAAAACCTTGAGTAGACTTTTAGTTGCAAAACTTTTCAGACAAAAAAGGGCGGTGACATGCCTATAAAAAATTAATTCACAGAAAACATATTTTTTTTTACTGATATTAATGAGGCTTTATGCAATTTTTAGAAGCACAGGTGGCGCAAATTTTTACATTAAAACATTTTTATGTCATATATTTGCTCCAAATTTCTTTAAATTAAATGTGACATTTTGACTTTACTTAGATTCCAAATGGAAATGTGTAGTCCCACCATGCAATGGAAAAACTTCAAAAGCAATTATAAAATCTATCTTTGCAAAAGTTATTTTTATGTATGTTAATTTTTTATTTTTTTAATCAAAAGGTATAAAATATATATTTATTTATTTTTATAAAAAGTAACATCATAAACTTACAAAAATAGTTTAATTTTACAAAATTAATTAGTAACGAGCCCTAAATACTATTGAAGTAAAATAGCATTATGTGCAAGGTGGTGTTAAGAACTTATACAAAGTTTTTGTTTCAAAAAATGTTAAACTCTGGATATAAGATACGAAAGGATAAACAGGCTTGGCACAGCCTTAATACATATAATACATTCTAATATGAAAGGCTAATTTTCGGGATTAAATCCGTAAAACCATTGTGTGAAAAAATGGTTTACAACTGGTTTCAAAGCTTAGTTTATTAGCATTTTTACATTACTTAATGCCAATATGTTATTCAGTTGCTACAGTAATATATCTTTATTGAACAATTGTTTAACAGTACACTAAAAGTTTTTGTTTTTGCACCAGTAAACTTTAAAGTTTAAATTGTTTTTAATTTTCTAAATTATAAACACGCCTGCTAATACAGAAACTTATTTAATGTGTCAGTTTCAAATAAATTCCTTTCATTAAATAAAATATAAACCAATATTTTGTTTCTTTTTTTATATATTATTTTTTTGGCAAAAGGGGTTTCCCATTTGGAGATTACAAAAAATTTTTACGGAATTTTAAATTTTTTGCAAATTGAATATTAAAAATTTAGAAGCCTTTTCGGGATTTTCCCACTTTCTGTTAAAATGATTTATTTTTATTCAATCTCGTTTTATTCTAAGCACTTCTTTTTGCGCTTAAGGCATTACTATCCAAAAGCTATAAAAAATGGCCAGTTTCTCGCTATATGAAAATCCTCTTTAAAAAGTAATCTAGCTTCTTAAAGTATAAGCTTTGTTAGCAGAAAATATTCATGAGTTTTTTAAGAATTTGGGTGGTTGAAGTCTACTGATGATTTGGTGTAAGAACCAATGAAATGCATATAGACAAACTTAACCAACAACAACCCCTATAAATTAAAAAATATTTCCTTTTGTTTGTAGAAAGTAAAAGGATTTTAATCCCAAAAAGTAATAAAAAAATGAAACAGTATCTAATTCGATTTAATTTGACCACATATTTGCAACTTTAAAGCATTTATACTTGTGTTTTAAGTTTCATGCAGTTCGGCTAGCCCAGCAACCAGCAGAATAAAATCCAGAGAAAAAGTTGTCAAATTTACATTTGAAAAATTACCAAAGATTGAAAAGTTTTTCAATCAAAATTTTTACTTGTAAAAGTATTTTTTATTATGTCTTGCTGTTTGCTAAGAAACTTTGCTTTGTTTTAGCAAGTTTTAATGGCAGAGGGAAGAAGTAAACATGTTTGGGTGTGAGAGTATTTATTCTTTTTCACCTTAAATTCATGAGAGATAAACACTAAGTTTTGTGTATGCATGCTATATGTATGTATATGTGTTTAACGTTTAACGTAATTTTTTGTTTTTGGAATTTTATTGTTTTTTCTCCCAGTCCATATGCTATCATTTCTTCTGAGTGTGGGTTTATAGACAATTTGAAAAGTTGTCTTACCATTTCAACCACAATTTTATTGCTTTGCATACAACCAGCAACAACAGTTTGCTGTAGCAATAGCAGCAGTAGCATCCAAAACAATTTCAGACACTTTGTTGGCAACCATAAGTGTTGCCAATGCAAAAGCAACTGGTGTTTCTTCTCTTCAGTCTGTCTGTTTGTCTTTCTTTCGAAAACCTACAACCTATTCTTATGTATGTAGGTGTAAGTATGTGTTTACACTCATAAAACACACAGTGTCTTTTTGTGTGCTGGTATTTTGGCTTATGACTTTTTTTTGTATGTAAGGGAAATTGGTATTGTTAAATTTGATTATATGGTATTTTGCTCTAATATATTCAACATATTATATGCACAAATTTTTGCTTTCGTTTGTGCTCTTTGGTTCAACATTTATTTTGTACGAAAATAGTTTAGGATTCCCTTATGAAAAAGAATGACGTTTGTATTATTTATGCAAGCATATGTATTTAAATTCAGCAGTCTGAAGGAATCTTTTCAAGCGTAAAAGGATAGTACATATATACATACGTATGTACGTTATTTATTTCAGTTGATTGAATTGTTTGTCTGCTACTTTTTAATGGAATGGATTTGAAATGTGGTTTTTTAATATAAAAAACTGTTAATTTATGGTTGTCAAAAAAAAAAAAACGAATGATGTTGCAACAAGTGGGTAAAAAGTATGAACTTTTAATTTTTAATTCGACCTTTTTACACTAAATAATTTTAGAAATATGTTCAAATAGTTCTTTTTAATAAATCTGCCAGAAATTTGCATTTTTAATTTGACCTTTTTGTTGCTTTTAGAAGTCTTACTTGGCGTGTGGCCAATGTCAGAAGCGATTTGATTTTTATCCACAAAGAGTAAAAGCTAGAAATTTGTTTATGAAAAATGTTAAAGCTAATAAACTGTAAAATTCAAAGTTTAACTTTTTTTAACTTTTCCTCTTTAACTTTTTAGATGACAATTTAATTGGCATCTGTAACCAGTTGCCAAATTATTGTAAGAATAAAGGTTACGTGAAATTTATTCAGATAGAGTTTTTAATTGTCAAAGTTTATGAGAAATTACTTTGAAGATATTTTTTTATAGCGAACTTACTTATTTAAACATATTTCGAATTATAAATTACTCAGGTAAATACGACTTTTGTTTTCAAAGATTTTGTAGTCAAGATGAAAAGATAACGACCTTTGTTTTTTCTATATAACGGCAAGTCTAGAGAGTTGAAGTCAATATAAAAAACAAGCAAGAAAATCATGTTTTAACATATTATACTCTACACCACAATTTGTTTTATATGAAGTGCTAACATATGGGCGATTCCATTATGAGGGGTGTGTCCATTTTGCTCACATTTTTGCTTATAGCTCAAACACTTCAAAATTTCGGTTTGAAGAAAAGGCAATGACATCGAAGGATGATATGTTTTTAAGAGGCAAATAGTAAGACACTAAATGAACATATTTACTGCTCAAAATAGTCATTTAAAGACTGTGACGGATGTGACCTTATAAATTTGAAATTTTGTCAATTTTGACCGAGTTGTGTAAAATATTCTTGAGGTTTATTTTTTACTTGTTTTTTTATTTTTGCAGAAAACTTAAAAGCTATTTTTTCTTAAGAAAAACACCTTTATCAATATGTGACGGCTGTGAAATTTTCATCATAACGTAAATAACAGCTAATTATTTAGTATTTGAATACTTTAGCTCTTGCAAAATAAACTAAGACAAATTATTAACCAATTTATTTTTATTTCGATCATAATCGCTTTCTTTTTATTGAAAAAAAAATTGATTTTCCCCCGATTTCGTCCGTTTTGCACAGAGTTATATACGTATACGCCATATGTAAAAAAACTTTTAAGAATTAGGTGATGTAAGGTGGCAGAAGGTTCTTAGCTAATGCAAAAATTTATGGCAGTAATATCCCAAAAAGGGTTATTATATTGGCACTATGCTAAAATATAAACCACATAGTGAGACAATTTAATATTGCCCCTAATGGGCTTTTTATTTATTTAAGTCTGTTATCTCTTATTTCAAAAGATAATAAAGAAAATGGACGAAATGAGTCAAAAATTACTTTCTGTTTACTGAGTTGACTTTCGATCATAACATGTGTCCATTACCCAAAAAAGTACCAAAAATGTAAAAGAGTATTTCTTGCTCACTCACCTCAATTTGGCCCAAAATATCTTTTATCATATTTCTATATTGATAACCCTAAAATCTACCAAAATTGTAAAAAAGTACCTTCTGTGCACTTAGTCGACAAAATCTACGTCAATACTTCTTAACAACTTATTTCTTGACTCACTTACTGTATTTTTGGCTACCTAGTTGACCTTTGATTTCAACCTGCATCATATTCCTTAATTAAATGTTTCTTGAATTATAATTTCAAAAATACAAAAGAATACCAAAAATTTCTAAAATCTACTTTTTGTCCACTCAATTGAATGTGGTTTCATATTTTATAACCTCATATTTTGAGACTCATAACCCAAAAAAAAAAAAAAAAATACATAAAAAAATTTCTAAGACCGCTAAAAATTTCACAAGAGAGTTTTTTTGTAAACTTAGTTAGTTAGTTAGCCTTGGACCTTAATTTTTGTATTTTTTTTTTTTGGAATTTTGGTAATTTTAATATCGTTTTTCTGGATTCATAATCCCGAAAAATTAAAAAATTCAAAAAATGTAAGCAACTTAGTTGACTTTTGACCTCAACATGAATTTTTAGTATTTCTACTAAAAATGTTAAAAATTATGTAAATTGCCAAAAAAGAAGTTGTTGTAAATATAGTCGACTCTCGACCTTAATATGGTACAACAATTCATAGTTTTTTTTTCTTGACTTCTGATCCCCAAAAAATACAAAGTTTAAACTAAAAAATGTTTCAAGTATCCTTTTGTTCACTCAAATGAGTTCCACCTTAATCTGGGTCAAAATTTCCTAACTTCATATTTCTAAGCCCAAAATTAAAAAAAGGAAAACTGTATCAAAAATGTAAGAAGAGTATTTTTTGAGTTGACTTTCCGCCTTAATCAGAGTCCATAGTCCCTTCCTTTATATATCCTTACTAAAGGCCAGCCCAAGATGACACTAAATAAGGCATCATCGTGAATTTTCAATTCATTTCATATACCTAACGTGTTCACACACAAAAATAAGTAATGCGTTGTATTGTTCGCCATCTCTTTTGTTTACTTAACTTAAATGAAAAATATATTCACAGTTAAGCACATTTAAGCAAACAACCACGGCACATTAATTCATCATGATCGTACACTTCCATTTAGATTCATCTCGAAACTTTACTGTTAGCGGGATGTTCCTGGTGTGATAGTTATAAAAAACGGGGGTTGATTTTGAATGTTCATATGTATGTAATGTATTGTAATTACGCATGAGTTTTATATTGATTTGCCTGCTTGTGTATATGTTTGCTTGTGTATGTACCCACTCAACATTGTGTGTATTATTATTTGTTAACATAACAACAACATAACTCTTAAGTCTCTGTTGTTGTTGCCACACCATAGGCACAGTAATTTTTTTTATCGACCACAGTCTCGACACCATTCTTTATTCTTAGCTACTCTACACTGCAGCACAAAAACTGTTTTAGCTACTCTACATTTCAGCACTTACACCGTTTAACCGCACAATAACACAAGAATTAGAAAATTATGCGGTTCTTGAATTAGCTTGAATAGGACTTGGTGCAGGTCTCTAATCCTTACCCATAATTTCAAAAACCCAATCAAATGTTATATCTGTTTCTTTTTGAGATTAGTTTAGCATAATCCATATTATGTTTCTGTCTTTATTTTTTTATATAAAAAGTATGCAAAACTGCTTACAAATACCAACATATAACTTCACACCTTTTTTGCCTCTTGGACACAATATTTAAAAAAAAGGATAAAAAGAATAAACAATTTCTGACTACTACCCTTTAACGTTCAAAATTTAAAAAAAATTTCAAATCATATTAAAGTTTTTCGAGAACTGTTCAATATAATATAAAATTTATTTATATCCTTATTGTTTTAAAATTTGACCTAAAAAATATATTAATAAAAATTTTTGGGACTTAAATGCTTCACACCCAACACTTTTATGTGCTACAAATTGAATGATAAAGCAATTTTCTGAAAAGTAAAGTAATCTTTTTGATGCCAAATTAAAAGCACTATCCCAAATAATTTTGGCGTTTTATATTCCTCTATTTTTAATACCTTTCAATTGCAAAGTTTTCGTAAATAATACTTAACATGAATTAATTTATTTCAACCAAAGGACTATGAAAAATTAATATTTTTTAAACAAAATAAATTACTTCAAAATGAAATCGTTGTGCAAATACATACATGGTACTTAAAATTTTGAGTATAATACTTATACATAATACTCAGAATATTATTTGTTTTCTTTGGATTCACATATTCATGCATACACTTGCCCTAAATATTTAATAAAAAATTCTCTTGATGTTTCTTTGTATGTGTAAATTGCACTTGAAGTAGATGTAATTAAAATAGCATGAACACACAAACACTGTTTCACACAACTGTGGCCAACTGTACTTAACTATTTATAGACAAGAGTTTTTTCTGGCTATTTGAATCTACTTATACTTTCTGACATTGATAATGATGTCATCATACAACATGTATGTAAGTTTTAACACACTTAAGGTGATATTAAAACCATTTGTCGACTAAACGTGACCATATCATCATCAAACCCAATAACGTGCTAACCCAGTTGACCTCAGAAAAAAAGGATTAAATTTACTTTTACCCTGTCGGACATTCAGTTAACTTAAAATTTACTTGAAGCTAACTATTTCTCAAGTAGTGGTGGTTGACACTTGCATTACTTTTATATGGAATTAACTAACTATTTTAACATTGCGATGTCCTAGGAAGTAGTCAATTGTCCGATTCTGCATTACTTTTAATTAACTTAAAGTTAACTTTTTGTAGCTAGCTATAAACTTACTACTTTAAGTTAGCTTTAAGTTGGTTTTTTTAATTAACTATAAGTTACGAATTTCTTACTTTTAGCCACAATTAAGCCAAAAAAGATTGATTTAAGCCGTAAATGGGATTATTTCTAAAACTAAATGTCATTTTTTTTTTTTAATATATGGAGGGGGGGGAGCTTTATTAAAGAAGAACTTTATATTTTATTTATATTTTATTGATAATTAATATTTACAATTTAAAAATTTCATTTTTTGTATTTACCGACGCTGAGATTCGAACCAGGGATTTCTGCACTGCAGCACAAGCGCGCTACCTCTAGACCACCGAGACACTTTGTTTTTAAATGTAAAATAATATATTAAAACAACAAGTTTTCTTCTGCTTGCAATCTAATCTTATTTAAAAAAAATACTGCGCAGTGTTTGTATACATTTTGGTTAATGCAAATTTTGCATTGCGTAGTAGTTGGCTTTAAGTTAGTCTATAGAAGCTAACTTAAAGCTAGTTTTTTTTGTAGTTAGCTACTCATTTGACGGCAGGGTAGTTATGTGTATATGCATGTATGGGTGGATGTATGCATGTCTTATCTGTTCGAAGAGTTGAAGTGTGTTAAAACTTTATTAAATTTTAAATAACAAGTTACTTAAATATGAATACAAATGAATGGGTTAATATTAAGTTTGTGTTAGTAATAGAACAAACCTTAAGCATTTTATTTTTTGGTTTATTTTTTTTAAGCTGTGGGGCAAAATTACTTAATACAAACAAAGTTTTCATACGAAAATATAAATTATTTGATGAGGTTGTGTTAACATTAGTGTTTTGTGTGTTATTTGCCAAAAATGACAAAACACCCTTGGGTAAATAAATGAATATACAAATATAAATAGTTTTATTATGAATCTAATTATTTGATCTTAATACAAGGTGGGCCAAAAGAAGTCATCCGATATTGTTTGGCTCTCATTTTTTTTTATAAATGAAAAACTTCGGTTCCGTTTTTGAGTTATTTTTATCTAAACATTAAGAATTTTATTGGTCAAGTTGAGAAAATGAGATCTGCAAAACGGGCGCTGTTACAATTGATTGCTAAACGCACTTATTTTATCGCATTTTTTGTCACTTTGGCGAAAACTTCGGGCGACAGATTCTTGCACTTGTTTCTGAATGATTCCTGGGTGTTGGACTTGTTTATATAAATACGCGACTTCAAAAACCCCAAAGTCTGGAACGGTTAAATTGGGTGATCTTGCGGGCCAATGTAGATCGCCAAAACGAGAGATAAGGCGACCCGGGAACGCCGCCTTCGGAATATCGGCTGTGGCTTGCGCAGTGTGTGCCGTTGCTTCGTGTTGTTGGAACCACATGTCCTTCAGTCCTATGTTCTTCAATTGCGTTAGATAAAATCCGCCTAACAAGGGCCTATAGCGCGCTCCATCCACTGTTGTCGTTTGACCAGTGGCGTCCTCAAAAAAAAAAATAGCCCGATGACTCCTCCAGCGTGAACAGCGCATTATGCAGTTACTGGAGCGAGTGTAATGGCTTCCCGTGCTTCATTCATGGATTTGTTGTTCCCCAGAAGCGATAGTTTTGCTTTTTCACGTACCCGCTGAGGTGTAAATGAGCCTCATCGCTCATTATGATTTTGGTCGAAAAATCGTCCATTTCAGCCTCGAGATTAAGGATGGCTTGAGCGTAGGTTACACGCGTTTGGTGGTTAACAAGCAGCAGCTTATACTCGGACTAGACTTTCTACGGAAGCATGCGCAACTTTTTGACAAAATTCGAATTAGAGACGACCGGCTGATGGCTAATTGCGAGGCTGATCGATGTTTCTGGCGGTAGCTCGACATCCTCGCCAACAGTGGCGATATTATCGGCAGAATGGGTGCTCCGGGGGCGGCCGCTCTTTTAAGCGTCTCGCGTGATGCCATACTCTTCAAGTTTGGGGTTCAAACGGTGCAGTTTTTGCGCAGTCGGTACCGGACGAACGAGGAATCAGTGACAGAATTTGCGCTTCGCTAACACCAGAGACGAAACGTTACTTAAAAAAATAGACATGATTATTTCACGTTCTTTGAGAGTGTATCACTCAACGGCTTGTTCACTTGTATTCTACTTCTGTCTAGTTCACAAATATCAAAGCAGATTTGACTTTGGCCGCTATTTGCAAAAATAAAAGCATCCTTCAATAGGGTGATTTCTTTTGGCCCACCTTGTATTACTTGCTTTCTGCTGTACATTTATAAAATAATGAAATCTTAGGTATGGGTAGGAAGTAAAACACTTTGTGGAAAAACTTGTTTGAAGTTGTTCCGGTACTGAGAGACTGGGTCAGTCGCTTGCTAGGGGACAGCAGGATAACATGCGGATTGTATGATGTTACAATTTAGGACAGTGTTGATCATGGAAGCTACAACGTGTCCGCCTTTCGCCTCTTCTGTGGGTTACTACAATACACATTATACCAGAAATATTGATTAACGGAGGTTTTCATCCAGTTTTCTACGCGGACGATGTTGTTCGCTCCTGAGGCGAAAAGATTCAATTCAGCTTTGTAGGCGGGCGGAGCATGCTCTCAACATTTTACATGACTTAGATTAGTCTAGAGGGCAGCAACAGTGCCATTCTACATAAGGTCCAACAATTATGTTACTTCAGGGTTAGCGAGGCAATAGGGACTACTCCGACGAAGGATTTAGAGACGATTCTGAGTATCACACCCAATGAAACCCGCGTATGTCTCGGGCTGCCATTTTTGGCGAAACGCTTTCAAGCGACGGGGTTATCGATAGCTTTCCTTTTCTATATTTTTGGGCTCAGAACTTCATTAAAAATAACATCGATCTTGTAAGGTGACATTAGAGGTTTTAAAGGGGAGAGGGGTAAGTTAACTGGGTGATCTTGACAATGCAGGGAACTTAGGACTCCTAGCTATGAACAGGATTGACTTGGAAAGAAAATAAAAGTCTAATCTGCCGATTAAAAACATAATTTTTGATTAATACATTCAATTAAAACCAAATTTTTATAATGGACAATGCGCCAATAAAAAACGTCGACAATTTTTACTTGTGTAGTAGTATAAGAACGCCTAACCGTAGCTCATTTGAAAGTTTATAAAAAATGGCAAATTAACGATTTACAATGAAACATTTAAAATTTAAACGAACTAAGAACTCAAAGATACAGGTGTACAAATGCTTAGTAAAAAGCTCTTCGTTGTTTGGTTCTTAAAAATAGTTAGTTAACAAAGTCATAGGGTATATAAAATAATACTCTAAAAGCTAATGATTCCAAATATTTTTAAAATCTGATGGCCTGGAGTTGTTGCCAATGAAAAATTCCTTAGAGTTGGTCCGGATTTATGCTAAGAAAGTCACGAAGCATAAACGGTTGTGTGTTACCTGAACAAAACCCTCAATGCTTGAGGTAATTAGAACGACTGGAAAATCACTAAGTGAACTTCGACCTATTGCAATTATCAAGAACACATTTTTCTAAAATTTTGCAGTTCTTGGGTGACCCATTTGATGCCAAGTAGAAAAAAAAATTATGTGTTTTCGATGAATGCATTAATACAATTCTTTTCGATGTGTTCACCCTTTTTTTCTGCAAATCTTACTTTCCTCCACAAATTCAACACAAATTTAGCAAAAAAAGTAGCAAAATTTTCTTGCATCCCATTTTAATCAAATTTTTTTTTACTTTGACAAAAAGGGCGGAAAAAAGGATACTAATATAACCCTTGTAATCCTTTTCAATTTTCACTGCCCATCTATTTTATCCCTTTTTCCTCATCGAAGACATGAAGATTTGCAAATATATTTTTAACAACGAAACTATAAATTAAATAAATAAATTATATTAAATTTCCCATATGGTGGTTAAATATGGTCTTGTTTTATTTAAATTTCCTTTAAAATTTGTAAACAAGAATATTTGTTTTTTTTCTGTTTTAAATGTTTTCCATGGAGAAAATAAAAAGTTCATATAAACCTTTTTATTAACCTGACCTACCTTTGGATGTTTTATAGTGTCTCTCTAGATAATCAGATTAAGTTCAAATTTTTCTTAAACAAACATTCAATTTTATGTTTTATTTACATATAAAGAAAAGGGTAAAATATTAAAATGAGACATAATAAAAGGAAAAAAGGCTTAATGTTATACAACCAATAATAAGATGGACTAAATTTCTTTAAATTGACAACAAAATAATTTGCCTTTAAGTCCTTGTTACCTTTAGTAAATCAACTAGAGTAGTCTCTTGATTTAATAAAATATTCATACCATTTTCTTTTAGATGAAAAGGAAAACTAAAAAAAAAGGAAACAAATAAAGTTTTTAAAATAAACGTGAAAAAATGTAATGTCTTTCTAGTTCAAGCAATTTCTATTGAATGTCAATATTATACAACTAACATGGGAC
Source organism: Melanophora roralis (assembly GCA_963583895.1). Lineage (NCBI taxonomy): Eukaryota > Metazoa > Arthropoda > Insecta > Diptera > Rhinophoridae > Melanophora > Melanophora roralis. The sequence continues at coordinate 42,011,939 of OY757189.1, read as the reverse complement.
TAACAAGTTGAAGTATGTTTCTTTATGCAAACAAAGATGTTTGAAACTAAAAAAGGTTATCAAGGATTTGATTAAGGGAAAAATATTATATTGATGAATGTTGTGGCTAAACCAAAAGTTCTTTAACATTTTTGTACAAATTTTTGCTTTTTGTTTTGGCTTAAATTATTTAAAATTTTATTTAATTAACAACAAGAAATTAAGTTATAGTCGGTCAAACTCAAACATGTTATACCCTGTATCACCTGCATATACCGCTAATATCTTTATTCTGTATAACAAGTGGTGGCTTAAAGATAAACATGTAGGAAAAATGTTTAGAAGGAGAAGTTATTAGCCAGGGAAGATATTTATAACCAAAACAGTAGGCTTTGTGCCAAAGACCAAAAACTTATCTGAGCCAAATTGCATTAATTTATCTTAAAATTTGCAACCTGTAGCATGTTCACAAGAATACATGGACAGTCAGCCAGATGGACGGACGGATGGGCGGTCATGTTCAAATTGACGCCGGAATTGATTCTGAGTCGACCGGTATGCTTGAGCGCTGGTTTGAAAACATTACTTTTGGGCATTACACACATCTTAACAACGCATAGTACCCCTATCATGTACATAATGGGTGTGAGTATAATAAACCATTCTGAAAGTTAGAAAATTGTAATGCATTAGTTTTAAATATATTATACCTTACACTTATTTAAAGTACCAGAAATTTTTAAAAACATATAAAAACTTTTTAAGGGGACTTCCCGCAATGGCATTAACATGGTGATCGTTGTAAGTTAAAGACTGATTTTTAAGAAATTTTTTTACAAAAATTTATTTCATATTCTAGATATTAAAACCTGAAGAAGAAAAATTTATTGTCGCCGACGTTATAATGTAACGTGTTTGAGTGGGACTTTTGTATTATTATTTGATTCAGGTTTCCTTAATAGAAGAATTTTCTAAGATTTCCACATTAAGGTCGCCCTGAAAAATTTTTGTTATTGTAACCAAGAGTTCCTTAAGTTACTATGCCTCAACTCCGATTTCGTTACAAAAAGAAGCCCAAAGTCCTGTGATCAGCTTCAGCTTGCTGTAAACACTAAATTATGATCTTGTCCAGTTCCAGTTACCTGCTAATTTCTAAAGCTCCTGCCATTGCTATTTTTACCGGCCAACGATGCTAATGTCGATTTGTTATCTTGGGGTAAGGCAGGCTTAATTGTTGTTCACAATTATCCTGGTCGGAGCTATATCTTGTGGTTAAACTGAGGCAACTGCTTAATATTGTGTGTTTTTGTGTGCAACATTGTTGTTGCATGTTTTTTCCAAAGTGAGAAGGTCAACGATTTGGCCAAAATTTGTAGCAGTTTTCCTTCGTAGGGAGAAAGGTCCCTGAACTGTTTAGAGTTCTACTGCTAATAGCTTCGAATAAAAAGCCTGACTAGACTCTGAGTTACGACATACTGGATGACAAAAACTCCTAGTACTGCGGTTATAGCCTGTCTTTGGTAAGTTTTTATGGAGAAAATTGAGAATGCAACTTTGTTCGGTGTTTAATTTAATTTCAACTTTTTGCCATGCCCCATAGATAGAAGGGTGTATTAGATGAACACTGCTCCTTACCAAGAAAAGATGTTACACCCAAAATGAAAGCTGGTACTCGTGGATGGTTGTTTATCCAGCTAGCAAGGCGCTCCCTGGGATAAAACTGTCACCCTGGTTGGATCGCAATCTGCGTCTTATACCACTGGAATCAGTAACCAACCCCCGGTAGTTATACTGAAACTGATTTTTGGTAAACATACTGTGGGTACAACATGGCAGTCGTGGTTAAATGGGCTTTTACTTTAATCGATGCTTATCATTACTTCTTGATGTTGACAGCCTAACAAATAACTGATTGCAGTCTAGATTTTGCTTAATCGAATTAATCCAATCTTAAAGGGCATGCCGTATATATACATGGAAGTATAAGGGAATTCCTTACCATTAAGTAGTCTAGGTAGGCCAAGGTTCTTATTGTTATTATTAAAATAATTACAAAATGGTTTTAGTAATTAAAAAGGGTTCAACTTTTTTGGCTTTTGCCAAGTTTCATGGGGCCTCTTGCCGAACAATATTTGAATTGCAGTTGAGCCGTGTTCTTGAAAGGTACTAATTTAAATCCATTCACATACCCCGCAAATGTTCTGGCGTATTTGCTCCAGGCTTGCTTGAGCAATCATTAATCATATTTTTGCATTTCAATAATTACTTAACTTGTTTCTCTTAAAAGGGTTTGCTCTACATTTTGTAATTTGTTAAATTTTTGTGATCTGAGCTCCGAATTACGTGATTGCTTTGCCTATATGACCGCGTTGGGGTCTAGAAGACAGAAGTGTATCGCGGTCTTCAGATTTCCAATAAAGAAAAAAAAACTGCATTCCTTCCTTCCTTTATACCCAGCCGTGTAGCAATACGCACAAATCTGTATGTGTTTTGATCCATCGGTGTAGTAAGACTTAGTTCTGGCTTTTGCAACAAAGTACTAATCAACTATGATTTTTGATATATATCAGTTCATATTTTTGTCCGATATTTATTAAACGCTTTAAAGGAAGACTTTTGAAGAGAATGGAATTGCAGAAATAAAATCGCAGGATTGGGTATTGTGCCATATGGGGAGTAAATTGCCAAAAATGCTTTACCAATGCTTCGTTTTCACTGATTTTCTCCAAATTGATATTTGCCATCCAGCACGCCCTATATTTTTGAGGTTCAGTGTACGTGTATATGACAAAATGCATTTTCACCGCCATATTTCATGACTTATGGGCGTTTGGCTGCTAACTGCAGATGCTTAAGCACTAGTTATTAATTAAATATGTTTTAAATGTTGTTTTAACCTTAAATAACCAAAGCTTGTTAACACCATAGAAAAAACTTTTTGTGTTGTCAAGTTAAACCCATAACTTCTCTGAAAAAATAGTTAGGGACACAATACTAAGGGGGACATTTTAAGCGGAAACCTTATATTTCCTTTGAATTCTAAACAAGTGTAATTAAGTTTCTTATAGTCAATCAAAAAGTAAAGTAAATAAGCCCCTAAAACTTTGCCCTTATTCCTTTGCATTTCTCTATGTTTGTTTCTGTTTTTTAGATAATTATGAAACATGAGCAAGAAACAAAAAAACACATTTGAACAAAATTTATTTCTTATGAAATGACCGACATCATCACATTAAAGCTCTTCACCAGCTACAAACACACACTCATATTGTAAACGTATTGGTTTATGTGAGTTTTGTTCTATATTAAGGCTTTTACTAAAATGCCATTAGCACTAAATGTCATAATCAAAACTTTTCACAAATTCTAAGAATCTCATCTTTAATGTTTATGTAAGTGTAGAAGATTGTGTAAGATTCACATAGTAAGTAAGAATCATACTTGTTAGTAATTATAGAAGTCGTTAAGGGAAGAAAAATAATAAAAAAAACTTTATTTATATATTTAAAGTGTTAAAGTGGGTTATAAAATATTAAAAGCACATCTTTACTTGCTACATAGTGTGGGTTTATGTTATAATTTGTATTGAAATACAATAAACGTTATTGTGTTTCTCTTTAAAATTTTAATTATTACATTTTATTAAATGTGTCAAAAATAAAAATCGATCGATTTAAACAGTTGTGTCTATGTTATATAGCAGTGGTTATATGTAAGGAGATTGTTATATAAAATGAGTGGTCAAAATGAAATAAAAAATATTAATTTAAATTAAATTTTTTAGGTTATCTATTATTAAAGCCTAGAAAAGGGTAAATGCGTAACCAATCATCAAATATATGAATGAGTTCGTTTTTATTTATGTTTATGTTATATTGTGGGAAATGAAATATGATAAGGTTCAGGATATAAAAGCACATCCTCTTATTATCCTTTTCAGGAAATTAAGGATTTTTTTTATATTTGGCTTACGTTTGCCTAAAAAACTGGTTAACATTTGTTTTTTAATATGAAAAAAGAAGTGAGAAAAACTTGAAGTCACGATACAAATCTTTAGGTTGAGGGTATCAAACGATTGCCCCTATAAAAATTTTGATAGAAAATTAAATGGTTTGTATAATATTATTGTTTAAACGAAGCATATTTCTTTTTAATAATCTCTTATACCCCAACAAAATTTAATGCTAAAGGATAGTTTAAAAGGTTGATAATGTTTTTAAAAATAATTCTAAAAATATCAGTTTGAAGGGAGAAGGGTAAAAATTTAAGAACTGCTCTTTTGAAGAATTTTGACATCTATTTGGGGTTTTTTTTCGTATTTTCGAGTATTTTGTCTATTTTCTTATTTACCAATGATCCGATTAAATTTACGGCAACTTAAATACCTCTTTCTTCTTATGGCTTACCAGTTGAGTTGTACGCTTTAACTTAAAAGATTGCTTTGTATTTGTTGAAATTGCTTCACTTATTCTTAGCCAATTTAAGAACGTGTCTGAAGATGCTGCTTTTGTAAGATTTTCAACTGATTCCTGATAAGAGGTATGCAAAGCAGACTCCATTTTAGCTAGCTAGCCTAAATAGCAAATATTTTGGCCTGAAATGCATCCTTGAGTAGGATTTCTTAAAGCCACCCGAAAAGAGAACAATCTTTAACCTCTTGTTAAAGTCCGGATGGGGTGTAATATAGTAAGAAGGTTTATCCTGGCGCAAGGACACCGTGCCATACGTTCTTGATCTCCAAAATCCGAATACCCTATGATTAAATGAGCCACTAGCAGATGTGACCGTTAAAGCTATTAGGATAAAAAAACCCAGTGCATTGAATTGTTCAGTGCTTCTAAAGGACTAGCAAGCAGTGCGACTGTAGTTCCAAAGTAAAATAGTTTTTGGGTTTTATCCACCTGGTCTACACCACGTGTTTTTTTCTTGCTTAAATCACCGAGAGAGTGAGAATTTTACAATTTATGACTAGATGACCCTTGTTGACTAAGCAAGGACTAAGTCCTCGTTTTGTGTTTGATGTCTTACGATATGTGTTGTGGGCTACCATTGCATTATAAGCGCTATGATAAGTATTTGGTTGTCAACATAATTTTGAATGTTTACTGACGTTACGAATTTTAAAATTTTTCAAACAGGAAGGGGTATTATGCGCTTATGCAGATATTTTTGATACTGAAGAATTTTCTTCTGATACTCATTTCCAAGTTTTCCGAACATTTTAGAATCACTTTCTGAGTCGATTAAAGCATGTCGGTCTATCCGACTATTTATTTTTGTGAACAAAATACAGGTCGCATTTTTTAATATTTGTGGTAATGGTTGGTCTATTTTTTGACGTAGCTTTCATACAAATATCATCCCGGCTAAAGCATTTTAAATTATAGCTGGCTTTAATATAACTTGATTTTCACAAAAATTTTTACATGTGTGCTTGGTGTTATACCTCTAACTTTTATACTGAAATGTTTAAAATGTTCAGCCAAAATAAATATTTTGAGCTATAACCAGTTTGTATATAACTCTGTCTTTACAGAACTATGCGTATGTTATCAACAGATCGAACATTTAATAGAACCTTGTTCAAACTTGTGCAAAGTTTATTATGGATCCAACTTTTGGAAACTACACTTAATACTTTGATTTGCGAAAAACATAGTGCTATTAAAATTTACTAGCACACGCCAATGTTTTTTTTTATTAGAAATTATCCAAGTATGGTTTGAGAAAACTGGATCAATGTGGGCCTCTGGTTATATGCTGCACTTGTTATAATCAGTATAAAATTATTTTTTAAAAACAACTGTGCTATTTTTTTAATTGCACATTTTAATTTTCCCAAATGTGTTGTGTTTAATAAAAAAGTATTTACTTTGGCCAACGCCCAATACATTTGAGTCAGGAATAAAGCTGAAAATAAAGTGTAAAAAATGTCAAAGTGTTTAATAATCCAAAAAATACTCCATTCGGCGAACACACTTACATTCATAAGCGACAAGGGTAAAAATAAAAACAAATTATGTATATATCGTCATCAAAACCCAACTGTTCGTACTCTTAAAAAAAAACTAAAAACAAGCTTTTGGTTGAATTTGATTAAGTAGGTAAATTTAAATGCCTTTACCAATCTTAAGATCTCCTTGATCATAAATAACGCTTTTATATCTTAAGTTCCAGTTAGCGTGTCATTATTAAAAAAAATGTTTTTGTAGAAATAGAGTATTAAAACTACCTTTATCTACCAAGTAGTTTAACTCATTTAGCCTTTTCTGAAGAATTGTAAGAAAGTTGTGTAAAGTACAACACGATCCAAAAGTAAAAAAACATCTTTTGCTTCCCCTGTAATTTTTTTGTAAGTGATGTTACGTACTTTTAGAATTTTGGCGACAATATATTTGTATATAAGAGTACCTTATATATAAATGCACATGCATTTATATGGCTTACATTTTAACACATACAGAAAAAGACATATAATATATGAACACACACGCACTTAGTATATGCATATGAATAAAGGTATATCTTCGTGAATTAATATATACATAGTCGAAACATTCACGTACACGTTTATGCACAATCATACAAATATTTATGCGAAAAATTGCAAAATAAATGGTTTTCCACACATTTATATATAAAACAAAATATTTAAAAAAAATATGTAATAAAATTAAATACCATAAAAAATCAATAAATATATTTTATTGTACATATATACGAATAAGAGGATACATGATATAAACTTTGTATTTACATAAATAATAAAATAAAATAAATATTTGCATATTTTATAGGTAGAGAAATTCATGTTTTTAAAAATTTACATGTAATGGTTTTTATAAGAATATTAATTGAAATTAAATAAAGTATTAAAATTAAAGTGCAGACATAAAATCGAATTTATTGGGAATTGAAATTTAAAATATCAAATAAGTGTCATATAAAGTAATATATGAAATATTTATAGAAATTTACTGTAAATGCATATATATAGTTGACTTGTACTTTACTGTTTTTTAATTTTTAAGAACATGCCGCGTGGTGCACCACGAAGCTTGACCTTAAATTGAAAGTACTTTATCGTGTAGGGAATGGGATTTTAAATGATTTTGATTTTGGAACGAAGGACAATGACCGCCAATACCAACCAAAGTGTTGATGCCTAAGTTCTAAATTTAGTCATTACTTAACCAAGATTGCTGTCAATTTTAACAATATTTGGCTAAATTATCTTCAAGTAAAAATTTTTTAATTTAATTTTTTATACAAAGGCTTGGAAACTTCGTACCGTACGAGTTGAAGCCAGGAGACCTGGATAGATGAAAAAAATAAGTAACATATTTGTACTAAATTAACTTTTGCCTGCTATTAAAAATATATCTCTTACAATAGCCCATAGTGTAAGATGTCATATCTGATACCTCACACCAAGGCTAGATTCTGTGAGTGGTCATTTGTGCTTAGTGGAACCAAAATTCAATTAAAGAAAAATCCATATAAGCGCTTTATTTTTTTTTGTTTTCTTTAATCTTGTATTACATTAATTAATATTAAAAAACTTTATTCAAGTTTGAAATGAAAATAATTAGAAACTGTTTTTTTAAATATTTGAAAATATTAGTTTTTCCACTTTTAAAGATATTTTTGCACAAAAGTATCACTGGCACACCATACAAGTACCCCTAGGCGTATAAGCAACAATTAATATTTTGTCTCATACATATTTATATTAATTATACGTATTAAATATTTAAAAATAAAAATAAAAAATATTTTTTTCTTTATAATTTGTATGCTCATTCTGAAAAATTAAAGATTAAAAAAGAAGTCAGTTAAATCTTTCAGCACTCGGAAGGGATATTTGTGTGTTAAAATTTCCATCGCCATTCAGGATAAATTTTGAGTTTCCTTTTTCCTGTTTAAATCTCACATACTTGATGTTAAAGGTTGTTCCATGAGCATCCTGTAAAGATGCATAGGACTATTTTTCTCCACAACAATTAATTTTGAGGGGGAGTACTGACTTTTATGGTGTCTTTGTTTCTAACATAAAATATTGCCATCTTAAAGTGCGCATATGTAAAATGTTTTATACACCCTTTATCACATTTGGTACAAAAAGGGAATGCACTATTCAAAACAATAGCAGCATTCATTTTATTTATTTTTAAAGTTAAAAAAAGCCACTTTTATAGTTTAAAAAAGCCACTTTTTTCCTTTTGCATAATACAAAACAAAAATTGAACTGTCATTTTCTTCAAGGCTTACTTCACTGTTAATTTTTACGGTTTAAAAGACTTTAATAAATGCTTCGTCAATAAGGGAAAGTTTTTACAATAATACTTTTTACTCTCTAAGAAAGCGATTTCTTTTGTGAACGCAAAGTGGAACTTTTTTAAGAAATGGGAAAATATGTTAAACTTTTATTCAAAATACGAAAACACCATTTTGTTTAAATTATGCTTTCAAATATATAGTTTTAGGGACGAAAAGTAAAAGGATTTGCGGACTGTTGGATTAAATTTTTTCAAATCAAGTAATAGCGAGATGAAATTTATTGCACATATGAACAATTCGACTGAAAGATAAGTTTTTACTGTAATGCATAGTGCAATTTACTGATTAATTGATTACCGATTGGTAAATTTTTTTAAGCCTTGCCTCTTATGCAAAATCTTATGTTTTAGAAAAAGTTGAAAATATCTAATATTAGTCAAACGTCCTTGATGTTACTGACCTTTGATGTTACTGACTATAAATCACCGGTCCACTGATGTGTTGTACTCCATTTTTGGTCCGATACTGGTAAAGTTAAAATCAAGAATATCAGAAGAAGCTTAAACAATCGAATGACTTTTGACACAAGGAAAACATTGAGTACTCAGCAAAATTTGCACTAGACTTTCATGGCTAAAATATCAAAAGATTTTTATTATTTAGTATGTGAAAAACAGCAACATCCACAAGGATCTAGAAGTTCCACTAGTAAAAAGCGAAATCCTAAACTATGTGGACAAGTATTTAAATAAGCTGGAAACACATCCAAATCCGTTCGCTCGAAGCATCCTGCAACATAGTGGGCACACCCGCCTAAAAAGAAGGGATACTATTGCTCTTAGATAAAACTTTTAAAATTAGTTATCCTCATTGTAAGAACCTAATGTTTAGTCTGGTACTGACTAGACTAGTATTAATTACTTAGTCTTAAGATTTGAATACTTATTGTTAGTTCGCTTAAGCGAAGATTCAATAATAAAATATATGAAAAAAAAAAAAAAAAAAAAAAAATTTAAATATACAATACAGTACAGTAAGCTGGCCGTTTGTGTGTAAGCAGACAACAAAAGCCATCACAACCGAAATTTTTGCGTGGTCCAATCCAGAGAAAACCAGAAACTGTGGCCAAGTGCATTGTTTACATTCTATTTTATAGATCCGATCTTCAAAAATTAGTAACAGAACTATAAATAGGACATGTTGCTGTCGTTCACAAAGGAAATGTTAGCAGCTTAAAATAGCTTGTGAACGAGCATGGCAGAAAGTAAATCTTATTCTAATTCCACAAAATTCGTACTTCACAAGGAAACATTTTTAAATCTAAAACTTAATGCGAGGGACAATAATAGCAAATTCAACTCATGGCCTAATCTTCGTGCCACCTTCCAATTAATTTAAGGGTAAATGACTGAAATTGCTTTTAATTTTGTAAGAAATAATCAAAAGCTACAATATATTTTATATTTGTTTTAATTTTCCCTTGACGTTAATAAACTTATTTATTTATTTCTCTTTTAAAATTATTTGCTGCATTGTAACAAGATCTTTGTGAACGCGGTTAAATAAAAAAGCAATTTATTTTAAAAGTAAATACATTATTTTCGCACTTTTTCTTATGGTTTGTGCAATATGGTATTTCCTATTATTATGTTGGTTTAAATTTATTTATGTGCATGAACGCACAATCTTCTATCTAAACACATACAAAATTGCATGAGAAAACTGTTTGTGTGTGAGTTTTGTCTAGAAAAGAAAACATTTAAGGACAAAAACCAAAAAGATCAAATAATACCACTAATGAGCTTGAAAATTGTAAAACTTTGTCAAACTTATATTCAACCATAACTTACACAAAACGCACACTCTAACACGGACATATATTCAACGTCTATGAAGCATATATTTTTCGACAAGTAAAAAGTTTTTTTGTCTGCTTATTGTCTCCTTCTCTCTTCATCTCCTTTTGCTCTCTAAAGAATTGCATGCAACAATGTTTACCAAATATTTCAAAATAGTAATAACAAAGACCTACACATACATATATGAAGGGACATGCTTTTATTATTATTATTTTAATATTTAATATTGGCTTAGGTAGTGTTTCTTCTTCTTCTTTTTTCCTTTTTATATTTTAAAACTCTGTAAAAATGATGTATTGTCTGAAGATGTAAAATGAACTTTGTCGACATTATTGTTGATGATATAACTTTTTACCCTAAGAGCAGCTGCAACCTGTCTACAAAAGTGTGAAAACACATTTACCCAAACAAAGTGGCAGTTTATTATACAGAAATTATAATAAATTTAGTTTTTTTTTTATTTCTATTTTCCTTTATTTGCTTGTCTGTGGTATTTTATTAAAATAATATTTTATTTGTATAAAAGTTCTTGGTCTTTTTGGTTAATATGGTCTTTATTGTTGCTTTATGAAAATTAATGTGTCTCATATTTGACATTTGATTATGTGGAAAATGAGAAAAGTAAGAAAACTAATATAAATTGTAATAGTTTGTTACTAAGAATAAATAATATTGTATTTTTGTTGAGGAATATATGTTTGAGGTAAACTTTTGTTTTATGTTTCAAAAGTTATAAAAGAAAAAAACAAAAGACATAATAATAATTAAATATGTCACTCTTTGTTGCTGGCAGGTGGGAGGGAAAACAGCTGGCCTCCTTGCTGTTTTCGCCTAGCAGCAGTTTTTGTGCCAAAGGTATTGATTATTTTATAAAAAACTTCTGTTTGTTCTCTTTAATACACCGCTTGTACTCTGGGCTTTACAAAAACTAGATACTTATCATATAAAGCCATACCGACAGTTTCTTTTAAGTTAATAAACATAAAAATCTTACTACATGACATAGTTTAGGTAACTATTTGGTGAAAAGTTTTATCTTTGCTTGTTTAAGGCTGCCTTCACATAAATTAAAATTTAATTCTTTCCGCCAAAAAAAGCCGCTCTAGAAAGCGCCATAAAAGATCATCAATTAGGGGAATGAATTAAGTTTTTAGTACGATGTTCATACTTTAAACTGCTTTTTCATTCATTTATTTTGGAAAAATACTCGTTAATAAAGCTCGGTGTAAAAAAAAATGCGTAGTATTATTGGAATTTAGAAATTTTAAAGTTGATTATAATAATATTTCTTTTTTTTTGTTCATATATTTTATTATTGAGTCTTCGCTTAAGCGAACTAACAATAAGTATTCAAATCTTAAAACTAAGTAATTAATACTAGTCTAGTCAGTACCAGACTAAACATTAGGTTCTTACAATGAGGATAACTAATTTTAAAAGTTTTATCTAAGAGCAATAGTATCCCTTCTTTTTAGGCGGGTGTGCCCACTATGTTGCAGGATGCTTCGAGCGAACGGATTTGGATGTGTTTCCAGCTTATTTAAATACTTGTCCGCATAGTTTAGGATTTCGCATTTTACAAGTGTAACTTCTAGATCCTTGTGGATGTTGCTGTTTTTGATATACCAAGGAACACCAGGTATCATTCTCAGAATTTTGTTTTGACGACGTTGAATTTCTTCCATGTTAAAGGAGGAAGCAGTGCCCCATAGTTGTACACCGTAGCACCAAATTGGTTTCAAAATCGAGTTGTAGAGTAGAAGTTTACAATCCAGATGAAGCACAGAGTTTCTACCAATTAGCCAGTGGATTTGAGCAGCTTTAAGTTTCATTTGCGTCAGCTTCGCATCTATATGAGGTTTCCATGTGAGGCGGCGGTCCAGGTGAATACCAAGATATTTTGTCTCAGTTCGTTGAGGCACCATGTGGTTGTTAATAGTGATTGGGGAGCACGTTTCTATGCGTAAAGTAAAAGTTACGTGGGTACATTTTTGTTCATTTATTTTTATTCCCCATAACTTTGCCCATGTTTCAACTTGGATTACGTGTTGCTGCAGTTGGTTCGAAGCCTCTTTAGGGTCTTTATGAATACTAAGGAAAGCAGTATCATCACCAAATGTTTCATCAGCAAATGTAAATGTAAATATAATAATATTTCTAATTGCTGTAGAATAACGTGGTTGTAAAATTTTGTGCAAATATTATTTTAAAGAATTTATGACTGGTTATCGTTTTTTTGTCTCGAAATATTAAAAAATAAAAGGGTCTATTTGGGATCTCCAGGGCCTAATCTATTAAGGTTATGATATTCGAGCAGTGGCTGCTGATATATTTCCTATGTTTTGTAAAGCTTAGCCTTTTTAATAAGAGAAAATTACAAGTTGAAATTAAGTGAGGAGTGTTGATAGTGACAATTGTTAGTGAGTGGCCAAAGGGTAGATTCATCAAAGCTTAAACCTCGATAGATTTTTGGGATATACCTTTTGTTATAGAAAAATTGATCGCATCTGAAATATTATTATGGCCATTTGCCCAATAAGTTAGTAGTTGAGTTAAAATAATATAAGTCTCATTTCAGACGAAAATCATACAAAACACGACCTCTAAAGCTAATTTTTCAAAAAACCCAATACGTATGCTTCACGTTGTATTCGGCATGATTTTTAAAATGAAAACCTAAGGTCTCATATAGATTGCTGTATTAATGTTTTGTAATTAAAAATGTATACGGACCAGCCCAAAATTTAGGTTCCATAACATTTTTTTGTAGGGACATATGGAATATGAGATTTATAGTGGCCACCGAACCAATAGTGTTTAGTTCTCCACTTAATTTATAGTCGCGCCACCACCAAATCTTTCTTGTGGATATTTTGTATTATAGAAAGGAAACCCCTGGTTTTAACTGTGTTTTTAGACATCGCATGAGTTTGGAAATTGAAATATAGATTATTATTTTATTTTATGTAATGCAAAATGCCATTTGCGTTCCATAAATAAATTTTGAGGCAGCTGATGGCCTTTTTGATAAGGCCTAATGTAGAAAGGACTGCATTTTTGCATATTTTAAATTTCTTTTATTTTGCTTGTCATACTTTTTAAAAATTTATTCATTAAATTCAACACAAAATTTAAAAAAAATGGGATAGAAAAGTTATTTTTTTAATGTTTTTAAAAGTGCCTGGCTTGATTTGATATCTGGCACCCTCTAGGCCAGAGTGTCCATTTTACCGTTATTTTATGTATTTCCGCTGAGATCGTTTTTAGGTTAACTGCACTTGAAGGTAACACGCAGAGATACATACACGACATATACAGAAGGCAACCTAAAATAAGTTTTGACGTGGCCATATTCTTGCCATACTCTAAACGCCGAGATGGTTTATGTGGCAATTCCACTTTAACTCATCGTTATTTTATAACCACAAAGTTTTGCATATGTCTTTACATTTTTATTGACAAATTTAACACTAAACTAAATGTAGTTGGCCCAGTATTGGCATAGCCTCCATACAAAGGAACTACCAGAACAAGTTCATTTTGTTTAATAACTGCTTATAATATCTCCACAATATTCTTCATATATGTAGAACCTTTTATTATAAGGTTTTTAATATAATTCTTTAATTGTCTTTCCATAATGTACCATTAGTCTCATGTAAGATTAACTTCCGAAAATAGCTATAGCCCTACAAAATGTAAACAAATAATTTATTGAAGAAATTGTTTTTGACCATTTTCTGCTATATTTGGCCTAAACCCTAAAACTATGTTAACCACTGCTTTAAATGCATTATTTAATGTAAACTAAATTGTGGTTTAGAAAGATATTGCGAGTAGGCTTGCAGAAGTAATAATTAAATAAGTTCTAGGCTTAACTTTAAAAATTAGCAAGTATTTTACTACTTCTAATTATTCCTAGTTTGCATGTCAGATTTGAAAAAAAGATATATGGTATGAATAAAACGATAATACAGGATCTTCTCGTCACACGATTCTTATTTAAGGCATTATTTGTGAGTTCTACAAAAATTACCAAGTATAGCTGGTGGACAATTATGGCCTTATCCTAAGTTTTTTTTGACATGATGGTTTATTTTTATATTAAGGGGCTGATTTTTTTAAATATTTATAATCAGATAAATTTTATATAACAAATTTCTTAATAACTTTCTTTAAACTGCTACTTTTTAATATTTGTTTTTGCATACAACCAGTCAGTTGACTTTAAGTTTTATTTTTTATTTAATTTATTAAAAATAAAACATAAAAAATAAAACTTAAAGCTGCTCAAACCCACTGGCTAATTGGTAGAAACTCTGTGCTACGTCTGGATTGTAAACTTCTACTCTACAACTCGATTTTAAAACCAATTTGGTGCTACGGTGTACAATTATGGGGCACTGCTTCCTCCTCCAACATAGAAAAAATACAACGTCGTCAAAACAAAATTCTGAGAATGATAACTGGTGCTCCTTGGTATATTAAAAACAGCAACATCCACAAGGATCTAGAAGTTCCACTAGTAAAAAGCGAAATCCTAAACTATGTGGACAAGTATTTAAATAAGCTGGAAACACATCCAAATCCGCTCGCTCGAAGCATCCTGCAACATAGTGGGCACACCCGCCTAAAAAGAAGGGATACTATTGCTCTTAGATGAAATTTTTGAAATTAGCCATCTTTATTGTGAAAACTTAAATTTTAGTCTGGTACTGACTGGACTAGTATTAATTATTTAGTTTTAAGATTTGAATACTTATTGTTAGTTCGCTTAAGCGAAGATTCAATAATAAAATATATGTTAAAACAAAAAAAAAAAAAAAAAAAAAAAGTTGAATTTAAACAGATTTAATTTATTTATAAAATAATAATACATTTTTTTGTGCCAAAAACGTAAAGTCTTATTTCTTCTAAAATCCACAAGCTAACAGATGTCTTAGCATTAAACCATTTAAGTTTAGAATTTGGCATTAAGGAGATAAAGATAACGAAAAACGAGTACTGCTGCCGGGCTATATAAACAGACAAACAAACAAAGAGGCAGATGAACATCGTAATTTTAATGCAGACAACAGAAACTACATTAAGTGAACGCTAACGAGAAACGTTATTTAATTCAAATTTTGCTTCATTTTTTATTTAATCTTTAAGTTTGGAGGGGAAAAATTAAGTTTTACAGTAAAATGCTTAAACAGTCGTTACAGCATCAAATGTTTTTTTTTAAACTTTATGTAATCAGAGTTTGACAGGTTGGTAGTAAAGATGGGGAATTAATTTTTTTTAAGTATTCGTTGCATGCTCTTTTTAAAATTAATATTTTTTTAAATTGATTTATGAAAGTTTAGGGTTAATTTGTTAGTGTATTTCATGTGATTATTATGTTTGTATTGGAAGTATTTCTATATTGACTTTTCTGTATCGAAAACTAGAGCTTTTAGGTTCCTATTTTAAATAAGATTCAGTTCAATTTAAACAGCTGCCTGCGTAACGAGCCTCCTTATATTACCGATTATATATATGTCCATTTTACTCCATTGATTTCATAAAAACTGATTTTTGTCGTTAATACTGCTTGTGTGGAACCTGTGTGTAAGAGATGTGTCTAAGGAACAGCGATCATGTTCGGTGTAGAAGAGGGGGGCTTGAAACTAAGTTGAAAAGAAAATGTCATTATTTGATTTACATTTTTACCCCTGTATACCAGTGTTTTTTTTTAAGAGGAGTTTTAAAGAAAACTTTTTTAATAATTTTTAAATCAAATTTGGTTGTTGAAAGAAATACCTTTAAGCTAATTTTTCAAATTTTACAATAAAAAAATTTGGCAAATTTTTAAAAAACATTCGTATGAATTTCTCCCTTATTACTACGCACTTTAAGAAAAAAATATTATTTTATGTCTTCCATTTGTCTGCGAACATAATCTTAATATCACAGAAAAATACAAACTCTCGCTCCTACATTAAAACGAATATCGCATTACGTACAGTATTAATGTTTTTAATAAATTTTGCCTGCAAGTGCTGAATAAAAAGTCTGAAATAATGATAATTCCTTTACACTGCAAAATAATTTAAAATTAAATTAATAAACATTTAAGATATGGCGTTTGAAAATGTGAGTATTACATTTTTGATTTTTTAGGAAATAGGGATTCTTAAAATTGTTTTAAGTAGAAAGAAAAATTTTGTTTATGAGTTTTTAACTTGTTTAGCTAAAACTAACAGACTTTTTGTACATTTTGCTTGAAAAAGATAAGATAACAAAGACAAAATCAAGAAATTTTGGTAATAATTTTTAATTTTCTAAATTTTATTATACATCAGATATGCAATAGGTTTCAGACTAAGCTTATTACAATCATCCGAGAAAATTCATGCTGTTTTGTTATTTTTTTAATATTTTGTGTATATTTAATATTTTTAAAAGATGAGCTTACGTTCCATAATTAAAATTTATTTTACCCGCATACATATAAAACAAAACTCATCTTAATTAAATTAAAGATTTGAGCACACATAACTCGGTTAAAATCTGTAAAGTTACTATATAAAAAACCACCAAACTGAGACTTTTAAGACACCCCCATATGACTAAAAAAACTAGAGAGGTCTGTATATTTATTTATATGAAATTTTTTATATTTGTCAAATGAAAGGTATAATGTTTTAGTGGTTTCACACATATTTTTGTTTAAGGAATACCAAATGTTTAATTAAAATGCAAACAATTTGTGGCTTAAAGTACAGTTAATTCATATATACATATATGTTTTTTTTTAAATTAATAAAAGCTAAAAGTATTTAAAGATTTTTGTGAACTGTACAAAATTAAAAATACAAATTTGATTTTAGATTAAAGAGAAGACCATTTGAACAAAGGTTGCAGCCTATTGCGAGGATATAAAGTCTTAAAGAAAACTTAAAACCTACAATCCCTGATAAGAAGGACAGTTTTATTTTTATTAATTATTGACCTATAGGAAAAATATTCAAAAAAGGAAAGTAAAAAAAAAGTTAAGATGATGGTACACAGTTAAATAAATTTTGATTCTAGCACATAATAAACAATCTAACACAAAATAACTTTTTCATTTGAAATATATAAAATCAAGTTAAAGCAGGTATCATTTTTTAAGTTTATGCTTTTAAAAAATTTATGATGGATCTAATGTATCTAGTTCCTTCGCACGTTGTTCCGGTGACGTATGATTAATAAATGTTTGAATCATATTATTAAATATTGTTCATACGCAATAAACTTTTTTAATAAAACAATTAGGAGCCAGTTTTATTCTGACAAGTGTAATCATTTTTTTACATTTTTTGTTTTAATTTAAATGTCTAAGACTTCTTTTCGAAAAAAGCGAGGAATTTTAGCTATGGTAAGACCTTAAACTATTTATAATAGGCTGACAATTAGAGAATAGGAGTAATGATATGAATATCCACCACACCATTTCGAATTGTATTTCAGAGCTTTAGAATTGTATTTTAGAAATTTTAAATTCAATTTCAGAAATTCATTAATTACAGAAAACTCTCATTTAACTTAGAGTCTTCTGATATAATTTCAGAAATTTTTAATTCAATTTATAATATTAATAAAATTATTAGTTATTTCTTCAATACCTTTATATTATTAAAAAGTTGTTAGAATTGCTAGGCATGAATACATAGCTTTACAAAAACACAGTTTTTTTTATTAAGACAGAAAAGTATGACAGTCATCGTCTTATATTTAAATACGTTTGCGATGAAACTACATTTTTCATTCAGCAATCAACTTTACTTTAGTTATGTTTATTTTCTTGTTTTATCCATATGGATTATACTTAGTGATTATGTTTGAGAAAATGTTATACTATAAACACATGTTCTACGTTTATGACTTGCAGAAAGGCTAAAATAAGTAAAACCTATGTTTGATTGTAATTTCTGATTAAACAAATAAATATTTATTTGTACACTATGTTATATGATCTCCTGATTTGGATTTGAGCTTCAGTTTTATGAACGATTTCTCCATATAATCAAATGTTTGCGAAAATAAGGGCTTTAATTAACCCTGAAAAAGCTGTTCACAGTGCAGCCAGAAAATGCCTCTAAAGGATTATGTTCAAAAGAATAGCATTACAAACCACTTTTTTCAACCTCTTTTTGGTTTGCACTGGTGTAAACCCCCTTTAATATGATTTAAAATTAAGCGTAAAATGTGAAAAATCAAGTTTATATAAAAAAATATCAAGCAAAATTCAATAACTCAATTTTAAATGAATTACTAGTTGAACCTCTCTTAATACAAAAAAAACCTTGAAATCAGAGAGATTTAGTTGTGATAATCCCTTACATACTTAGTGTAGAAAATTTTAGTAGAGCTAGTGTAAAAATTATAAACTGTCATTTTTTCGTTGACAAAAAAAAAAAAAAAATTAAATTAAAAATGATTTACCCCCCTTGTATATAATATACAAGAATAAAAAGCGTTTCATTCCATCTGAGAGATGGATGATGCTTGACCATTAGTCAAGTGTTGCCAAAGAGACTTTTAATGGAAAAAAGCATAGTGTATATGAAAAGTAAACTTCGTCCTAACTTACAAAGTAAAAACAAAAGAAAACAGTCATGCCGTATCCCTTTCTCTGTTACGTGTAAGTTAAATAGGTGATGTTTACAACCAAATACACTACTACCGTTCAAAGAGTACTGATGATAAAATTGCGTAGCTGCTTTAGAAAATGCATTCTACTCGGCTTGTATCGGTCAAATTAAAGTTTCTTTCAACATTAACGGAAAATAATAATTTCTTCTAAAAAAAAAGAAATTACATGAACTTAAGCCAAACTAAAAATCAAAAATTTGTATTAAGCTTCATAACCGCAAAAAAATATGTTTCAGTTTAACAATTTCTTAATTTATTCTTACTAAATATTGTTAGCCAGTTTTTACTAAAGCATCAAGGAAAAAAATTTTAAATAAAATAATGAGTAACTAGGGTCCCAGGAAAAGGTTATTTGAAAGCCGATAAAGTAATAGTTTTTGTAGTTCACTCCGTGTAAGCGAGCATGGTAACTACTTATTTATATTCCTTTTTGTAAGCGAGAATGGTTAGTACTTGCCTCCCATGTCATCGCCATGTTAAATCAATGGGTTAAAATGCTGATGAGTTACATTTTTTAGGATTTTAGCTCACTACAAAGCAATGTAAGTTTTTGCTGTGAAGTGTTCATATTTTTCTCTAATGATATTTTCAAATTAAATTTCACAATTCATATGCGTTGCTAAAATATAGCTCGTTGTCAAAAATAAAGATGAAAATATTTAATCTTAGTTATTAACTATTACCAACAAAAATACCTAAAATTGTTTTAGTTAAGCTGCAACAAACTTTTTAAGGCGAATAATTGTGCAGAAATAATTTTTACAAAACTTTTTCAAATAAACACATATGTTTTACGTTTAGCTAAAGTTTAAAATAATTATTAAATTACAAATAAAATAAAACGTTTTGGCAAATATGATCATAAAAAACTATATTAAAAGCATAATTAAAATTGCACTTAAAGTACTTTACACATGCTTGCATATGTACATTATGCCATCCATAGATGGGAGACATAACGGCACAGTCTGTGTGCTTGTTTATTTCAGTATATCCATATAAAAGACAATTACAACTGCAACGTGTGTAAAATAATTTGTTAGCTAATTTTAACTTCAAAACGATGTCGTTGTTACTTTCTCTTTCTCTCTGTTGCCCTCTCTTTCTTTTTAGTTCTTCTACACATTCTTGTTAAAATATAAAATTTCTTTTGCTTGCATTAGCTAAATGTTATATTCTGAGGCATGTTACAACATCTGATTAAGCTATAATTGTATACTTAAATGTATACATGCAACAAAACACTCACATGCGTAAAAATGTTAGCTTTTAACTATTTAGCTGCAGCAGTGATTCCAACAAAATTTGACTTAAAGACCAATTACGTCTTACACATTTGTAATAGTTTTTTATTTACAAAAAAACTTAGAATTTTTCCAAAATATTATGTTAATCTATCAATCCTTATGTTGATTATGTAAAAAAAATTAGTTGTATCTTTATCTAGAGACTTTTCTTTTAAATGAAACTAAGAAAACGCAAACATATATTCGCCGAATTGACTTTATTAGTAGGATGGACTTTACAATTTATATTCAATTTATAATTTATATTCAGCTATTGTAAATATGGTTGTAATTTGAAAGCCTTCTTAACAGGAACTATTTTTGAGTTAATCTGACTACAAAGCGTCGAATATTACATTTCAGACCATTTTATCGGAAAGATTTACTCAGTTTTCTTTTGGCTGAAAATTGGCATTACCATTATCATTGCTTTAAATGCAGCATTTTTGCTTATTGATAAATTGTTGAATTATAATATGAACCTAAGAGTTTTCGGGTTGTGGGTTCGATTACCATCAGAGACCCTGGTAAGTTTGCTTCATTTTCTGTTCTTTCTTTCTTTCTTATCCTTCTCTAAATTTCTTCTTTCCTTCCATCTCAACTTATTCTATCTGCCTCTCCAGGTAACACAAAGGGACCGAATTTAGCGGACCCAAGTGAGCTGTATCCTTTCCTTCAACGGCTGCCTGTTCTACCTAATCTAACCTAACCTTCCGTTCGGTCAGATTGAGTTATATGGTTGAAATGTGATGATTGCTCATTCAACTCTATTCAGAATAACAATAGCGCATTCCCCATTTTAGCTCCTTTTGTGAGACAGATCTAAAGAGGCGGAGACAGCAGCGTAGTCTTGAAAGTGAGCAATTGTTTTTGCACCCAAAGACTCCCCACTGTTCTTCGTCCATTTTCCGTTTTCTCTATAGGCCATGTTGGGCATAGTTTAATTACCAGTCAGCATTATACGAACTCCTTTCTTTTTCTTTCAGTGTTTCCGCAGAAACACGCTCATGAGTACTTCTCTGCCCTAAATACGTTGCGTTTATGTAACTGTCTGTTATTAAAATTATGGGGCATATAGTAAGCTGTATACAGTGTATCATTAAAAAGTACAAAATTCATTTCTTCCTAGCGTAGAGTAAGCTTTCTTCATTAGACTTACGCCGTAGCGTTTATCCTTTTTTTTTTGAGGAGGAGTTCGGAATATGTCATTTAAGGGTGCTGACCGTAATTTGCAGGATCCCCTGTGATATTGACTTAGGATATATGCGTGGCGAAAGTTTCAATGATTGGCTATGGTGACAGTGGCTAAGTTACTTAATTTAATCTGCCTACAGCTAGTTGGGCACTATGACTTCTTTTCAAACCTCGGGTACAAAAGACTGACTTCTTTTGTGATCTGAATCATGTAGTTCAGTCTTCAGATGCGCGCCTTTCCACAGCTCCTTTAGCTCCGTTACAAATTTTATGACCAGCTTAAGCATAATTTTATCTTTGCATCTAAGGAGCTTCACGCCATTAAACTTGCCTGCTCCACCAAGCATGGGTCTTGGCTGATTTAATTTTGTTTCCATATTCTTCATAAATTTTTTAAAAATTTTGAGCACAGCGATCAATCATTGCGTGTTAGGCATTTGCTTAAAGGAATTTCCAATTTCTCGTTTTTTCAGAACTTTTTAAGTTTGTGGGAGACTCATCGGTCAATTGTGGGAGACTCATTTGTCAACTTATGACTCCCAGCATGGAGAATCTCTATAACAAATACAAAACCTTGGATTCTGACCTTCTCTTACCGCGTTTTGGGCGATCTTTCTTTTAACTGGAAGTATAAGATAATGATGTCTCCTTTTTGTAGGGGTTTTGTCCTAAAAACTAGGCAATCATAGGACTTTGTGTATTATTTGGTCCATAGTTAGCCGATTTTGCTAATTTTAAATAGCGCTTATGTTAACAATATTCTTGATGGTTTGGCAATCTTATCTGGTTCGTAGTACTTAAACTAACTCCGAAAACTTGACTTAAACCGACACACAGATGGTAAGATGAACAGACAAATAGACTTCTCTTTCTATATGGACCCAGAATATGTATACATTAGTCGCAAGTGGATGCTAAAAACGTACATAAAGAATGGCAAGCTGATACATGCCATATTTACTATGTAAATATTGTTCTTAGATAAAAGATGGTTGGTTAAATTTCTGTGTGGAATCACTGCTTTACATGCATTTTAAAACATCATTACTGAATGTATTTTCTTGTATAGTTAGTTGTCTGCATTCACGTATGTTTTTGTGTTTACTGTACTTGTAGTTTGACAAGAACAAACAAGTTACAAGATTTAAGAAAACATTATTACAAAACCAAAGTCATTACATTAAAATAAACGGGGGGTTTAGGGATGATCTAACCATCCAATAGTAAAACTTCACATATAAGAAAGCTCCTCATTCCAATGTTCACGCGTACCGTTAAGTGTCATTGTAAATAATGAAATAATTGTTTTTGTAAAGGGAAAGAAATTAAGTTTTCTTAACAAAATCTTTATACCAATTAAAAAAGGGATATTAACTTTAATATATTGTTAGCTTTAATGAAGACTACGTCAAAATAAATATCTCCTAAGGAAACAGAAAAGTCTATAACAATTAATTATAAAAGACATTTTTATAAGATACGCATTTAATCGAATCTTTTTTTTTTTAATTTGTTATACCGAACACTAATTCTCTCCCATTAAGATAATCAGATTTATACAAGTTTAAAATACATTTACCGAAAAATAACAATCAAAAACTGTAGGAAAGTCTGTTAGTCTTTGCTGCTGTGTTCGTTTTTTGTTTCTATTTCTACACTTGACAAACTAACCAAAAAAGATAAAATGATAAAAACGACAGCATTTGTAAAAGATTTTAGGGATTTAATTGTTACTTTTAATAGCTGCTGTTTTTATGACAATTTAGATTATACAAACAACAACTTTTGCTGTTTCTTAACTTTTTATTATTTTTTTAAAATTTTATCTCTTAAAGTTTTTAAAGTTTTATTTTTATCATTTTATTGTTGTATGCAAAGTCGTATTATTAATGTAACCAAAAATGTGGTTAAGAAGTGATGGTTAGTGAAATGGAAACAAACTTAAAATTTTTTTTACATTTTTTAAAATAAAACAAGTAAGAGCGCTATATTCGGCTGTGCCGAATCTTATATACCCTTCACATTGGTCTTTAAATATACCCAGCCGAGTAATTTTGTACTGCAAATAATATAATAAAAAACCTTGTGCGAGTTTTAAAGTTCATAGAAAAAATAACAAAATTTTAACGTTCGTATCAATAATAGAAATAGATGAAGAAGATTTGAGGTCGAGAGTTTGAAAAGTTTTCGACATTATTCATATTTAAAGGTTAAAAAACTTGTTAAATGTTATGGGATGTTCTAGTCCCCCTGCTCTTCTCCAACTTTTTCTCCAAAATGTATGAATTATTTGATTATTACTTTTTGTAGAATATTCGAAGTCGATAGCTGCAATAGTTTTCCAGAAGTAGCGTATCAAAAATTTTATAAAAATTGTTAATTTGTATGGGAGCTACCCCTTCTTCACCCCCCATCCGAAAATTTTTTTCTTCAGAGCGTAGCCCTTGATGTCCAATCACTTTTTGTAGAACATTTGATTTCGATATCTGTTATAGTTTCCGAGTTATAGCGTATCAAAAATTTCATACAAATCGTTAATTTGTATGGGAGCTACCCCTTTTTTTGCCCCCACTCAAAAAATTTTTTCTTTAAAGCGTAGGCATTCTTCCCAATTTCTTTTTGTAGAACATTTCATTTCGATATCTTTTATAGTTTCCGAGATATAGCGTATCGAATATTTCATAAAAATTGTTAGTTTGTATGGGAGCTACCCCTTTTTTTGCCCCCACTCAAAAAATTTTTTCTTTAAAGCGTAGGCATTCTTCCCAATTTCTTTTTGTAGAACATTTCATTTCGATATCTTTTATAGTTTCCGAGATATAGCGTATCGAATATTTCATAAAAATTGTTAATTTGTATGGGAGCTACCCCTTTTTTTGCCCCCACTCAAAAAATTTTTTCTTTAAAGCGTAGGCATTCTTCCCAATTTCTTTTTGTAGAACATTTCATTTCGATATCTTTTATAGTTTCCGAGATATAGCGTATCGAATATTTTATAACAATTGTCGATTTGTATGGGAGCTACCCCTTTTTTGCCCCCACTCAAAAAAATTTTTCTTTAAAGTGTAGATGTTTGCGTACAATCACTTTTTGTAGAACATTTCAAGTCGATATCTGTTATAGTTTCCGAGATATAGCGTATCGAATATTTTATAACAATTGTCGATTTGTATGGGAGCTACCCCTTTTTTTGCCCCCACTCAAAAAAGTTTTTCTTTAAAGTGTAGATGTTTGCGTACAATCACTTTTTGTAGAACATTTTAAGTCGATATCTGTTATAGTTTCCGAGATATAGCGTATCGAATATTTTATAACAATTGTCGATTTGTATGGGAGCTACCCCTTTTTTTGCCCCCACTCAAAAAAATTTTTCTTTTAAGTGTAGATGTTTGCAAACAATCACTTTTTGTGGAACATTTTAAGTCGATATCTGTTATAGTTTCCGAGATATAGCGTATCGAATATTTTATAACAATTGTCGATTTGTATGGGAGCTACCCCTTTTTTTGCCCCCACTCAAAAAAATTTTTCTTTAAAGTGTAGATGTTTGCGTACAATCACTTTTTGTACAACATTTCAAGTCGATATCTGTTATAGTTTCCGAGATATAGCGTATCGAATATTTTATAACAATTGTCGATTTGTATGGGAGCTACCCCTTTTTTTGCCCCCACTCAAAAAATTTTTTCTTTAAAGTGTAGATCTTTGCGTACAATTACTTTTTGTAGAACATTTTAAGTCGATAGCTGTTATAGTTTACGAGAAATAGCGCATAAAATATTTTACCACATTTGTGCAATTGTAGGAAAAATACCCCTTCCCCTGATCCTATCTGAAAAAAATTTTTCCATTATTTAGGTCCCTTTTTTAGGAATATCCGTGCCAAATTTTGTGGCAAGAGTGACTATATTTACTGAGATATATAGGGATATATGCACGGATTTTGTCCTAAAAAAATGGGTTACTCTGGGTTTTCGCTTATATCTCGGTCAATAGTGAACCGATTTTGCTGATTTTAAATAGCGATTGTTAGCGGGATATTTCTGATCGTTTGACACCATTAACTGGTCTGTATCTTTTTATTTGACTCCGGAAACTTGATTTCAACAGACGGACAGACGGACAGACGGACAACGCTAAATCGGCTTCCCTATCTATAAGGATCCAGAATATATACACTTTATGGGGTCGCAAATGAATAATAAAGAAATTACAAACGGAATGACAAAGTGATATATACCCTATCACTATGTGAAGGGTATAAAAAGCCATAAATGGTATGTAAAATATTTCTATTGTGTTTTGAGAAGAAAAGATTAATGGTTTACGTAGAGCTTCTGTAATTTATAGTTAAACGTAGAATTGCTGGTTGACCTAAAATCATTTATAATTGTCTCTTTGAAAATTCAAGATAAACACGGAATCAATTCTTGGTTAGGTTTTTCCTACACTTCAAAATTTATTATAGTAACTGACTGTAAGCTTTTTAGGAAGTATTTCGTAAAGTTGCTTTAAAATGAAAAAAAAAAAACAGTTCAATTTAAATAAAATATTTTTTAAACTGGTTTGAAGGGGTATTCAAACCTTCAACTAAACAAAAATACTGATTTTCAGTTGAAGTAAGGTTTGTCAGTTAATTTTTTTTTAGTTATAATTAACTTCGTTATTTTTTTCCGATACTTTGTGTTTTACTCTAAATGACAGAAAATTTGATTAATTTTGAACGAATATATAAGTTTATTTTCTGATGTCTGAATTGAAATAAAATATTTTGTTAATTAAAATAAATATCTTGTTAAAAGTATTTTAAATGAATATCCAGTTATTTTGAATAGATTGTCAGTTGATTTCACATAAATAAGTTTTTGAGTGTATCTTTATATTAATAGGCTTTTAAAAATTATAGGTTTTGCTTTTAAGATTTATTTAGCATTTTTTTTAAGTTTATAAATACAAAGATGATGTCTAAGCAACATATTAAAAAAAAAACATTCTTTGAATGGTACCCTTTGTGGTATTTAAAGAAACCTTAAAAATTATTTTGCTTAAACATATTTTGCTGGCATTTCTTTGGTGGCAAGAAACGAAGGAAAATTAATATTGTGAATTTGTTAAATATTTTAGATGCACTTACTACTTAATAATCAAACTTTGTGAATTAATTTTAATCATGATAACTCAAAAATGAGTTATCGTTCTGGGCACAAAAAATTTTATTATTACAAAAAAATTTCTGTCTGACATTTTTTTCTCGGTATATGTTCCAGAAAAGTAGGGCTGCGTCTTCTGAATTTATTTAACATGCCAAAAAAGAAACAAATAAAAGCGCTTTATTCGGCTGTGCTGCAACTTGGTATCTTAAAACATCTGATTTAGCCAAGTGGTTTTCGATCTGAAAATGTAGCAATAAAATTATTTTGTGGAGTTTTTTTTTGAGTCAAAAAACATGCTCATACCAACATTCAAACAAATTCATTAAAAAATATTTTCTTAAAAATAAAAATAATTTAAAAATATGCATGTAAATTTAGGAATCATAGTATTTTGACAATATCTCAGTCCGTAATTAAAGGATCTTGCTTATTTTAAACAACTATCCCTTTAGAGATATTTCTGTTGGTTTCACACATATACCTGGTCCGTAGTTATTAAGGATCGATTTTCTTATATCTAGCGAACGAGAACATATAAACTTTACGAGTTTAAATGATATATTATATGGATATTTATGAATACACAAGCGGAATGAGAATCTGGTATTCATACAGAGTAAACAATCAAGAATTTAATTTTTGATCCGTACTTAGGTTTGTTTAAATCAAATCTAGTTGGGATTATTTAAAAAAAAATCATGCACAAAAGCTTTTTATTTTTATATATTGTTTTGCATTTAAAACTAAGTGTCTCGGTGGCCTTGATAAGAGTGTGGTGGTGTTGCAGCTTGGAAATTTCCATGTTAAAATCTCAGCTTTTGCAAGTACAGAAATAAATTTTTTCAAATAATAAATTTTAAAAAAGGGGAAAAAAATTTTAACATATAACTCTTCTTCTTTAATAAATTTTCATAACCCAAAAATATATCTTTTAATTTTTGAATTAATCCCTATAACGCTTAAGTCAATATTCTGAAGCTACATCAAAGCTTGAATATAAAATAAAATAAAATAAAATAAAATAAAATAAAATAAAATAAAATAAAATAAAATAAAATAAAATAAAATAAAAAAAAATAAAATAAAATAAAATAAAGTAAAATATAATAAAATTTATACTAAATAAATCTCACTTGGTTTTAAAAAATCTGTACTTATCGTACTCTTGACATCGCTGTGGCTTAATTTAAGTAAAAACTACTTGGTTTATTTTTTTTGTAAGTACTTTTATCACTATGTACAGGGTACAGAAAGAAATAACTTAAAATATATCCTAACTGTGTAAAGAATCGCAGAAAGATTAGAAAATTAAAGAATCTGTCCTTAACAAAACAAATTTTTCAAGGCGTAGATTCCTGCAACACTTTCTTTAACTTTTACATCAGCATAAGTTGCGTTATCCTTAAAACACAAAGCAGAAAAGCTACGATTTTTGTTTCTTATGTATAACAGTTTCTGCGTAGATTTTTTGTTAAGTTTAACAACAGCTCGTAATTGTATTTCACATCGGTTTTATGAGTTACGTTTTATTATCCAATATGGTACAAATTACTTTATAGGAAAAATAAATAAAAAAAACTAAATAAAGTGTAACACCCCCAATATTATTATTTTAATAGTTTTTGTGTTTTAATTAAATTTTTTCAACATCTCATTTCAAAAGACTAAAATTTATGAGGGTTTATTGACCTTTTGAATTACGAATTATACGTTTCATATAAAGTTAAGAGCAAAACGGAGCCATGGAAACTTATACACTCATAAATACAAGCATAATAATAAATTTTTTTTTATTAATATTGCCATAATTACCAAATATTGTTTCATATAATAAGCAAAATGGAAACAGAAGAGGTAAAAGTTCTTGACTTCCTGTTTTGTCTGCAGTCATTCAAATTAAGTTTCTCTTATATGAAAATAATATCCTTTACAGGTGAATGTATACATGACCCGTGAAAGTGTGTGTATGTTCTAGTATGAATATGTACCTCAGCTTATTGGAAAATAAATGACATTGTTTCCTAATGATAGTTTAATAACAATATTTACTTCTGCCGTGATTATCCTGACTACTAGGTTTGCACTTATGTCTCTCTACTGATATTATAAAGCAGACCGTTTAATGTTGCAAAGGTCGTTTGTTTAAAATGTCTGTGCTTACAGATACTGAAATATAATTAGTTTTAGTTAGTGATAATAATATCTGAAACAATGTCCAAAATACTAATGAGTAATTTTAAAATAAGGAGTAGGGTTCATTTGACTTTGAATACATTTTACAATTATAAAAAAATTTAATTAGAAAAATAAAGAAAAGCAAGTGAGAGCGCTATATTCAGCTGTGCTTAATTTTATATACCCTTCACATTGGGTTTTCGAATACCCAAACTTTTTTTATTTTATCCATATTTTTTATGCAGGAAATATTTCTAATTTTTAAATAGTGGTCGGTGTCATACCTTAACCCTAAGAATGACTAGGGAAGTTGTAAATGTTTTTATCAGAATTTTTTCAAATTTTGTATTGCAATGAAAATAATATTGTAGGAAAATTTTTGCAAGGAAAAAATGAGTTGGGTCTTGTCCTTCATTTGACCAAACAACGGGCAACCTGGAACCTATAAGGGGATTTATTGAAGTTTCCCTAACTTTGCATGGGGGCCCCTTAGGCGATGAAAATAGGGGGTAAGCATTTCTTAAAAATATGTTTGGGAAAGAATACTAATGGGAGTCGGTAGTACGCTTTGTTTTTATAAGGTCGAGTCTGGGGAGGTTTTTTAAATTTTGTATGGGGTCTTGGCTTTTAATTTGGTCAGTTTTAAGGTAATTTGATGGTTTTTAATAGCAGATCTTTCGTAAATATATGTTATAGTTTGATACCACTTACGGTTCTATACGACATTGGGAGCTTCAAAAAATTGATTTCAACCATTACATGGACATTAATTTTCATTATTAAATTGTTTTGACCTTTTATAAGCAAATCGAAAGCTTCAACCCCGTTTTATTTATTGGTTTTTTTAGAGTAACGAAATTTTTTAAGTATATGAACGAAACGTGTTTACCACTTTTAATATAAACAATGTAACCCTTTAGGCACGCCCACTACTTTATATTAATTTTTAAATTTTTTTTGTAAACTGAGATAATTAAAATGATATGTTTGTACTATTATGCACTATTATGCTAGAAAATTTCTAAGTAACATACTATCGTTTAAACACATATACCCAGCCACACATCCTTTCCACACAATTGTTGGTATATTGGCCTAGCAGGTAGAGAAATATGGGATATGTAATACTTTGATTAAATCAAAACTCATGTTAGTTCAAACAGAAGCTTCTTAAAAATCTTTGTAAATTATTGTGGTGTGAGTTCTTATGTTTTCAATCTTACAAAATTTTTAAGCAACAACAAAAGTCATTTGAGACAAAATAATTTGTAACCACACGCATTTGAAAGCAAGCAGAGAAGAAAAACCTTTGAAACATGGAATTGCCAAATAGTATATTCAAACACAACCACAACATGACTTACTCTATTGGCGAAAAGAAAAAGCATGTTTCAAGTGTATAAAATAGGGACCCGATAAAAATCATTTTAAAACGAATTTTTTATTTTTTTTTAAAAAACAATCCATTTAAGTAAAATTTTTTTTTTCAAAATAGTTAGTTATATTTTCATCTGTCTTTTTGCTACCGGTACTTTACATATGATCAACAATTGTAAAAAATATTCGTGGTTTAGTTAAAAGCAGATACCACACACAAAAAATTATCTAAGAAAACTTAACTTAAATGAAGCCATAGCGGTGTCAAAAGTACGGTGAGTACGATTTTTCTTAAATCAAGTACGAAATTTCTTACTCCAAGTAAAATTTTTCAAGTACGAATTTCTTACTTTTAGCCACAATAAAGCCAAGAAAAGATTGATTTAAGCCGTAAGCGGGATTAATTCGAAAATGAAATGTCATGGAGTTTTATTATTAAAGAAGAAGAACTTTTGATTTTACTTTTATTTTATAGATACTTAAAGCCTACAATTTAATAATTTCATTTTTTGTACTAATCGAAGCTGAGATTCGAACTAAGGACTTTATGCTCTGCAGCGCGTTACCTCTAGGCTACCGAGACACTTTGTTTTCAAAGGTAAAAAAATATATTAAAACAACAAGCTTTTTTCTGCTTTATTTGTTGAAGCAATCCGAATAGGCTTGATTTAAGAAAGTGTAGGTACGCATCGTACTTAAAAACTTCAAGAACGATTTTGGATAGATTCAAGAATAAAATTCTTGATTTTGGAAAGCGAGTTTTCTTTCTGTGCAGGGTTGCATTATTCAAAAATGTTTTAGTGACCCTTACAAAAAGATTTCAATTTTGACAACCGAAAAAAGACTACAAATTAAGTTTTGGAATATTTATGGCATTTTTTGCATTCATTAAGATTTCAACTATCAAATCGTGAAAGGAAAGGTTATGGATACCGATTAAGGCCGAAAGATTACTTAGTAGACAAGATTATTTTTTCACAAAATTGGCACTTGTTTTTTTTGGTATTATGAATCAACAAATGGTAAATTAATAACTTTTGACCCAATCTGAGGCCTAAAATTGATTAGCAATTTCGGAAAAAGTTTAAATTTTTTTTATTGAAATTATGATTTTAGAAACTTAAAATAAAAGGGTCAAAAACCCAGATTTAGTTGTTTTTTTTAAGTCAGCAAATTGAGCTAAAGCACTCTTTTTTAAAGATTTAAGAACTTCTTGCATTTTTTGAGATTATGAGTCTTTTAACACAGATTGAAGATAATTAAATTCTTCATATTTTTTTAAGATTATTGTCTAAGAAATATAGAAAAAAACGTCGACCTAGAGGTTCACTAGACTAGATTTTTCTAAATTGAGGTTCTTGAAGTAATTAAAGAACAATTTTGAAGTCGGAAGTCCTTAAAATAGAAGAAAAATCCTTAAAATAGAAAAGAAAGTCACGCAAATTTTAATTTTTAAATTATAGTTCTCATTGGAATTTATTAATTTACTGGTTAGTTTTTAAAACTTCGCTTACTAAATAGTTTGTTATTTGTTAGTGAGAAAATAAGTTTCTACAGTGCAGGTTAAAGAAGTAAAACACAAAATATAAAGGTCAAAGGAAAGAACTCCTTGCTATTGGAAAATTATATAACTTAAATAGAACTTTGAAAAACATGTACAGATTGTAAATTCAAATTCTAAGTTTTTTAAAATTTTCGCCAATGCCCTGTTTTTCGTTCACACAATATTTTTTATGTGAAATTTTCTAAAATCCTGTTAGTACCAGAACTGCAGTCTTTAATTTTATTCCTTTATTTAAAAAAGTATGCATGAACTAAAAATTGACAACCAACTTCTTAAATGTTTGACAGAGAATAATTGTATGTCTCAGAAAAAATATTTTTCTCTAACCCTGTTTTAACTTCATTAGAATGCCTCTGAACTACTATCATGAATTTTCAATAACATGACTTCCTTCAGTTTCGTGCTCTGATTCTATAACGATGCAAGTAAAAAAATAGCTGTGAATATTATTTTAGTAAAACATAACATAATACTCGCTTAGAATACTTTTTTTGTCGCACCAAAATATTCACCTTAATCTTGAACTGAAAATACAACAACTGAAGATAATGTACATGTATTTCTGTATTTAATTTAAATTCAAAATGCCAAAAAGATGTTTTATTCATTTATATATTTTGTATTGATTTTGTTAATATTAAGTTAAGTTTTTATTAAATTTTAGCAAAAAATGTAATTTCAGAACGTGTCTTCTTTTTTTACAAAATTTTGCTTAACTGCATACTTAAGATTGATAAAAAAAAAAGTTCTCGTATTTATACTTTAGATTTGCTATCGCTTAGGCATAGCCTTCACATAAGTGTTGACATAAAGTAATCAAAATGTTTACTTAAACTTGAGCTTAAAGCAAAATATTTGTTTTCTTATAGTGAATTTCTACAGTAAACTATCTTAACATTTTCCGGTGTAAAAAATAAACAAGATTCTTTTAAAAATTTGTGCAAATACACTTAAACTGTGAATATGTATATATTAACTTGCATACAAACATGCAAACATGTAAACATACGCTTATTCTTATATTTTTGCATGAGGATTTTGTGTTTTGTTGTGTGTAAAGCTCTAAGATGATTTTCTTACCTCTTTTTGTCCGTACAATACGATCTTTTCACCAGTTTCTTAATATTTTGTATTTTTGTCACGCGTTTGATTGCATTACTTTTTGAATTTTGATTGAATAGCATTTTTCTTAACAATTTGTTTTATTTAAGAAAATATAATTTTTTTATTCCAATTGCAATTGGTTTAAAGCTAACCATCTACCTAGGTATGTATACAAGTAAGAGAAAATTGAAAAACTGTTAAATTATATACAGGGTGTCTGCCGTCAAGGTATACTACTTTGTTTTGCCACCATTTTGGTAGTTCATATTTGGCAGCCGTGAAATAAAGACGTGGCAAATTTATCATACAAACATTTTTGGCAAATCCACGTGTTTTAATGGTTAAAATATTTTTTTTAAATCAATCAACAATGTTCATAAAAAAATCATAATAAGTGACGAGGCACATCTTTATTTGAATGAATATGTCAACAAACAGAATACTCGGTTCTGGGCAATGAAAAACCCTCAAATGTTTCATGAGTCACCTTCGTATCCATTACAAGTGACAGTCTGGTGTGCAATTTAGTCAAGAGGATGCATTTGGGGCCTACTTTTTTTTCCTAAAAATAAAATTTATGTATTTTAGCTTTTATTTTTTTTTAGCTTAAAACTGTTTTGGAGAATCGATATCGCGTAGTCATGTCATATTTTGACAATTAAAATTTTTTTACCTAGTGAAAGGTGTCTGTTAAGTTATTAAATTAACTATGAAAAAAGTAGTCCAACAATAAAGCTAATTGGCTTAGAATAATATCCTCATCCTCATCTGAATATTCGCAGGTTAACTCTATAATCAAAATACAGCTCTGGCCTCGCGGGTTACAGTTTTATGGTGTTGTATACAGAACAAAATAAAAACGATAAAATAAAAATTTATTTAATTTTCTACCAGTAAACAATTTTGAAAATACAACTAATATGTTATTTTAATTACCATTTCTTCAAAATAAAAAAATTTGTTAATACTTATAAATTTAATCAATTTTAGAATATTATATAAGGGAAAAAACTGTTTTTTTCAAATTTTCAAATGTTCAGTTTTAAAATATGTACATTTAATTTTCCACTGGCTAATTGGTAGAAACTCTGTGCTACGTCTGGATTGTAAACTTATACTCTACAACTCGATTTTAAAACCAATTTGGTGCTACGGTGTACAATTATAGGGCACTGCTTCCGCTTCTAACATAGAAAAAAATCCAACGCCGTCAAAACAAAATTCTAAGAATGATAACTGGTGCTCCTTGGTATATTAAAAACAGCAACATCCACAAGGATCTAGAAGTTGCATTAGTAAAAAGCAAAATCCTAAACTATGCGGACAAGTATTTATATAAGCTTGAAACACATCCAAATCCGCTCGCTCGAAGCATCCTGCAACATAGTGGGCACACCCGCCTAAAAAGAAGGGATACTATTGCTCTTAGGTGAAACTTTCAAAATTAGTTATCCTCATTGTGAGAACTTAAATTTTAGTCTGGTACTGACTGGACTAGTATTAATTACTTAGTTTTAAGATTTGAATACCTTTTATTAGTTCGCTTAAGCGAACATTCAATAATAAAATATATGAAAAAAAAAAAATTAATTTTAAAATACAATGCAATCCTCCACAGTAGCTTAAATAAGTGCCTGTGCTCTTGAATTTTAGTGAAAGCTTCCCACATCAAAAAATTTTTATAGTTACTTTGTTAGAATCAGAATGAAAACGATTAAACTTAGCATGTCTTTAAAAAATGTGGGTTAAAAGTTGTTTTTATTTAAATCACACTGTTTATAATATATTTATTTAAATCACACTGTTTATAATATAAACGCTATGGTTTTTAAATATTTTTCAATTCCTAAAACTTTTCACATCTTACAGAACAGAGGGGCTGGAACATAATAATTGCAAGACGCACGCACTTTTCACTCAACCGATAAGGCATTCTATTTTTAATGTGGGTGTTAATATTACTTTTATTTACCTAGTTCTAATTATAAAACTCACCTCAAAACAAATGAACTCAACTAAAAAAACAAAGAAATTAAAAATATTATGGACATAATCTAGCAATATAGCGCTTTCTGAATGCTAGGCTGATACTCTACTATAAGACCACAGAGAATTGGAATTTCTTAAGTTTTATTTCTTAATTATGCCAGCGTTTATGCCCGTTTTTAATTTTTGTATGTTCAATTTAAAAGGTTCTGCATGTTAACAATCAAAACGTTAATTGAAAAAAAAAATTGGGAAACATTTTTCCTGTATATAATGCTATGTTAAAGACCAGAGGTGGATGAATGTGATTTCTTTCTTAATATATATAGGTAGATTTTTTAATTAGGCCTAAAAAAGTATTTAGCATAAAAACAAATCATGTAGAAAATAATTATAATCCGTTTAATATTTTTTTACATGACCCTCATATAAATTCCCTTCAGTTAACCTTAACTTTACCTTAACTACTGCCGATTTCTACATTAGTTCGAAAGTTTAAAGACTTTGTTCCATCAAATCAATATTAAATTTAATTTATTCTTTTGTAAAATAATTTAATTTTTACCATAAATGTTTTATGTCTAAAATACTCAAGAACATTCAACAAGTGTTTATCCTTAGTGGGGTTTTTCTTTGTGGGTTAAAGTGTATGTTTGAATTTTGAATCACTGACAAATCTGCTTTGTGTTTATTTTGGTAAGATTCGGTTTGTTTAAGTAATTTATGTAAATTTTTGAGAAAACTATTCAATTGTTTGATATGCAAAAGGGGAAGACACATTTAAAAATTGTTATTTCTTTTGATTTCGTATTTCCTTTGTTTGCTTTAAATCTTTTGTATCTATGAAACAAGTAAGTATGTTGCAGTCGGTGAAGCCTGACCATCTTACACCCTATACCACATTTATATGGGGCTTTAT
The DNA here is from genome assembly GCA_963583895.1 of Melanophora roralis. NCBI lineage: Eukaryota > Metazoa > Arthropoda > Insecta > Diptera > Rhinophoridae > Melanophora > Melanophora roralis. The sequence continues at coordinate 41,976,402 of OY757189.1, read as the reverse complement.
AAAAAAAACACCGATAGTTTCTGTTTAAAGAATAAAAGTTTGACTTATAAAGATAAACATGTGTGCAAAACTTTAATTTAAATTTGCAACCCAAAATTTTTCCTCCAGGATGGCATATACATAGCTAGGGTGACCATTCGTACTGATTTCATCAGTACACATACATACATATTTTTAACTTAGTGTCAATTATCGAGATATTTTTCTGAGTTTTAGTAGCAAGAATCTCGCAGGTATACCTGATGATTTGATAACCCAAACAGGTCCGAGAAATATCAAGGGGCTTTAGAAACTTGATTTCAACAAATTAAGGGACAAATGGACATCACTAAATCAACTGTCCTATCTATAAGGATCAGGAATGCGTATACTACCACGTGTGTGGTGTGGGTAAAAAACACCAAAAAGTGTTTGTTGAGATATAAAAATTAAAATAGGAAACTGTTTTTAAAAAAAAGAAAAAAAGAATTTATATAATTTTGAGGTACATTTAAATATGCTGAAACCTTAGAGAATTAAATAAGAAAAAATATTTTTTATTGTGATAACATTAAAAAAAACTAAATATATTAGGGAAGAAATGCGTAATGTTAACATTGAAAAAGCCAACATAATTGTTATTAAAGGGATCCGTTTTCTCTCCTTAATAAAAACAAGTAACAGCGCTATATTTGGCTGTGCCGAATCTTATATACCCTTCACATTGGTCTTTAAATATTCCCAGCCGAGTAATTTTGTACTGAAAATTATATAATAAAAAACCTTGTGCGAGTTTTAAAGTCCATAGAAAACTATACAAAATTTTAACGTTCGTATGAATAATAGAAATATATGAAGAAGGTTTGAGGTCGAGAGTTTTAAAAGTTGTCGGCATTATTCATATTTAAAAGCTAATAAAACTTGTTAAATGTTATGGGATGTTATAGTCCCGCTGCTCCTCTCCAACTTTTTCCCCAAAATGTATGAATTATTTGATTTTTACTTTGTGTATTACATTCCAAGTCGATAGCTGTTATAGTTTCCCTGATGTAGCAAATTGAAAATTCCACAAAAATGGTTAAATTGTATGGGAGCTACCCCTTCTTCACCCCCCACCCAAACATTTTTTTTCTTTGAAGAGCAGGCCTTGTTGTCCAATTACTTTTTGTAGAACATTTAATGTGGATAGCTGTTATAGTTTCCGAGATATAGCGTATTGAAAATTTAATAAAAATTGTTGCTTTGTACGGGAGCTACCCCTTTTCTGCCCCCACTCAAAAAATTTTTATTTTGGAGCGTAGCCCTTGATGCCCAATTGCTTTTTGTAGAAGATTTCAAGTCGATAGCTGTTTTAGTTTCTGAGATATAAACTATTTTACCAAATTTCTGCAATTGTAGGAAAAATACCACTTCCCCTGGTCCTATCTGAAAAATTTTTTTTCATTATTTAGGTGCCTACTTTAAGAGTATCCGTGCCAAGTTTGATGGCAATAATTTTTTTTTTGCATATTTTTTATTATTGAATCTTCGCTTTAGCGAACTAACAGTAAGTTTTCAAATCTTAAGAATAAGGAAATAATATTAGTCCAGCCAGTGCCAGACTAAAATTTAAGTTCTCATAATATAAATAGTTATCTTCATCTAAGCGCAATAGTATCCCTCCTTTTCAGACGGGAGTGTCCACTATGTTGCAAGATACTTCGAGCGAGCGGGTTTGGATGTGTTTCCAGCTTATTTAAATACTTGTCCATTTATTTCAGGATTTCGAATTTAACAAGTGGAACTTCTAGATCCTTATGGATGTTGCAGTTTTTGACATACCATGGAGCACCAGTTATCATTCTTAGGATTTTATTTTGACGGCGTTGTATTTTTTCTATGTTAGAGGTGGAAGCAGTGCCCCATAATTGTATACCGTAGCACCAAATTGATTTTAAAATTGAGTTGTATAGTAGAAGTTTACAATCCAGATGAAGCACAGAGTTTCTACCCATTATCCAGTGGATTTGTGCAGCAATAATGACTATACTTACTGAGATATATAGAGATATATGCACGGATTTTGCCCTGAAAAAATGGGTGTTTTTTTGGGTTTTCACTTATATTTCGGTCAATAGTTAATAGATTTTTCTGATTTAAAATAGCGATTGTTGGCGGGATATTTCTAATCGTTTGACACCATTAACTGGCCTGTATCTTTTTATTTGACTCCGGAAACTTGATTTCAACAGACGGACAGACGGACATGGCTATATCAACTTCCCTATCTATAAGGATTCAGAATATATATACTTTATGGGGTCGCAAATAGATAATAAAGAAATTACAAACGGAATGACAAACTGATATATACCCTTATCACTATGTGAAGGGTATAAAAATCATACTTTAATTGAAGCAGTTATACTGAGCTAATAATGTTGTTTGTCTTTTAAAGTTTCCCTTATAAATTGTTAATTAAAAATCATGTATTTTTCTAAGTCATTACAGTTTGATCAAAAACACTTTTTATACGTTTATATTAATTTTGTTAATCACTGTTAGTTAAATTTTCCTGCCCTATGGGCTATGAGATTTTTAAATTACAAAATCATTACAAAAGTCAACTCACTAAATTCAAATAATAAATTACCATTGATTACTTAAAGCAATCCACCTAAATCACTGCAAAATCAAATGCCTTTAAATAGAAAAGTTAAGTAGCTATTCTGAAATATTCTCACGTACTCGAAGCCTAATGGAGAAAATTGCTTAATAATGCATAAAACAACAGAATTAGCAAAACCCGAAGAAAGAAGAACAAATATCTACTTATGTACGTTGTAGCCTCTTGTATACCTTTGCATTAGAAAAGTTAATAATTTAGTTCTTAATGTTGGTGTTGACTGTTATCGAAAATCGTACTTGAGAAAAATATTAAACTTATGATTTCAGTTTAAATAGATTTTAGTAATTTATATTTTCAATATAACAAAAGTGATGAGAAAGAAAGTTTTTATTTAACTCTATACAAACACATACACACGTATAAATATATACTTATAGAAAAGTTGTAGATTTTGTCTTAAAAATAAAAAAATATGAGGAGAAGAGCACGTACAATTATAAATATTCGATACAAGTTTTTCCATTAGCTTTAACAATGGGGGAGCAAAAGAATGTTTTATGTGTTTCTCTGACCATTTCTTTTGTTTATTTCTGCCTTTGTGCAAGTCAATAAGAATTTTAGTAAGAAAGTCACTTTTTTTTTTTGGAATAAAGGAGGTTAGAAAAAAAACATGGCATAAATTGATTGAGTTGTCAAGTTTAAATTTTTATTATTTTTTTATGTTATTTTAAAAGTAGATAGGGAGTACTTTAATTAGTTTTAGCAGAGTTAAATATAAGGCAACTTGAGTATTTTATATTTTTAACACATGTTTTAAGTTTTGACTGCCTTGTGTTTTAAGGTTTTTATTTTAGGAAAATTTATGAGGTTGTTGTGATTTTATTTTATTTGGCTTAAGACAAATACTGGACTTACACCAGACTTGCACGGTGAAATTTTTCATGAAATTGCTTTTATAAAATTAAGAGCTTCTAGACAAAGGGTGTAGGGTTTGTTTACCATTTTTATCTTAAAAATAAAATTTCATGGAAGTAATTTCATTACGAATTCCAAAACACAGCTTAAAAATAGAATATTTTTTTTAATTTTTACTTTTTTTTTTTAAATTCAACTTTAAAGATATAAAATTTAAGTGGAAGAAAAAATTAATTAAGTTCAGTTATAAAATAAATAGAGAGATAATCATAAGAAGATATTCCAAAAAAATTATTTTTAAAAATCTTTTTGGCTGTCAAGTCTAGAAATTTTTCATGGCTTCCTAAAGATGTCGCCATAACGCCTCTCATATATATATTTTCTTTTTTTGGGATCACTTTCTTCTAGATATTTATCAGAAACGTTTTAAATAAATGGAGGTTTGAAAATGATTGAGCTATAATTTATGTCAATCATATTCGTATAATCCGTGCAATTAAAGTTCGTGATAGGTTTTTTACATTTTTTAAGTTTCGTCGGAGCTTTTACATGGTTACGGTAGTGTAAAATTCCTTAAAGCATTTACCTTTTTATTGTTGAACAATATTATTAATAAAATGATCACCATAAGCCTATTTATTATTTTTTTAATTTAACTCCAAGTACTGAGATATACATACGTATGGATTCGTGAAAATATGATCTTACATATGGGACACAGTTGTAATATTTAATATTGAAATACATTTTTCTATACAATCTTCATGCAGGTTTTCAGAAATTTTAACATAGAACAAGGATTACAATGTGCCTTTAAATATTTTTTCTATCCCATAAAATTTTATTTACGCTAGTGTATATATGTACATTCACTTGCAGCTTTTTTTGTCGAATTTTTTTTCGCCCTAAAGTTTGCAGTCAATTGCTTAAAAATTATGGGCTATGTCTAGTTCATTCTTTTAAAGTTTTCGTTTTAAAGAATTTTTTTGTTGAATTTTGGGATGATGTTTAATAAATCTTTAAATATTTAAGGCTTTAATTTAAAAGATCTAAGCCATTTTAAAATCCCTAATTAAAAGGTTACAGCCATCACAGCCTTCTTTAACTCCAAGCTCAAACTTCATTCATAGTATTACTATTATTGGAATTTTTTATTATTTAACAAAAATAAAAAAAAAATTATTCCTTTAAATAATATTTTTCGACAGTAATAATCTTAAATATTTGTAAATGAAGTTTTCTCCGGCTTGTGCAGTTAAGGATGATTGCGGGGTGTAAGACTTTTGTGGGGACTAAGATAACTAAAGAGCTGGTCAATATATAATTGATTGGGAATAAAGTACTGCTCTGAACCATTTGCAGGGTAATTTTATATGAAGGCTATAGAAAATAAATGGCAAATTCAGTTTTTTTGGTTAATTTTGGCTTTTTCTAAGAATAAAGCACAAAATTAACATTGAAATCCATCCGGAAAAACAAGCTACCAAACGGGCAAAAATAAAACAATTTTTACACAAAATGGCCTCTAGTGCAAGCGATAAGAAACAAGAGCTCTTATCAAAATTACATTAACCTGAAAATATTAAATCGTATTATTTTATATACACATACTATACACACACACATATGTTCACATGGGATTCCCAAGTAAAATGGCAAAAAGGGTAAAATAACTCTTTCTTTTTAAAAAAATTCGATGAATTAACGTTCAGAAAAGAGCTAAAAACCAACAAATATTCGATTACCGGAAAAGTCCTGGAAACTGGCTTAAGAGAAAGTATTTATCAATTGTCCTCTTAAATTCCCACGCTGGTTTTAGTTTGGTTATCAGTTAAATAGTGGCTCTCCTTATATATTTCCAATTTTTTGCCTTTAATTTGTTATTGACTTTGAGAGAAATAAAAGATGGTTGTCTTGGCTTACTAAATGTAACGGAATTTAACAAAAATCAGCATTTAATTTTTAAAAAAAAAAAAAACTCTTTAGGAAAACAAGGGCCTTTATTTTGATTTTTTATAATTTTGGTTTTTTGTTACTTGGTTAATTCAAGTAACATGCGATTATTAAAAAATCCTACAAGTGTTACAATCTTGTCAAAGCTTCGTAGGTAGAGCCGATTGTATTTATAACCTAATAATTATGCATATGTTTGTAAGTTAAATTTAACAAGCATACATTTTAGAGTTGTTAAATTCAAAAAATCTTTGAATATTAAAAAATCGTAAAAGTAAGAAGAAGAATATTAAAATAACTTTATGTTAACCCCTAAGTTAGTTCAAACCATTTTAAGACCAATTTTCGTAAAAATTAAAATAAATTTATACATGAAATATGCTTTTTAATTGGCTAGTTTAGTAGTCATGTTTTTTTTAATATTATAAATCGTAATGTAGTTTACGTATACATAACATTGAACAAGTTCGAAGTAAGTATACGCCATTAGGAACAAGTGTTTAACATAAATTTCTGCAAAAAAATTTAATTATGTTCAATATTTGTAGTTAAAAAAACAGGCACACAGACATACACACACACAAAAACACAAATACAGATACACCATTTTTTAAGATGTATCTTTAAAGAGTTAAGCTGCTTTAGTTGTCTGTTAAGAGGCGTTGCCAGAACTTTGTAATCAAAAAAGGCAAAATTTTTTTAGAAAATGGCTAAATCGTTTTAACAGGAAATCTTAAATACATAAACCAATTAATGGGAAACCCCTGTGTTATTATTTTCTTTTACAACAATTTTAGGCTGGAAGTACTTTTTTAAATAGTTACAACAAAAATACGAAATAACAAAAAAATTTAAAAAAATCACTAAAAGAACTTGTCTATATTTTGTATTTAAGTAAAAAATGTCTGCATCAAAAAGTTTGTTGTTTGTTACAAGGCGACAGAGTAAATATGATAAAAATCAGTATGATTTTAAAAACCGTGAGTTAGAATTTAAAGTATTGTTTAAATCACCCTCTTAAACAGTGTAACAACGCCACATGGACATAAAAAATCAATGTCCATTTTATAGGACTTGAAATTTTTAAGGATTGATTTTATAAAATATTCATTTTAATATAAATTCAGAATATTTTTTATCATTAAAGATTTCATATTAAAGAGAATAATACGTAGAGTAAAAAAAATTTTTTAGCCCTTCAAAACAACAAAATATTAAAACAATCCTTAGAAAATTTTCATATCCCTGAATATTTAAGTAATAATTATGCATTTTTATTATCCTGTAGAATTTTTTTTGTAGTAGCTGGAAAACGTTTGCTTTTATTTAATAACGTCTTTAAAATTTAATTTCTACTGTGAAAAAATTATTTTCCTGAAACAATAAAGATCTTTTTTTCTTATTTTTATTATTGAATCTTCGCCTGTGGCGAACTAACAATAAGTATTCAAATCCTAAAACTAGGTAGTTGATATTAGTCCAGCCAGTGCCAGACAAAAATTTAAGTTCTCATATTAATTATCAATCTTCATATAAGCGCAATAGTATCCCTCCTTTTCAGGCGGGTGTGCCCACTATATTTCAGGATGTTTCGGGCGAGCGGATTTGGGTGAATTTCCAGCTTATTTAAATACGTGTTCACATAGTTCAGGATTTTGCATTTAACTAGTGGAACTTGCAGAGCCTTGTGGATGTTGCTGTTTTTAACATACCAAGGAGCACCAGTTATCATTCTTAGGATTTTGTTCTGACCTCGTTGAATTTTTTCTATGTTGGATGCGGAAGCAGTGCCCCATAATTGTACGTAGATTTGTAGAGTAGAAGTTTACACTCAAGACGTAGCACAGAGTTTCTACCAGTTAGCCAGTGGATTTGAGCAGCTTTAAGTTTCATTTGAGTCAGCTTTGCATCTATACGCGTCTTCCATGTAAGGCGACGGTCCAGGTGAATGCCAAGGTATTTCGTCTCAAATCGTTGAGGCACCATATGGTTGTTAATAAGGATTGGAGAGCACATTTCTTTGCGTAAAGTAAACGTTACGTGGGTACATTTTTGTTCATTTATTTTTATTCCCCATAATTTTGCTCATTTCTCTACTTGAGTTACGTGTTGTTGCAATTGGCACGAAGCCTCTTTAGGGTGTTTATGAATACTGAGAAAGGCGGTATCGTCAGCAAATGTCGACGTATGAGTAAGATTGTTTGTGGGCATATCTGTTGTGTAGAGCAAGTACAAAATTGGACCTAGTATACTCCCTTGAGGTACACCAGCCCCAATTTGTTGAGAAAAACTTATTTGATTTCCCTCTTTGATCATAAATTGTCGACCGGTTATGTACTTTTCTAGTAGATTGAAAATATTAGCTGGAAGGTTTAGCTTTAGTTTGTTTAACAGGCCTTCGTGCCATACTTTATCGAAAGCTTGAGAGACATCAATGTAAAGCGCGGAGCAGTACTTCTTTTCCTCAAATGTTTTTCTTATAACCTGCACCAGTCTGTGAGTTTGTTCGATTGTGTTATTTTGACTTCTAAAGCCAAATTGGTGATCTGAAATGCAATTTTTTCCATTCATGATCGGAGTCAGCTTGTTTTTAAAGAGCTTTTCGAACAATTTTTACAAAGTTGGTAACAAACTTATAGGCCTATACGACTCCATCTTCGACAATAAAGATCTTATTAATTTATTATTTTTCTTAGCATTCTAAAATTAATTTTACCTGAGCAACTACTTTTTAACTTATTTCATCTTTTTTTTTAAAGAGATTAAAATTGCAAAAATATCCAGAGAATGACTAAATAAGACACTTGGCACTTTTTGTTTAATATTTTAACAATTTCAAGCACAGTGCAAAATATGGCAAAAATAAGCGAAAACAAACTTCAACTAGCAGCATAAAGAGCAATAAGGAAATTGTTTTCTTCCTCTATACAAATTATTTTAAAGTATTAAAGCTAAACAGAGAAAACTTTACCAGTCATTCTATTTTTTATTTGAACAATTTGTTCACTTTTTATGTTGTCGTGTTTTTAACAAAATTTTGGTTTTTTAGTAGACAAAAAAATTTAAAGTACTTTTGCAACATAATAGAATAGAAAAAAAATTTGGAACAAAAAAAAAATGCTAATAAAAATATTTAAAGATTTTTATATTTCATTTAACCGTTTACCATTTATTTTTCTTTTGATTCTATTTAATTTGAAACATTTCTTCAAAGTGAATAAAACTTTTTCAATTATGTTTGTTTTTATTTTGTGAACATTTTTGTTAAACTTTTTTTATGAAATAAAAGAAAAGATATTTTGCAAAAATAAATATATGAACCTAAAACATTTTTAAAATGAAAACTCAAGTAAATATTAAGCGAAATCACAATGAACTAAATAAAAGTTTTTTAGAAAGTTTAGCTGGAAACATTTATTTACTTTATTAAATTAAATAAAAGGTGTTAAGTTAAAAATTATTTCAATACAAGGAATTTCAATGCATGGAATTCTGAAAAAAAGACTGCGTACTGACTTACTACGATACATAGCTGACGCTTACAACCAAATACCTAACAGCCGAACAAAGAGTACTGATGATGAAAATCAATGCTGATTTTGAAAATGCATTCTACCCGGTTGATATAAAATATATTAATTTAAATTTGGTTAATTCAGAGAAATTAATTTTTTTTTAGAAAACGAATGTGTTTAAATATTTAACGCGGCTTTAATAGTTTCATTAAAATAACACAAACCAAGATTATATCTTAAAAAAGAATTCATCACACACTTACTTGCTTAATAATAATATCTTTTGTTTGACACTTTATTCTTCCGTAATTTAAGACATTTATTAAACTTTATTATTTACTTTTTTAAAGTTTTTACTTGTTTGAAAGTTTTTTTTGCAAAAATGTTCATTTAATTTAAAATTCTTTTACAGAGCGTCCATCAAGCAAACATTTCTCCCTACACTTTTGCTTAACTTTAAGTTGACTTTAGCTGTTGGTGGAAAAGACAATGTTTTTCTTATGTCCACCAGTTTTTGCCCAGCGCAGTCAGCCAGTCACATAGTTATTGACAGTTAAAGTTTTCTGTAGTTTTACCAAATAAACAAAGTTTTTTCTGTTGAAAAGTTGAGAATAATGCCAGCACAGTAAATAAAATGCACAAAATTAAAAACAAAGTGAAAACTAAATTCAAAAAAAGAATATAAAGAGTAACTTTGTTTGTAAGCAATGATTAGACTTAAAATTAAAACGTATTTTTTGCACAAAAACCCAAGTCTTAAATAAGTTTTAGCATTGGCCGAAATGACAGAAAAAATAAAAATAAATGGAATTTAAATTTTATCAAGTAACTAGGTATTTGGTTACCTGGAATATATCAAAGATATCAGGGGGCCAAATGCGGCACTCGATTAAAATGAAAATTCTACTCAATTGATCGAGTTGTCAATTTTTTTAATATTTCGATTCGAATCGAATGCCGTAATTGCTCCCAGGACCTACTATTTGAGCCCACTAACTGGGTGATAGGATATACACATAAGACATTGATTGTTTCTGTGTATATCCTTGTAAGTAAAAAAAATCTCTTCGGAAATTTTACAGAAACTTGGTGATCCAGACGAATTTCCTCAATACCTCTCAATCTACGCCTCCTAAATGAGCCACATCTGGCAAAATATTAGAAATAAAATATCAGACTGTGGCCCGTTCAAGAGCCTGGAATTGAGGGAATTGCTCATCGTTTTAGTGTGCTCCAGGCTTATCCAGCATTTCCTGCACTCGCTATCCTCAACAACTTCTATCCGATGAAGGTGAGCTCATTAGTTTGGGTGTTCAATCAGGTTTGGAATGCTCCTAGTTCTGACCTCATTTGGGTCGAACCAGAGCTTTCTCGTCATTCTCCCAGCTGCCTCGTTGTTCCACTGCACCCTGTGGGCATTTGTCGCTCACTCTTTCAACTTGGCCTTCGTCACAGCAAAGGGCTTCGGGCTTACGAGCTCAACTTTCCAAACCATTCGCTCGTTCATTGCCGACCTTGCAGGATCCGGTGTTTGCAAACACAGTTGCTCTTATAACCGCTTGACTATTTGTACAGAAGTTCATATCCCTATTGTGGTCACGCAGGCGCAGGTAAATTTTGGTCTCCGGGGTATTAAACAATAATTCCCTGTCCCGTTTTTCCCTCCACCCTAGAGCCACTATAAAAACAACTTGATTTTTTGGGAAACTGCCTTGAGTTCCTTTAAACTAGGACTGCCGATCTGGTATTAAACGGAGTGCAGTTAGGCTTTACCTTTACTAGAGGTGTACAAGTGGACAACTCCATTGTGTGTGTTTTAACCTACCAGTGTCTTAAAAGTCCGTTGATTGTTAGACCTAGGGCTTCGGTAAGTGTGTTTTCCCATCGTCTGAAGGCGTTTTTTTACAAGTGCCACCTCGTAGCCAATGCTAGTTCCAATAGGCAAAATACTCAAAATCGTCTCCAAGGCCTTCGTCGGGATAGTCCAAATTTTTCTGCTTATCCCAGGGAAACATGATCTCTGGACCTTCTGTAAGATCGAAGTTCTGTACTTCATGTCCACTGATGTCCACTATACCGTGAAAGCTTATGTTGAAAAGAGGCGCACAATAGTGCGCGGTTTTCATTTTCCTGATAAATAGATTAATCTCGTCAAGTCTTGTCAAGGCTCACTCATCCCTCTATATCTGGAAAAACACAAATTACACTAGAAAAGCCAAGCTTTAAAAAAAATCCTATTCAAAACTTCAAAGGCTTATATTTCTTTATTTGAATTTACATAAGAGGGCTTATAAACACTTTAGATTGTTGTGTTAAATATTAAAACACCCTCCCTTCTATGACAAATCTGTATCCGCACCTGGTGTATAATACATAATAGATATACTTTTTTTTTAAAGCTTTATTTTACACATCTGTACGATTTGTGTTTATTTTACAACAAAAAACAATTTATTTTTAATATGACATTAATATGTAAAAAAAAAATAATTATATATTAATAAAAGCAATTTTATATTAAAAATTAATGTTTTATTTTACCTTTTAAAGTTTACTTTAATTAAAATTAATTGAAACAAAAATTGGTTTAAATTTTAATTACATTTTGTGCAATTTCCCTGACAATAATTAATGACTTTAACAAATAACACTATTGACATTATAATTTCATGTTGAAGGTTTTTTGTTGGCACATCGAACACATGCAATGTATGACAAATAGGCCTATTTATTTGTGTTTCTACTTGCACAATAATCTTTGTGACACATTTAATATGTATTGAGGTCAATCAACACCAAGAGCAATACAATTTTACATATTGTATTGTTCGTTCTTTAAATTACAAAAGCAACTTGAAATCGTGTACCAGCACACAGACACATAAGCACATATACATAGCAGGACGCACTGCAAAAACATAAGTATATAAATGTACATATGTATATAGATCAGTGTGTACTCAAAATTGCATAATCACAACTGTCGAACACATAAATTAATTTAAAATGAGTACTACACACTCAAAATTTATGATATGCAATTAAAGCCGTAGTTTAAAAGATGTTTAAGAAATAGTCTATATTTTAAAGATATAACAAATTTAAAACTAATAACGCTATGCAACAACTGAATACTTTTTGAAAAAAAAGAAAATATAATATAATATAATATTTAATTGGTTTGATTCCACTATCAAAAGGTAGTGTAAGTAATGTTTATACGACTTACTGTTTAATGAGAAATTTTTTTTGGGTGTAACCTTCCAATTACCACCCTTAATATTTACAGTCAATGTCATAGAATGAAGACTAATTGTAAATGTGTCAATTGCATTGACAAATGTGTGCTGCTCATGTAAGATTATTTTCTTCTCGTTTTGTTTTCTAAAAAAATTGGGTTCTTACTTTAACAGTAAATAATTAAAGGCAGTTTGCTTCTGAGTTAAGATTTTTATTACATTAGGCTGTAAAGTAAAAAGTACTGAGCCGACATTTAAGCTAAAGGCAACGGTCTTTAAAGTCATTAAATTTGCAGTTTAAACAAAATGTCCTTTTCAAAACATATTTACTAGAAAATTTACCCAACTTAAGTAACTTAAGTAATGGGGCATGGATGACCACACCCTTAAAAAAAGTTTATCTTTAAGAGGAAGCATTTTTATCCGAAAAATATTTTACCGGGGAAAACCAGTAGCAGTGTTGAAGTATAAATATTAAAAAAAATATAAGGAGACTAATCTCACCCCTGAATCCTGGTCGACTCCCAACTGTGAAGGCGTAATAAAAAAAGTTGTAAACTTTTCTATGCAAATTCTTTTGGGGTACGATTAAAAACATAATTGGTATGCAAAATGACTTATGTTGGCTGTTTCCCCCAGACATGTCAACATCGGGTGCAAGCGGGCCGAAGGAGACCGAAATTAGAACCTACGTTGGACTTGCAATGACCGGTAAAGAATGCTAAGCATGGGGTGAATCCCTGTTAGAATATATGAACACTAACGAATTCCTAAGAGTAAACGTGGACTTATGCTTCCTTAGTTACAGAAACTAAGAACGAGTTGCTTAATTTAAATATATTTTTAGAAATCTTGATAGAAGAATGCTCAGTAAAGAGGGTGTTAGAGAAACATCACTTGGATTTAAAATAAGTCAAAGGCTGATTTGGAAAAATTTGGAAGCCTAGTCAGATACTGGCTAGTTATTTTGTATTTATTGAGATGCTCTTGTACTTAATGAAACTGCAATATGATGAAGAGAAGCTAAAGTTATAATTTAGTCCTCTGTTAAAAACTGCCTTCTCCGAGAAAGAAGATCCACCTAATAGGAAAAAATACGTAGACTATTTAAGAGAGCATGTCAAAAGAAATTTGCAAAAGGCTAGTACGCTTACATTAGGAGACTCAGAGAATAAAATAAGATGACAAGCATTGCATATCATAGCTTCTTTTAGCAAACAAGTCAATAAGGAGACCAGGAGACCCTAATAGATGGTACGGGATCCAACAAACTAAAAAGGAGACTCTGAAATTTCAAATGAGTGCTTATTCCACTACCGAGAAGGGTTCTTTAAAGAATATCATTCAGACAGGGAAGTATATTACAATTGGCCTATCATTAAGCACTCAAAAATTATTTATTTTAAATCAACTGGACATTCATTTAAAAGTCCTACCAACAAGATACTCATTAAAATTAACAAAATATTTCATTTAAATTCAGACGTCAAAAAACAAACTTACATATTCGTCTGAAATGAGCAAGATTTTCTGTTATTTACAGCAAAACACAAAGTATCAGAAAAAATAATGAAGTTAAATATAACTAGAAAATAGCTGAGAAAAATAACTTCAACTGAATATCTATATTTTTATTTAATTGAAGCTTCAAATAACACTTCAAACCAGTTAAAAAAATATTATGTTAAAATTTATCTGTTTTTTTGTTTAAAAACCACTTTACAAAATACTTTCTATATATTTTACAGTCAGTTACTGTAATAACTTTTAAGTGTGAGTAAAATGATTGCAGAATCAATAGGAGTCTTAACTTAAGGTTGCATGAAAAAATGAAGTCTAATTTGCTCATTTACGTTATGAGGTGAACTTAGTTTTGTGTCATTTGGTGAGGCGGGGCTCTGACACAAATGCGTGTAGGAGCTTAGTGCTAGAGAGATGGCTCTAAAACGAAGAGAAAAAGGGAATCTGTCATTCTTGCTTAAGACCCGAAGACCAAAATCTACTTTTTTCCACCCTGCAACTAGTTAAAAATGTTTATGAAATTTTTGAAAGCTTTAACATCCATCGACCTAAAATGTTTCACAAAAAAGACTTGTTTACCAGTAACTACATATCGGGGAAAAAATAAAATGCATAGAAGCAGGGAAAATGGTAGGCCCAATACAAAAGAACAGTTTTTATTCAATTTTTCATATGACTTATATTGGAAGCAATAACAGCTATTGATTTTAAATATCCTACAAACAAATGTGGCTTTGTTTTTGATAAAAACTTAGTTGGATAGGAGCAAATGATACAAAATATCTCGAAAACTATACCAGCCGTCGACTTCAAATTCCCTTCAATAACTAACTATGCAACAAAGCCAACAAATAAACAATTTTTATTAAATTTTTGATACAAAATATCTGGAAACTGTTAAAACAATCGACTTTAAGCTTTCCACAAGGTATTATAATTAGGATTTTATTTATTTAAAAGAAAAATTTGTTAGCTATGGACTTTGAGCCCGGAAGAAAATAATTTTATTGTGACCTGGTTTCAAAAAAGACCATTGTGAAGGGTATATAAGTTTTTGGTACAGTCAAATATAGCCCTTTTACTTATTTGCTACTGGTATGAAACCCAGTATATAACAGAGGTCTTTGCATGTTTAATAAATGCTCAAATGTAATAAGTTTAAGGGATTACACAACAAGGGCATAGTTTTAAATGCTTTGAAAATAAAAAAATAAAGTATTTTTGGTGGTTAAAATGCTCACAGTTTTATAATTAAGATGGGGGTCAGGGTCAATACCAAATCCAAAACTTTAAACATTGGTGGAACAAAATATAAACACAAAAATTACTTTACTTTAAATGCTATGATTAGGACATAAAGAAACGCAAGCTCTGTGAAAGTGAAAAAAAAATTCGTGGGAGTAACAGATTTTGGTGTTTAATTTTGGGGAAAATTTTTAAAATGTAAATTGTATTTTAATTAAAAAAGTTTAAGGAATCCTAGCCAGATGGAAACCCCTCACAAGTTAAATAGTTATGTGGTGTGGACGTAGTGTGGACTGAAAAGATAAACGTTTTTTCATGTTAATCAATTTGGTAAAATATTTAAATGATGATGTTCTGAATAATCTGCTCTCCTACATCCTAGATGAGTACAATTGGAAACTGGGAGAAGACTTAGCCTAAACACTTTACTAAAAATAATTTTTTTTAATTAAAATTAATTTAAGTAAAAAATTGAGAACTGTGATTCCACCTGTCACAATTGAATTACAATAAAATACCGAAAATCAGTAAAGAGTTGAACAAACATGTGCTTGTGGCTACAAATTAATTGACTTTATTGAAATAGTTTTCTCAAATTACAAAAATATATATAAAACTTTGTTAAAAAATCTCAAAGATTTTAAATAAAATATGAAGTTTTTCTTGATTGTTAGTTATTTGATTAAATTTCTTTTAATTTGTGGAAAGGAAAAGTCTTCTAAAATAAGTTTTTGATATATAAAAGCCCCTTGAGCTTATGTTCAAATAACTTTAAATTTACATTATTTTAAAATATATATACTGAGGCTACTGGTGTTTTTGACTCAAAAAATCAACAACAAATTTTCTGTTTAGGAAAACATTTTTTTATAAGAATTTATTTTCGAACATCTTATACCATATGGTACTGAAAGATTTGTGTTTTCAGGCTGAAGGTGGCCGCTGGCCTTTTAAATTATTAAAGAGCTGAATTTTCATAGGTTATTTTGATGATTTAAAAAAAAAAATAATATTTTTCCGTTAAGAGGAAATTTTAAAAAAATAGTTTTTTTCTAGTAAATGTTTTCTAAAATTTCTACTATGCCAAAGACAGCTTTCAGTATTTTTCTTAAAATTGTTTTTTACCGTTGATTTTTCTTTTAGATAAAAACATTATTATGTTCTTATGAGTTCTAAGCTTTTTAATTTGTTCAATTATTTTTATCTTTAAATGCAGTTGTAATATTTACATATTTTGTGAACATTATGTTTATTTTATTCCGTAACTTTTTAATATCTAATAGTCTATATACCACATTATGTGTATAAAATAAGAGAGTTACATGAAACTCCATGGAAAGTTACAGTTTATCCCTTATCTTACAGTAGTGCCGTGTGTGTTTTTTAAGTTACTAAAATAAAAGTGTGGTGGTGTATGTGTGTGTGTTAGTAGGCCAACAAAGGAAAAGGGATTTTTTCCTCTACAAAGTTGACAAAGTGTTATTTAAAATAAATGTATTAATGTACGTATTTGCTCGTAAAAGAATATTTGTCTGTCGTTTCTTATTTTTCCAGTTACAATGTTGCCTGTAAATTTGCTTTGGTTTTATACTTAATGTTGTACAATTTAAATTGTATGTTGACATACATTTACTCGCATCTAAGAACATGTCGTCATCTATCTAACTTTAAATAAGTATGTGTGTGCTGTCAAAGATAGCGCGAGTAGAGATGATGCTACATTTAACAATAACTTAAGAAAAACAATCATCAAACAATCCTTACAATAAGGCTTTACTTATACTGATGTATGTAGATGAAAATTGTATGCAAATCCTAGGGAGTAATGCAGAAAAATGGCCTGAAAAAAGGTGCTTTTAAATATATTTTAAATTTTGGTGCTTTTTGTATTTGCAGTTAAACTTATGTATTTACAGGACAATTCTTTGTCCAACATTTAAAATTGAAATTAAAAAATATTAAAGAAATTTAGAAGTGAAGGAAAAAAAACAAAATAACGACGTTTTTATCAAGGGCCGCCTATCCAAGAGAAATAATCAATTAACTTTTTTTTGAAAATGTATATTAATACACAAACACACACAATTACTTTAAGACAATAAATAAATATTTTAATGGGTCTTTTTATACCCTAATTGAAAAGAGGGATGCAAAATAAATAAAACAGCAACAACAGTTTAACAACTCAAATAAGAAATTTGTTTGCTTAGAATTTTCTTTACAAATTTGTAATGGGATAACAAAGAGGAATACATAAATAATATGGTAGGTCCATTAAGAGTAAAAAATAATCTTTATTCAAAGAACTTATTATATCTAAAAATAAATTTAACTTAATAAATATAGTCTCGTTAAAAAATTTTTTGAAATGACCTCATTGTTATAAACAAGCTCTGTGTACCCAGGTAAAAATGATTTGTACATGAACATATATGGTATGAAACTGGTATGACTTCATGCAAGTGTGAAATAAAAATCTGATGACCAATCAAGTGTGCTGATGATTTATATATAATATAAAATATTTTATGTTATTTGGATTTTTGTCGTTGAAAAATTTTTGGAAAAATATATTACGCAATCAAATATAGATGATAAAATTGAATGCTCTTCTTCTAACCAAGATGCGTTCAAAATAGAAACTACTCGTCGCCGCAGCTGTGGTTGGAAAAAATAAGTACAGGTTATATAAAACCGGAGGAAAAGAGTTGCTTAGCTTTTCACATTTGCTGGTCTGCAGCATTTGGGTAAATGGAAGCATGCCCTATGATTGGAATCGCAGAACACTATAAGGATGGCAAGCAAATCCGTTTGCCTTAACATCTGCGGAATAAATCTTCTATTCGTCTCTTTCGAAACCTTTATTTGTATATTGCGCGAACTTGTCAAGCTGATACTACCCCATTGGTGTGACCTCAGATGAAAAAAATCGAATACCAACATATTTTTTAAACTTTGTCAAATCCTAAAGTTTAGCAATTTATAATTAATTTTAAGCAAAATATGCAATCAAAAAGGAAATTAAAAAGTGTTTTTAAAATATTATTGCCACCTGTATTACTGATTCAAATACTTTTAACAAGTCATAAGGTCAAAATAACTTAAGAACTTTGTTTTAAAAACTGTTTTTATAAATTGTTATTTCTGTTAAATTTATGTAGAATGTAAATCTGTTGAATTATGATTTCTAGATCGAAATCTATTCGCTTTTAGTTTTTGTAGATTCAGAATACAAATGTTCAAAAAAGTGTTTGATGACTATATTTAACAAATTTTGTTTAAGAAAAAAATTAGACTCTTTCTTCCATTGTTCAAAATAAAGTTTTTCCGTTTACGTTAGGTGATGTTTGCAGCCAAAAATACTACTACCGTTCAAAGAACACTAATGATAAATATCTGTAGCTGATTTCGAAAATGCATTCTACTCGGCTGCTATCGGTAGAAAAACTTGTTTTTCAAATAAAGTTTCTTTCAAAATAAAAAGAAATTAAATATGAAAATGACCACAAATAATAAGAGCAAAAATTTGTCCGGAAAGAGTTAAGACATTAAATAATTTCGAAAATCAGTACAATCAGTTCTTTTTCAAAATCAGCGCATTTTCGTTCACAAATTTCTTATAAGTTCACCAGGTACATGTACTGATGAAACAATTACAAATGTTCGCCCTATTTATGTTTCAATATGTTATACGTGTAATGTCCAATTTTTAGTGGGTTCATATACACATTAAATCTGCCTTTTATATTCCTATAAAAAAATATTGTTTTAGCCATGTCTGCATATGAAATTCCGTAAAAACCTTGTACGCCCTTGCTTAATGACTCTGAGTGACTCTCTACTGTGATGCAGTGAAAAAACTTAAAAAAAGTGGGTTATAAAAAGGGGGACCATATATTTCTGTGTCGAAATCAGTTAATTTTTTAGATTTTATAATGAATTATAGCGATCAAACTAAAATCACTTTCTAAATCAATTAAAATCTGTTCGTCCCTCTATGTGTTTATGCAATTTTGTAATTAAGGAACAGGTCGCAGGTCTAAATTTTATTCGGAAAATAAATTTTCAAGAAACTTATCATATCTTTTAGAAAGCTGTCAATTGTCTCGAAATTAGATTTGAGAAATAAAAACAGTTGTAATAAAATTTTTGTTGCTAAAGCTATATTTCCACTACCTGAGTTATCAGTGTAATACCATATCTGCTTTTATTTGTTAATATTTTTGTCTTATCTTAGTTGAAAATAGAAAGTATTCTATTTTCAAACTTTTTAACGTTTGAATTTTAAATGTGTAAGTTTTTAAAAGTTACCGGATTTGATTTAAATAATTTCTTATATTTTAAAATCATCTATAAAAGTTGGCACAATCATTATCCCAAATGAAAAATCAGTGTTTGTTCTGGTAAAATTAATACAAGTGGTCATTCTAGGTCTTCATCTTGTTGAGTACATTTCAAGTTGTTATGCAAAAATTACAAAAACACCCTCATATTCAGATTTTTTGTTAAAACAAGTTTTTTTGCATTTTATTTTCACTTTTATGTTTTATTTTACAAATGTATTTGCAAATTTAAGTAAAGTTTTATTCGATATTATTTTCAGTTTATACAAACTAAAAATTCACAGCTTTTCCGCAAATCACATCTTTAAAGTATTTAACAAATACACAAGCGATTTGCATAAAACCTCAAAACAGGATTTGCTAAGATAAAATTTGTTGTCAATTTAAATGCAACACATGTTGCACTTATGTTAAAAAACAAACACACAAATGAAGGAATTAATTTTTAAAATCTTCGTGTTATACGTGCTCGCTCGTTCAGTATATGTAGGGATGTATGGATTCATTTATTTTGAATTGTGAAGTTTTACAGCAAAATTATTTAGTTTTCTTTTCGCTTTGATGCATGTAAATGTGCATTTAATTACCGGAAATGAGATGAATTTTAAACTAACTTGAATGATTTCATTATAATTTTGCATGTAAATGATTAACACGCTTTGAGGCAGGATGTTCAAAAAGTGTAGAATCTTTTTGGGACAAAATGATAAAACTAGTTCAACGTGCACACATGAAAGATTTTTTAATTTTGTGGCAATGAATTTGTTGCCAGTCATTTGCGACATCTAGCAATTATCTAATAGTACCATCAGAAGATTTTTTTTAATTAAAAGTTAAATACTCTTATGTTTCAAAGGTTGCCTCAATGCACGTATTTTGGGAATATAATATACGATTTTCCGATTTTCTCTAGTTTACCTAAATTTTTTTTGTTTCATTTTATTAACCCAGACAAACGTATTAACAAGCTAAGCATACAAGAAAGTATCATATTAAAGAACATTTTTTTGAAATTTTTTTTATTTAAAAACTTACGTTTAGTTTGTTAAAATATATTTCTTAGTAAATTCATTCGGTTATAAAAATTTTTCAAAACATTATCTCAAATGCACTTCTCTTTATTTTCCCTGTCAAGCGTACTTATACATATGTATTCTGCTACTCATCTGCATAATATCGTACCTTTATCTGAAAAAACTATTTCAGTTATTAAATACAAATGTAAAAAAATAAAAATAGAAAAGCATTTTATTGCGATTATTTTCAACAACAAAAAATCGTTTTTTTAAACAAAGTTTTTTACAACTTGAAAATAGCATCATATATTGTGTTGTTTTCTTCTACGTTCACTTCAATAAAGTTTGCAAAATATTTTCAAATGATTGTGCGTTGAATGCAAGAGAAGCACAAACTTTTATCACTAAACAAACGTAAAACTTTTTACTGCATTATGATGTGTAAACTGTTAAGTTTGATTATTCTTCTTATATTTTTCTTTTTTATTCTTGTAAGAAGTTGTGTCAAATGGTTTTACCCAAGTGTTTATTAGTGTAAAGGTGTAAAAAAAAAAGTTGCTGGTTGAGGTAGAATATAGTTTTATTTGCTTTGGAACAAAGTTTTACCAGTTTATAATTTCACACGTTACAGCAAAGGCATAACAAAAGTTTGTCTGCAGTAAGAAAATAGTTTTAAAAAATCTGTAAATCTTCTGTTTTCTAAAAATATAAATTAGCAAAAGTATTTTATATAATAAAGCAAAATTAGTTAAGTTTTCTTAAATGTTTAACGGAAAAGATTTAAAGAAATCTTAAATTAAAACCCCTTAATGTTAAAGCTGGAAAATGATGAACATTTAGGTAAACTGATTATAAGTAAAATTAATTGTTTGATTGGTTTAGGAAAGAAATTCTCTGTTAATTTTTTTTAAGTTTAAAAATATAAATGAGGTCTTCTACTTTTGAAAGTTCATAAAAAATAAAGATGGTGAGCTCCTTTAAGAGTAGCCCAAAAAGTTAATGTGATAAAATAAAGCTATATCAAGTTACAGAAATTTAAATATAAAAAAAGCCATAGAGTTGACTTAACAGAGCAACAGCTTTAAAAAGAAATGCAAGAAAACCTACTGCTTTAAAGGCACTGAGTTCTTATTTAAAGAAATTTTAGGTGGTCAGGGATTTTTGTTGAATGTTTCAGGGACTCACATGTATAAGGTACCCTGAGGTACTTAGAAAATTGGGTAAAGACATATTGGTGCAAAGGTGATCCAAAGCAGATGCTGGAATTTTAAATATCTTAGTAATTTTCCAACTTTTTTGGAATGTGGCAAAAACATGAAATAGCAGGCTAAAAGGTGTCAAAATCTACGTCAGGTAGATCATCCAGCGAGACAAGGAGTTTTGTTGCTTTGAACAAAAATGAGATATAAAACTGTTCACCGAAAATACCCTGATAGCTGTAATATCAGGACATTGTCTGCAAACTGGTAGTTTAATACAGTTGACTGCTGCTTTTTGTGCAAAAATGTCGATAAGGTCAAGATCATTGTCCAGAGATTGTCTTAAAATGAGGTCCGTCATTTGTTAGTTATTTAAGTCATTATTTATCGACCAGACTTATGCGACTCTACGGCAGACCAAGGACCTAAAGCGGCTAACCGAAAGTACCTTGCACTTCAACAATTTTTCTTTATCCTGCCTTTCCTTGTTTTATGTATCTTTTTTCTAAATTAAATTTATTCTCCTTCTTTACCCCATTTACTTCTGGAGCAAGTCAATGAAAATTTTTTGTTGCTGAACGCTCAAAGGCTCCGATCTCTAACTTATCAGCCTGGCGCCACAAAATTATTGCCATTATGTATGAAAAACCTTTCAAAATACAATACTTATCATGATTTGTATTGAAAATTTTAACTTCTTCAACGAAAGTGTCTCTACGTTCCTGCTATTGGGTAGGGTACGTCCTATTGTTGGAGAAATTAAATAAAAAAAAATTAAACCCTTTTAAAAAGAAAGATTCGAATAAAGTTGCAAATCTAATAACAATTTGTTTTTAATTTGCTATCTCGGCAATAAAAGTTTTAGTTTTATTCTCTCTGATAAGGGAAATGTTTGAGTTTGCTTAAATTGGGGTAAGAGGGAAAATTTGAAATCCTTTTTAAGAAAAACACTCTTAACAAAATCAAGGCATATGACAATTTTTAAATAGCAAATTGTTTTAGAAATATTAAATAGAAAATAGCGTGAGGTAGCTATGTACAGCAAATATTTTTTATTTTGTTTATTACAAAGGTATAAAACTAAAAGTTTTTGGCAGTTAAATTTCTATCAGTTCAAACCATTACAAAATACCGGAGACAACATTTTTGTTATTATGAAATCAAGCTTAAAACCCCTTTATTTTTTATACCCCCAAACCTTTGGCGTTAAAATAAATATTTAACATACACGAGTTTGCAAATAGTTTTATCTTTTGTTCATGTACATACGTTAATTGCTGCAAATAAAAAAGTTTGTGCTAAATGTGTAGTTTTGTGTGTACGCGGTAATAAGAACATAAACTTTTTGAGGAATATTATATTTTCCACTTAATAAATTCTCTGCTTTATGTAAGTCTTCTTTCTAGTGCTCAAGACAACATCTCAACATTTTGTGGTGTTTTGACACGGTGAAGCGAAATTGCTTAAGGCTAATATAAAAAAGGAGATGACAAAAAAGGAGATGTGAGGAAGTAATAAAACTTCTTATTGTGACATCAGAGGATTCAAAGGAACTTAAAAGAAGATTTTAAGAGCACCAACACAAAACTTATACCCACACAATCATATTTAAGTATTATGAAATTTAAAGAAAAAATATAAAAAGGAATAACTTTCTCATTACGAAAGGGACTCCCAAGAATATAAAGAACAAACAAAAAAATCTTTTTTTTAAAACCAAGCTATTTTCGTATGTATTAAAATTAATTTTGCAAACATTAATTTGAAAGAAGTTAAATCTGGAAATAATTTTTTATTTAAAAGAAAAGTAATTAAATTTAAGTTTATTAAAAAAATTGGTTAACTTGAAGTGCCTATATTTAAAAACAACTATTGAGGGTCTTTAACCAAATGTGTTAAAAATTTTTGACAACTGCTTCTAGTTTTGTTTGTTTCCACATAACATCAAAAGAAGACTCCCACGTGAGGTGAAAATTTAAATAGATGTCAAATTATGTCGCAACAAAGTGTTGAGGCGTTTTCTGGTTAATGAAAAGGACTGTAAATCAAGCCTTTGTGCGTAAACTTAAAGTGAAGGGGGTATAATTTTATACATAAATTTTTATTTTTCTTCCTTAACTTTGCCCATTTCTATACTTGGACAATATGATGCTGTAGCCGATTCTTTTCTGAGCAATTTTTGAGTATTGAAGAAAACAAAATCATCAGAAGATTTTTGCGTGTTTGTTTGACTTTCGACTGGCATGTCTGCTATGTGAAACAAGTACTTAATTAGTCCTTGACTTCTACCTAGGGGCTTGGTAGACCCCATTTGTTGGAAATAATTTAATGTTCATTGATTATGCACTGATTTAGCTGCTACTTTCTTCTCTTAAATGTTATAGAGACTCACCGGTAAATTCAGCTTTATAGAAAAAGGCCACTGTAAGCTGTATTTGTCTGCAAATGGCAATCTATTTACCGCTTGGGTTTATAATGGACAGGTGAATGTTCGTAGCTAATCAAAGTAATTACTTGTGTTTTGATAATTTTAAATAAACAAAATTTTATAATTTCCTTAACGCAAACATAAATTAAGTATAAACATATTTAAACTCTAGTATTTTTTATTTCGAAAACTAGTTTCTCATCATTTAGTTTCCCATTTTTGTCTTTTTTTGAAAAATTGATGCGGAAAATAAAAAGTTGAACAAAATTCAACATTGCCGCTTGTCCGATTTTAACAGCATTGCCAACCTAAATAAAATTCAATGTATGAAAATTTTTTAATAAATAATTTTTCAACCAATTAATTTTTTGTAAGTTGGTGATATTGTTTTTGCCCGCTGTCGCATGCCGTTTGTATAAGCATTTCCCTGTTAATTCGGTGAGCACAATTTTAGTCATAATTTTTTTGATAGCTTGAATGACTACATTAAAAAGAAAATGAAAAATATTTCTTCCCTCAAACTATTTTCCTGTATTTTGTTTCAATGTGATACTGTGTTTTACTTAACTTAAAATTGGTAACCAAGAGCAGTTTCTGTTATTTAAAATTAGAGTCAGTTTGTTTTCGCCGTAGTTGGTACATACTTTCAGTATTGTAACAGATCAATTTCAAAAGATCCTTTCAAGGCTTTGTAGTCTAGAAGGTAAGGTTCCACATTGGCGAGATATATTCAGCCTTAAAAAAATTAGATAAAATAATTATCTTGTATTCAGGGCAGCTCTTAAAAAATATTTCGCTGGTCAACACCACAAATTTTTTTTGGCATTTAAATTATAATCAGCGTCTATGAAATTTGTCAACTAAAATTGCAATTCGAAAGGATGTCTAGCAATAAAAGGTTGTAATTCAATTATCTAAGTATATAAGATAGATGTGAGTACGTTTTCGAAATTTCTTGCAAAAAGATAAAACTTTTCCTTGTCATGTGTTTCTCATTTGTTTCTCTGTGTATTAATGTGTAGAGATACTTGATTTTTTCTGTTCATAGGTTGAGGTTCATAGGTTTCTTGAATACTGCTACTTGTATGAGCTTGCAGACGAGGTCAAGATAATAGAACCCCTACTGTACCAATGCTTGCGCTTGTCAGGAGACAGTGCCGTCACTCTGGCAAATACTTTGTGGACGCCGCTCCTTTCTGACTGGGACTTTAACGAGATGCTAGGGTACGTAAGCAGAGGGCTTTGAATGGTTAACGAGTGATATCTACCACTTTTCGTTCTTGGAACATATATCACTATTTACGCGGGCTCCACTATTTTCTAACTTTATTCCATTTTCTGACTTATATTTATCTTAATTTTTTCTTTTCTTTATTTCCAGGGCAACAAACTGGACAGAAAATTATCTTTGAGTGGAATGATGTACCACCAACGATATGCATAACTGGCACCATCTATCTACTTACATACCTAGGGCATCTGATGAAAAAAGCTTAAAAAGAAAATATTTCGCGAGCAGCAGTGTTTGAAATTTCAACGCCATACAAATTTTTTAATTTGGAGTGAAAATAGCAAATTTCTCATTATTTGTGTAAATAAATTTATAGAAAAGAATTGACATAGAACATAGTATACAAAAGCACCGAGCTAACAGTTAATTTTTTTTTACTGTACTCTTGTTAGTGTCTCCATTATTTTTATGATGCTACCAGGATTCCAGCAACTCTGAATATTTGAAAGCGAAGTGCCATGTTAAGGTAACTGGATCTATGTTAAATTTTACTTACCCCTTTGCCAATGTTTGTCTTCTAGAACAAGTCGCCAAACGTATGTGCTAGAGAGCAAATACCATCAGCATTGTATACGCCATCTGGACACTTGTGAATATTTCATAAAACTTCAGTGAAGTTTTCTGTTGTGGTTTTTTAAAATTTATCCGCAAAAATTTTAAAAACATAGTCCATCTCTGCTGCACCTCGGTATTTTTTTTTAAAGATACAAGTTTTTTATTAAAAACTCTGCACGCAGACCTTTAATGTAGGGTTGTTATAGGCGAAATCAATTCTTGGTGGGGTGCTCTATTATTAAGATGTACCCTTAATACAGCCATTAGCTTTTGAAATATATAGGCATGAGACGTTATGCGAATCTTAATTCAAAAGGCTTTCTGACGACTATTTTAAGGGCGTTCCCTTAGCCTGCTAAAAATTATTGCGGTCAAATACCAGCTTGTTTCAGATAAAGTTTTGGTTCCAAATCATTGAGTTGGACAGTAATTGCCCTTCAATTAATTTTTTCTGTGCTTAAACAAAAATATGCTGCGCAAACACAAATTTTTTTACTGATTAACAGGAGAATAAACTGGGACTAACACCAAGATTAGGTCTTAGAATTTTTACATTAAAGTATTGATTTCCGGGGCTTTTGTTTTCGAGGTTATTACTTCACCAGATAAATTTTTGAGTGTAATTGTGAAACAATAAATTGGATTTTGTTCTTTAAGCTTTTCTGTACTGTCAGTAAACCTTGGGCAGACTTTTGACCTTCTTTTAGCTGCCAACTAAGCTCTGATATCCTAAATTTCCCTTAATTATGATAGTGCCAGAGCGTTCTAGCAGTGTATAAACAAGGACGTTTAATTCGCTTAAAGTCGTTCATATACTCAACATAATTATCTTTAGGATCAGCTTGAAGAGTTGCTAAATTAATATCTAATATTGATTTGTTTAAATCACATTATTTTATTTAAGTTCACTTTATTTAAAATGAATTAAATTATTTTCCTTATGGGTAACCCTTTAACAAAAATAAACTACGTAAACAGATTAAAAAAATATATATTTAGTTGATACGTTGACAACTTGAGTCCCTATTATCATTTTGTAATGTTATTCTAACAAACACCGCGAGGTTTATTTTGTTTTTTTTTATTCGTTGTCTTTTCTTTGCGTTGCTTGTTTTGAGTTTAGGGAGTTTAAATAAAGATACACACACATTGCGAAAAGGTAAAGATTTTGAAATGTTTATTTTGTGAAGACATTTTCTGTGGAATCAAGGTTTCTTTTTTGGGTGTCTTTTTAAATATAATTGTTAAATTATAAAAGGAAATTATATCTGTGAATTTTTAAACTTTGTTATCTAAATTAATAAAAAATATAAGGAAAGTTAAAATTGCTGTAGATTTGATGTAAGGGGTTTTGTACTGGAAATGCTGAACGAAAATGTTTAGGATTTTTGTTATATAAAAATAATAATAAATAATATGTTTTTTTTTTTTACTTTGTAGGCACTCTAAAGCAATTATAAAATTCTGCAATCAACTCCGTATTCGTCAAGTGTTAAGTTTAAACTTTTGGTTTGGTAAAATATTAAAATGGGATATTGAAAATGGCTTCATTTTAATTTTTTCGTTTTTGAAATCTAAAAGATTGGCTTTTTTGGGTATTTTTGCATAAATCGTCCAATCAAGTACAATAAAAATAAAAATCTTTATTTTAATCCTTTTTTGGGGTTTGTGTGCTAAATGGTATTATTTACGTAATTTTTTTTAAGCTTTTAAAAAAATTCAGAAAATTTTAATTTTTGATAGTTCTAACAAATGTTAAAGCTGCTTTTTACTTTTTTTATTTTTTTCTTTTATTTGAAATCTTTAAACTTAAACTTTTTTGTTTTAAAACTATTTTTGTTCTCTTTTATATATAATTAAATTTCATTTGACTTAAATGCATTTATATATTTTTAGGCCTTGAGTGCATGGACATGCATATTATTTTCTTCCATTTTGTATGCAATCGCCAATCGTTTGGGCGTTGGCTGTATATGCTGCACTGCATTAAATTGTGTACGCACTATTTGTTGCGTACGCATATGTTCTTAAACAAATAACCACAACAACAAAAATACAATGACGCATACATGAAATTATACACACATAAATATATTTAAATGTCCGACAATGCATGATGCAATAACAAACCCATACGTAAATATATATATATGGGGGATTTCATGTCAAGTGACCCAACTTTTAAAACCGATGTCTTTCGATTGGAAAGAAATTTGGACCAAAGTAAGTTCTTGCAGAGAGTAGCAAATACACAATTTTTTAACACGATCGGTCAAGAACTCTCTGAGCTAGAGGGGTTCAAAATATGACGTTTTCGGCAAATAGGTGTTCTTTCTCATACATGTAGTTAGTTACCTTTTGCTTTTAACAAATTCATCCCAAATACTTTCGATAGCTTTTTCTTCAATCTTCCAGAAAAAAATATTTTAAAATTAAAAAAAAATTTTTTTTTATTTTTTTTTTATAAAATAATTAGAAAAAAATTTTTTTTTTCCAAATATGCCCATTTTTTTTTTTTTTTTTTTGCTCAAAAGAAAGCTTAGGTCTTTTGCTTGAAGACCTTGGAGGTCGCTTAGTGGGATGCGAGTGGGATATCTATAAAAATAAATGTTTTGTAACTCAAGGCAGAGGTTTTCCAATTTTCGCGTATATTCTATTTCATTTTTTTTTCCTATTTATGTAAAATTATCTCTTAAGCAAAAAAAAAATCATTTTATGCTAAGAAACAAAATAATTTAACTTTTCCGACGGTATGCATTGAAAATATTAACAAAATGTGTTCAGACATTGCCATATAAAAGTGATTTTATTCCAGAGGCCTACAATTTTGTTGGTAGTGCAGTGTCGAGTGTATGAGACTTTATTTGGTACTTGCATACCATCAGAAAGGTTAAATTATTTTTTTTCTTAGCATAAATAATTTTTTTTTTAGCTTAAGAGAAAATTTTACATAAATAGCAAAAAAATCAAAACAGAATATACGCGAAAATTGGAAAACCTCTGCCTTGAGTTACAAAACATTTATTTTTATAGATATCCCACTCGCATCCCACTAAGCGACCTCTAAGCTCTTCAAGCAAAAGACCTAAGCTTTCTTTTGAGCAAAAAAAAAAAAAAAAAAAAAATGGGCATATTTGGGAAAAAAAAATTTTTTTCTAATTATTTTTAAAAAAAAAATAAAAAAAAAATTTTTTTTAATTTTAAAAATATTTTTTTCTGGAAGATTGAAGAAAAAGCTATCGAAAGTATTTGGGATGAATTTGTTAAAAGCAAAAGGTAACAAACTACATGTATGAGAAAAAACACCTATTTGCCGAAAACGTCATATTTTGAACCCCTCTAGCTCAGAGAGTTCTTGACCGATCGTGTTAAAAAATTGTGTCTATGCTACTCTCTGCAAGAACTTACTTTGGTCCAAATTTCTTTCCAATCGAAAAAAAAAGTTGGGTCACTTGACATGAAATCCCCCATATAAATGTTTTTAAAATGCTCAAATACTTTTTTTCTTTTTGAATTGGATATTTGTTTTGTTTTTTATATTTTCAATCCCTAGGTAACACAAATGTTTGATTTATGTTCTCAAATATACAAAAACCCTTAAACTACGTATGATCGATAATAAATTAAAAGTCATTAAAATATTGCTCATACGCACTGACATTTGATTAGTTTTTCACTTTCATTTTAGTTGTACAGTACTACGTATGATTAATATTTGATTATGAATTAACAATATATTACTTATGCGTACGAGCATAACATAAGTTCATATTCATATTTTTATTTTTGATGAATTGCATCAAAATTGTTGTTGCAGTATCTGTAAATTTGAATACGATTATTTTTATTAAGATTTTTAGTAAAGTAACGACCTTTTAATGTATAACTGTTAATGTAAAGCCGAAAAAAATACTGGGGGCGAATTACGGCATTCGATTTGATTGGAACTTTAAAAATTCTTAACAAGAATTTTTATATTAAAAGCATTGACAACTCAATTGATCGAGTAGAATTTCGACTCAAATCAAATGCCTCAATTTCACCCCTGCAAAATTCTATATCAAAAACAATCGTATAATCTTAATTCTTTTCGTAAATTTTATTTTAAAAACTTGGTTTAAAAAGGCCACATCCAGCACATCTGTTTATATTTTAAACTGACTCTTTTTCCATTTAGGAAATTGCTAATTTCCCAAACAATAGTAAATCTCAATTAACCATTCATAAAGTTTAACGAAAGTATTATAAATTATTATTTTGTAATTCTTATTATAATAATAAATATTTCAGTTTTTAAAAATGTTTTGTTTCTAATTTATAATCTTAGCTATAATTAGCAAATATATATTGTCTTATTACTATATAAATAGTTTAAGTTTGAATTTCCTTAATTAGTTTCTTCTAAAGGTAGTTTCGTTTAATCAAGAATCCACTTATATTTCTTACTAACTTTGAAATTAAATACACATTTTTTTTAATCTTGAAGTTGATTCCTTGAAATATTTTTAATTGCCTTCAAACTGGGAAAGCAAATAGAAAGTCTTAAACTTTTTAAATTATTTCTTTTATATTAAAAAATCACGAAACAAAAAAATTGTGGATGGAGATAGTAAATACAATAGTTTCAATTAAAACAAACAATAAAATTAAAAAAAATATAAAACAAAATAAAAATAGAGAAATAGAAAAGGGAAAAAAAGGAAATACAGTTGAATAACTTGTAGTTCGTGGATTCATAGCGAATGAAGAGAAGATTGACAAACCTTAAAGTTGACTAATTGGTAAAACAATACAAACAGAGAAACATTTTCCTTATAAATTGCACAGTATATTAAAGAAAGTTAACTAAGTGTTTAGGTCTTTAAAGATCTGTTTAAATACTTTTATGTCATACCTTACATTTTATACTGAAATGATGGGAATAAATATTTTTACAAATATTTTAAAACCAAACTATAGATTTCAGAGCTGCATATACTGCTCTTGTTATTATTCACGTTTTTTAATTCTTCTTTATTGAAGTTTTTTTTAAAGTAGTACTCAATGCTACACTTTTTTGTTAAAGCTATAACCAAATATAAAAAAAATAAATAAACAAAGTATATATTGCAGAAAAAAATTAAAAAACTAAATAGAACAAGCGAAAGAATACAATTTTCTTGGTCAGCTTTGTAAATATTTTTTCACAAATTTAATACAACCTTCATTAAAAATTTTTTTTTGCGTTTTAATAAATTCTTTTTTAATAATAAGTGATAAAAATATTTCATTTAATAAAAAAAAAAAATATTTAAATATGTAAAATAGTTAAGTGTTAAGGTTTTAAATAATCAGTGAAATATTTAACGGAGTCAATACTTTGTTTGTCCATAATCGGTCCTATAAACAAAATTTTAGAATCAGATACACAATTTTATAAGATTTGTGAAAAGAATTATTTGGAAAAAAATTTCTACTATATTTATTAAAAAATTTTTTTGCTATTGAGCAAAAAAATTTTTGGATTTTTCGTTTATTTTGTTAAATAATAATTGCCTAATGAAATATTAAATGAAAAAAACTTAAAAATTCAAAAAAAAGTTGTTTGTTTGAACAAAACTTTGTGAAGTTTTTTCTGTGTACAGTTAAAAAATTTTAGTTTTTAGTTCGCAAAAAGGAAAAATAATGCAAAAGTACCACAAAAAAAAAAACAAGCGTTGAAAAGTAAAAACTGTGTGTTTATCTTTTCACACCTAGTCTAAACCTCTTACCTTTTTTTTTGATAAAATCTTACTTTAGAAAGTGATTTCTAACCTTATGGTTCATCAATTAATAATTAATCAACATTCTTAGACTTATAATTTTTAAATAGGCAATAACTTTACAAAAAAAAGTGTTTTTTGTCCACATAGTTGACTTTCGTCCTTAGTCTTGTCAATGTTTTCTAATTTCATGTTCTTAGAACTAAAATCTAAAAATATGCAAAACTGATTTAGTTGACTTTTAACCTTAATGTGGGTCAATAGTTCTCAATGTCATTTTCCTGTTGGAACGATGAGTATGTTCCAATAGCTGTAAAAAAGTAGCGTAAACGTTTCTACATCCTCTCGTTCTTTTTGTATACAATATAAGCTCTTGAGCTTAATATGGTTCAATGGTTTTTAACATTACTTTTCTTTCCTGGTAATCTTAAAAATTAAAAAAAATTTCTTAAATATGAATAAAAACTTTGGCCAAATAAGCTGACTTCAACACTTAACCTAAGCCAACACACTTTAACTTTTATTTTTATGCAAAACAGTACTAAAAATGTGAAAAGGTACCCCCTGGCCTACTGGTATCCTTTGGCCTCAGTTACGTTAATCACTTTTAATTTCGTATTTTCTGAGTCGTTATTTCGAAAACCCGAAAAAATACCAAAAATGTAAAAAAGTAACTTAAGCCCACTCTGCTGACTTCGGTCTGCCACTTTCGCCGATAAACATAAACTTAAGAAAAACATAAAAAAAATGTCAAAAGGGATTACAAATATAAAAAGGGATTTTAAGTTAATTTCGCTGATCTTTAATGTTAGTCTGTGTCAATTTTTAGACTCATAATCCCAAAAGAAAATCCAAAATAAATACAAAAAAATTGAATAACGAATTTGTGTTTACTTAGTTGACTTCGTACCTTAATCTAAATAGTTAAAAATACCTTTTGTCTGCAAAAACCATTTTAAGCCATTATTGTGTATTGTTCTTAAACCTTGGAATACCTATATGCTTGTATATTTTTTTTTTGGTTCAGAATTGTAAGAAAGTAAATAAAATCAACAATGTTAAAATTTTTGAATTTTCCACACTTTGGGCCAAATTTTCCAAAAAAAAAAAGAATCGAATTTGTCTGTTTTTATTTCTAAGGTCACTTGGTTAAGAAGAATATGGATTTCAATTAGACGAAAATATAAGTTTTCCCTTGTTTTATCTGTTAAATATAAAAATATTAAACAAGTGTTTATATTCCTCAGGAGCCTGTCGAATGAAATTATAAATATGGGTCTCTCTTTTTAGTACAAAAGTTTGCAAAAAGTACCTAGCAAATTTGTGATACAAAATTTGTATCCTCTTTTCACCCTTTAGGATTAAAATTTTCAAAAAGGTAGCAATTACATACTTTTTTAAGACCTTTAGACAGCTTGAATACGGCTTCTAGTTTTGTTGATATTGGGGTAGCAAAACATACCAAATAAGGACTATAACGTAATTGTTATACATTCTTTATTGTGCTAAGTTTTAAAAAGAAATTCTTTTTCTTAATAAAAAGTTACAAAATTATGTTTCTGTCATGCGTAGTGTGAGGGATAGACAATTTCCAAGTTGTTGACAGTCCCAATCACATGAAATATTTTGTTAATGAATATATATGAACGTAGAAATAGGTACCAACAAACAAAATGTTTTAAGTCTCTAGATTTGTGGGATATGGCTGTATGATCTTGATTCAGTTAGTAAGTCAGGTTTTTCACTTAAAAAATAAGAATTAAAATATATCAGTACAAATATTTTGAAATGTTACTAAATATTTTCCCTAATAGTGAGCAAAATAAGAGTTGCACTTGCAAATTTTTTCTTAGTTTGATATTTTTAAATTTCACAGATAATGTATTTAAATCTACACTATGTTGCAAGATAGTGAAAATTATTGTTACATATTCTTTTCAGTTTTTTTATGTGTCATAATGTTTTAGGGATTTAAAACAAGATTTATGTACTTCTGCATGAATGTCCTTGTTTACTTGTTTATTTAACATACATAGATCTTAGAATAATACAAAAAGGAACAGGAAGAAAAAGTAACTTGGTCCTTAGTCATAACATGAGTTGAAAAATATAGTAGCAAATTGAAAAAATAATAAAATGTTATAAAAATAAAGAAAATGAACACAAAAGAACAAAAAGTTTACTTGATTGTTAAAGTTTAAACCAACATTAGCAACACAATAGTGTGACAGCAAAGAAAATTATTGTTGGGGGATCGAAAAACACGCGACAATAGTTGAGAGAAATAAAAAAATATATATTTAACGAATAACAACTAAAACTGCGACAATTTTATAAATTCATTTCCCTCTACCAGCACAAGTTTTATTTTGTTTAAGTTACTTTTTCTTTCTTTTTTGGAGTTGTTTACAGAATTTGCAGGGCTCCAACATTTTATAATTTTTTTTTTTGTTTTTGCGTGTTTTGTGGAAATTGCTTACAAATTGTTGTCTTTTGTTGTGAGACTTTTTGTAAGATAAAAACGCACAAACTGCAATTTTTACATTAATTTTTGCACACAACAGACAAAAAATAATTTGTGATTTTTTTAACACCAGCAGCAAACAAAGTTTTAACATATAATTTTTAGTTAATGTTGAGATATGTTGCTTCTTAATTGAAATTATTTTATAGAAATAAAAAAATCTGAGGGATGTAAGATTTTTTAATCGAGGTTATAAAATTTCCACCCTCCCCCTCCCTTTATTGTTTGCGGAAATAAGAAAGTTCTTCTTTAAATAGGAACAATATTTTTTTTAAAATGTTAAGTTATGCTAAAAGGAGGAAGTCCTCAAAAATGGCCTCAGGTCTTAAAGGTTATATGTTAAAATCAGTGATAGATTTTTTATGCGCTCCTTGCAGAGGAAAAAGAATTTTAGAGAAAGTCGGTGTTGCCGACAAGTGCCCTAAGCATTTCCTTTTTTTTATCTCTATAACGAATGACATGTGATAAATAAATAATAAATAAATAAAAAGGAATAAAAAAGTATTGAAAATTATGATTTAAAAAAATTAAAAAAAAATTTCTCTTTAAATTTAAAAAAAATATATACAGTGAAAACGATTAGGACGGTTGAGATAAATTGCTTACGAAAGCTGAAAAAGTTAAAAGGACCATATCTTAAGGACCTGTTCTGCAACTTAAAACCCTTATATGATACACATGCATCCATTCAATTTGTTGGCCTACCCATAAGTTTGGGAGCGGTGTCATATTGTCATTTAAAGAAACGTTATATTTGATGCCGTATTTTTTGGCAGATAAGGCACATTTTATACAGATAAACACCAGCGCACGAATAGTTAACAACGACTCGTAAATATTAAGGCAAAATTGTTTGGCATCAGTTAAATGTGTGCAAATGCCCTGAAGAAAAAAATAATTAAGAAACTAAAGACTCAATCTATGAGTTCTTAGACGAAGTGTATGACAGTATAATAAGTTTAACAAATGGAAAAATTAAATTCCTAAAAGAAACAACCGATAATCTTATTGTACTGAATTCATTCGTCGCAGCATTTTACATGACAGTTCGCAGAACCAGTCTACAGTATGTTTACAAATCAACTTATGCATAACCCGATCATACAAATACAAAATAGATCGATCACACTGTAATTGACGCACCGCCTCGAATAGTAATCTAGCCACAGTTTAGGTATTCCGCGATTGAATTAAGGGAGAAACGTAAAGCCCTTTTCTCACACTCCATCCAACTAAAAAAAAAAAATTTTTTGTTGTCCAAATACTTAACACCACTAAATTGCCAAAATACTGCAGGGGATGTACTTGAACACCAAATATCCCGTCATCTGGTCAGGGATGTTGCGGAGCACGTGAAGAAAATTAAGAGAGGAGGAGAAACGTGTTTTTCAAAATGTTATAAAAAGGCGCGAGTACAAGGAAACTGAGATGTTTAGGAGGAAATATGAAGTCAAAAAATTATGCCAAAAAAATTAAGCGTTACTGAGAACTACGGTGCAGGTATTTAATAATAAAATGTCAACAAGGTAACTTGACATGGATAAAGAAAGTGTGCTCCGTATATGGAAAAACTTATCTTTGAATTTTTAGTATCTGAATGAGGTGAAAAATCATAGCAAATAAAAAAATCGATGACGGTGTTAAGTGTACCCCTTATATTTCGCCTTAAGAAAATTTAAGGTTCAGGCAATTTGCTGAGAAAATTATTGGCCCATAGAAATGCGACTTTAGACCAAACATGGATCACACTGACATCTATAGCCCAATTTGTGAAATAGTATCTTTAAGGCATGTCTAAATTTGGCATTCCTGCCAAACTTGATATGTTTGATCATTTGTTTTGTCCATCTGGTGTAAGTAGAGATGGGTTTAGACCTGGGTATTTATCCTACGCTGGGTATTTACCCATTTGTACCCATTTTCATACCCGGGTATTTATCTAATTTCGGGTAAATACTCATTTGAATAACAAATACTCATGGTTACATATTTTACGCATTTTCGAATTTATTTTGAACATATTTCGTTTAAGTGCATGTTGTTTTTACATTTTTTAATGCGTTTTGCTCAGATAAGGCAGTTTTGACTGCATCAAACACAACAACAATTCTTAATAAGAACCGCTAATCAGCGTGCTAATGGCATTTCAATGTAATGAGTGGGAGCGATGACAACAACAATGCTGAAGCAACTAGAAAGATTTAAGTTTCGAAACGTAACCTTGAGCCTCAGGTGCATAAAAAGAATTTGGTTCATTCATTCTTAAATATTTGTTCCCAGCGACTAGTATATTTCGCGTTTAATGAAATTAAAAGTAAGCTTGAATTAGAGCTTGCTTCAACTATGATACTGAATGATGCCGAAAAAACTGAGCAATCAACCATATTCAATACATGATTTAAAAAAACCATAAAACCGATACATTTAGCTGCGAATTTGCTAGTACCTAAGGCACAAGGAAGTGATCTTGATCCGTCTGAGGAAGTAGATGCATTGGAATTCATTCACACAATGTCACAGACGCTAAACATAAATTTAATGGCAGATTTTGCCAATTACAAGGCCAGAAATGATTTCTGGGCAAAAACTTTTGTCTGGACCTGTTTGGATGAAATTTCTCCAGTAACTTGGGGGAAAGGAATTTGTGGAAGCACGCAATTAAGTAAATTAGCTGTTCGAATTTTAACAGCTCCCTGTACTTTAGCTGCTACTGAACGTTTCTTTAGCACCCACAGCTTCATTCACTCAGAAAAAAGGAACCGTTTAACAACACAAAGAGCAGGAAAAATAACATATATATCGTGCAACAGGAACTTGCTTTTTAAAAATAGTTTACCATCTTCAGCAGATTCTTCACTAGAAGGTACTTAAGACGATATCCCTTTAACTTCAACAGGAATCACACACTCTACTCGATGTGAGTTTTTATCGGATACAGGCAGCGACAGCGATTACGATTAAATTTAAAAATGATTTCATTTGTTATTAAAAAATCTAATTAATAATAAAAAATTAAATTCTTTTAATTTATTTAAATTTTTCTTTATTCTGATTTATACCCACATTTTGGGTTAATACCCAGGCGCTTGGGTAAATACCTGGGTATTTACATTTAAATACCCAATTTACCATTCGGGTATTTACCCTTGTTCCATCACTAGGTGTAAGCGATATTGCCTAATGAGTTTCGTGATGGTTTAACCTGGTACTGTAATTAACCATATTTCTAGCGGTGGAGAAATCGCTCATCCTCATCATTATTCGGTAATCGGAAATATTGTCGTGGAAGATAACTTACCAACAGTCATATCAAAGAAGTTGTTTTTGCCTATTTTGATAATAAAATCTCCAGAAACTATTTTAGTGTCACGATCGAGACAGTGGTCATAAACTTACTCTAGGTGCTTGGAAAACTTTTTTTTCTGCTTCTTTGGCCTTTCTCTTTTCTTGGTGAATGTAAGTATATCTGGCATATAAAGAAACACTTGGTCTTAATAAGAATTATGGCCAGCAGTTCGCTTACTGGTGCCAAGTGGGCGACCAGGTGCCATATTTGCTTTTTAACAACAAATTCTCATTCAAACTGGGGATTATTTTTTTTAAAGAAGCTGTGATAGTTTTCGCAGTATCCGTTTAACAAAGGTCTTTATCATATTTCTTGGACAACCACCAGTAGGATAGGGTCAACTGGCCTAAGGGATTTTCGTAAATCATGGCTTTCCTTAAAAGTTTGTCATGTTAATCAATATAACAGGGTTCCGCTTGTTTTCATTCAGTGTGATTTTTACTGTAGGATTTTTTCTGAAGCGGATTAAAATTCTATCGTTTAACCTAAGAAAAGGTTTTGCCACTAATATCTTAGCTTTGCGGTTCCCAAGATACCATTACCAAGTACTTACCACGCTGAAGCTTGTGAGACGTCGTAGGATGCAGTAAAAACGAATCGTACTGGTTGAGCTTATCAGGAGCTTTACTTATGATGTAGACCCCAATAAACCTTCAAAAAGCTTACCAACCTTGAAATATTTTTAACAATATCTAGAACAGTGTATTGTATGTTTTTTACATTTTAATGTTTAATATTTATTGCATTGTTGCGCCACATGTGTTTGCATAAATTATAATCCAGTTTTTTTTTATTTATTTTTTATTTTTCTACAAAAACTTTTTTCTTTTATTTTATTTTACTCTACTTATCCTTGTTTTTTTTATTATTTTAATTCCTATTCAGCACTTAAGTGGTTTTGCTGTTTTACACCAAACATGACAACCACTTTTTTAATCTTCTTGGTTATACAGTTTTTATATTTTCGTCTTAAGCAAAAAAAGTAAGACAGATGAATTCATAAAAAATTTCAAAATATAATAAAAAAACTTATTATGTGCATGTGTCAGCATTTTTTTTGAAAAATGTTATTTCATTCAAATAAAATTACTTAAAAATATTTTATACATATGCTAATAAAGAAACAGTTTTAGGAAAGTGGCTGAGTTAACATATTAAGAATTAAGCTACAATCAGGGAAATGATTTTCATAAATTTTCAATACATAATTTGAAACGAACTGCTAACAAATATTTTTTTTAATATATGTATGTATGTAAATAGAGTCATTACTTTTTCGATATCAGCAACTTGCTGAGAAATTTTACACTTTTAAAAATAAAAGTAAAGCATTATGCCTTTTATAAAAGGAAGAGAAAGGAGCGAAAATGAGACGAATTAAGGCAATTTTTGCATAAAAAATTAGGTTAAATTGAAAGAATCTTTTTAGTAGAAAAAATTGTTTTAAGCAATCTTATGTACAACAAGCAGAACTTAAAGAAAATTTAATTTGCTCTTACCTTACAAAGAAAAAATTACGACAAACTAATCGTCACAATGAAAGACAAATTTTAGAAGAAGTGGTAAATACGAAAAAATATCTTTTTCCAGCCAGTCTAAATTGTTTAAAAAAATGTTTAAACCCATATTGAGAAACGATTAAACAAAAAAGTTGTTAAAAATTACAGTAAATCGTAAAAAAATTGTTTGTACTAAGTTGCAACTTTTTGTTGTGGCAATATCCATAAACACGCTTTAAATTTATTAAAGGTTTTTAAAATCGAATTCTCTAATGAAATTTGTTTTACATTGTTTTACTTAGAAGATCAAGAAAGCTACAACTATTTCTAAGGAGTGAGCCAAAAACTTTTACCAAATTTATTCCAAAATCCCACAAATTTAATAAGCAATAACATCTTGCCTGATGTTTCAAATGATTTGCTTGTTTTGTCACAGTAGCAAATACTTTAGTTCAAAGAAACTTTTGGGTAAATTTTGTTGATTTTTTCTTTATTAATATTTGTTAATCATTATCTTGTTTACCAGTCATATAAAAATCTGATCGAAAAGTTCTAAAAAATTTGACAGTATTAAAATCTTATCATCGTTTGTTTTAAAAATTTCAACCCAATATTTTCCTTCGTATTTTTACCACTAAGTTCTTTACCGCGTTGCGATCTGGAACTTTCTGAACTTTATACGACTTCAACGCAGCATTAACTTTAGCTCTGCGTACAATAAAATCAGATAATTTCCATTTACTATATGCTTTTCTGTTCGAAAGAGTTGCTCAACTCCTTTGCTTTTCAAATATCTACTAGACCTTTTTTGGTCCGAGTCGAGTTTTGCTTTCAGTGCTCAGTGCTCCAGTGTTCTTTATATTTGTGCTGTTTTTCAAAAGTCCATATTGAATTTTTAAAGTTTTAAGTATTGTTTTGCTTTTTATTTTCACAATTTTTAACAGCTAAATAATAATTTAGATACAATAATACCTAAAATATATTTTAAAAGCTACTTGATAAAAAAAATATGTTTAGCAAAACTAAGAAAAAGTTTAGCTTGAATAGTATGAATAAGTTTATTCTGTCGCACTCCTTATCATGACATCCATAATGAATAACTCAACTTAATTCCCAAGCACACCTATGCAGGTGGTGATCATCTAAAATGGCAACATACTTTCAGCATATCTTTAACAACTTTTCCTTGCATGGCAACTAAAATGATGTTTTTACCTATCTATACCAAAGTTGCCAAGTCTTTCGAATTTGGAGCAGTTCTAAAGATTGATCGCCTTCCGGCTAAGGAAGTTTTTTAAAAGTGCATCTTTTCATATTTTTTCCATAGTAAAAATTATTTTTTAAAAAGTTGCTTGCACACTTTTGGGGTTTTTAATTTTTTGTTATTTGAATTCAATATGTCCCCTTTTAGGATAATATAAATTTTCGATCATTGAAACTTTAAATAAACATTTTCTACGACCTTTTTTAATTTGAGATTGCACTATTGACTTCAAAGATTTAAAAAAAGTTTTCAGAACTGAGTTACTAACCAATTCTGATGAGCCAGAAAAGTGCCTTGTATTTATATGAAATTTGTGGAAGGAATTTGATAATGGGTCAGTTCCATGTAAAACGGTTTAAATTGGTTAACATTTTTTTTTTAATTAAACAAATCGGTAAATTTAGGTATTAAAGAAAACAAATATTATGTTTAATTTTTATTTATCTCGCAAAAGCTTAAAATGATCAAATACTGAATAATCGGCTCTTCTTTGTTAAGCTTTGATAAAAATGTCACATCCGTTACATTTTATAAAAGGTTTTTCGTTTAGAAGTAGTTTTTTGTATAAAAAAATTAATTAGATGCGGTTAAACACAATTTAAACTTAAAACCAAAAAAAAAAAAAAAAAATAAAGCCCGTTCTTAGGAATATTTCACCTAACTCGATCTTAAAGTCAAACTGAAATTTAAAAGGAATTACCTGTCACAGTCTTCAAGTGATCATTGTGAGTAGAAATCATGAAATGGTCGCAGCCATCACAACAGAATTGCTCAACGGAAAAATATTGTCGTTTATTATTTTTTGAACAGAATTTACAAAAAAAAAAATTCATTTTCAAACAAAACCAAGCTTTATAATGTTTTAGGAAAAAATTTTTTAATGAGCTGGAAAATATATTTTAAATCAACCATCGACTTCAAAGTCATTGTCATTTAAAACTTTTTTATATGTACATATGTATGTATGTATGTATATGTACGGTTATTGTTTTACAAGAATGTGGGCTTGCAAATATTTTAATTAACGCACATTTTTTATGGAATGATAAACGAGCTTTAATATGAACATACACAAGTACATATCGCCCATTTGCTAAAGCAAAGCCATAACTCAAAAATTTAATTTTTGGAGAAGCGAAATTGTTGCTTATGTGAAGCTTTATAACGAATATTAATTTCTTTTTAAAATTGTTTATACATTTGACGTTTGAAGAGAAAATGCATTTCGTCTTTTCTAGTAAATGTAAGCAAATTGAAAACTTCAACCGTGTTTTTCTTGAAATGGTATTTTTTTGAACTATGACCTTTTTTATGCAAATGAGCGATATGCTATTATAGTATATATTTTTCTGTTTAACTCTATTTTTCCCTTTTGTAATTTAATAAAAAAAAATTTGTTTGTATAATGAGCCTTTATAAAACATCACACAAGAGTTAATAGGGGAAAAATAGAAATAATACAGTGAGGGTATCTAATGGTATATAAAACTTCATTTATTTAACTGCCTATAGGCAGTTATATTGGTTTTTCTAGTACAGTTTAAAACAAAATTTTATGCCAGTGATTAGAAGTGATATGAATTCTTATATAGACACACAGCACAACATAGAAGGGTGATATTTTTATAAAGTAAAAAGTATTAATTTTAATTCAAGGTAGTTTTATGTTAATATAAAAGTTTTTGTATGTAGAAGTTTATGTATGTATTATTGTGTATTTAATATAGAGAATCTAACAATAGTATCTAAAGCTATATAGAGTACATCAACTTTTTAACTTCGGCTCTGTCATTACAAAAAACAAAATATCCCCACACCAAAACTGGCAATGTCTGGCAAAAAAAAAAACAATATAAAAAAAAACCTTAAACTATTTTTTTTAGCTCTTGTCATTGTTACATTACAGCTGCATTTGAAAAATGCGGTGTTTATGCTGTAATGAATAAAAATATCATCTGTATCTATAAGGTTGACTGTCTGCCTTTTCGACTGTTTACCACAGTTTGTATTCTGAATGCCAGCACAGCCAGTCGATTTTTTTTCATTAACCAACTAAATATGGGAAGTAAAAGAAATTGTTTTCAATTTTTTAAATTAATATAAAAAGTTAATGAAAAAAAACTATTTAAAAACAAAGCAATATTAAAGGGTTAAAATTTAAAATAAAACTTTAAGGGTTAAAGTTTTTTAATTTTTTAAGTTTTTTAAATAAATAGGTATTAGTTTGGTTCTAATTTTTTTCTTTACAACTGTTACTATTTTAAGTAATGACATTCATAATTTAAAGAGCAATAATTTTCGTTTATTTTGTCCTATAAAGTTTTAATACCTAATACTAATAGTGGTGCTTTAATGCTCTAAATTCATAGCAATAATCTGATTAAACACATCATAAAAAACATGATTCCAATTGTAAAACCAAACCTTAAGATACATGTTCGTATGAGCCGCCTCATTTGTTGTGCAATAAAAGTTGTAAAACAAATTAAAGTAAATTCTTCATTACCTTTACGAGTCTGAATAACGTTTATTTTTATTTTTTTTTTACATTTTTGCTTTGACTCTCATCCATGAATATAAATTTTTATATTTTATATTTGAATAGAAAACCACAAGCCTTTTGCCGAACGCACAGTCTTGGTTTATCCAACACAAATAAACAAAATCCATAAAAGAATGAAACAGAATTTTATGTTTAAAAAAGTAAACTCGAGCATTAAAATAACAAAATACCAGGAAAAAGTTAAAGAAAGTAAATAAATAAAATTAAAAAAGAAAGAAAAAGCTACAGAAAAATATGTTAAGAAAATAAGAAAATTTTTTAATTAAAACAGCAATGATTTCGAAAAAAGAGAAAAGTAAAAGAATCAAATGAAAAGAAAAAGTAAAAAGGAAAAAGTTACGGTAATTTTAAAAGGTAATTA
The DNA here is from genome assembly GCA_963583895.1 of Melanophora roralis. NCBI lineage: Eukaryota > Metazoa > Arthropoda > Insecta > Diptera > Rhinophoridae > Melanophora > Melanophora roralis. The sequence goes on along the minus strand of OY757189.1, from coordinate 41,933,297 downwards.
AAAAGGTAAGTAGTAATAATGTTAAGGTGCACAGAAACAGTTATACAAATAGAACTGCAGTTAAGCCAAACATAACCACTACATACTCTTACATATTTTTATTTTTTCTATTTAACAACGATAAGAAGGTCTACAGCAGTTTCTGTTTTTATTCTGGGTTGTTATATTGCAGAAAAATTAATTAGAAATAACTAAAATATCGTTTGTATTTACAATTATTTCACATAGAAACGACTTATATTTTTTAATATTTATTTAAAGTACAAGAGAATTAATGTGGGCAACCTAAAGAAAAATTCGTCCTTAGCCATTTGTGTTTGCATGAGGCAAAATATAATTTTTTAAAATTAATTTTTTAATTAATATATAAAGAAATTATTTTTAAATGTATATTAATAAAGGCAAATTTGTAGTGAGATGACATATTTGAATTATTTTAACTAAATTTGTATTCATGTAACTTGAACGAAATACCAATACCGGGATTTATATGAAAACCCCAACTACAGATATTACCTTTTGTATAATAAAAAGTCGCCTGATGCTTATGGCTATTGTTGCGGCCTTACCTTACCACTTTTTCATGGGTTTCTATCTTACGGCAGCCAGTTTCAGTTTTGCAAGGGTTTTTTTCTAAGTTAAGGTGGTGATTTCGTAATACAAAAATAATCAAAAAATGGATAGAAATTTATTTTTAAACCATTTTAAGGTCTTAGATTAAGAAAAAAGTAAAAACTTATGTGGGGTTTTTTATATAAAATGTTTTTTAAGAAAATTATTTTTTTTTCCTCTTTTCTATTCTATTTTATAATTTGTTGTATTATGCTAAGTTTGATTTTTTCAATAGCTTGTTCAATAGTTTTATATTTATAATTTTTAAATGATTAACTTATCGCCTGCAGCTTATAACGGATTTAAAAAAGTGGGTTTTGCTTTAGTAAAATCTTATCTCATTTTTTCTGGCACAAGACTCTACTCTGCCACAAGTAACCAAAATTTGCCAACAATGACAATTTTCAAAACAATAAAATGTATCAATTGCAAACAGAAGCAAATATTTGTGAACTCTAACAGCAGAGAAACAAACATTTTTTTTGGGATTATTTATTAAATAGATATACTTTTGTATCGATAAAACCAAAATATTTAAACATAGTTTTTTTTTAAATTGCAAGCAATAGGAAAAAGATATTTTTTAGGAATGCCAAAAATATAAGCTAAAAACAAGTAAAAGCGCTATATTCGGCTGTGCCAAATCTTATATACCCTTCACATTGGTCTTTAAATATACCCAGCCGAGTAATTTTGTACTGCAAATAATATAATAAAAAACCTTGTGCGAGTTTTAAAGCCCATAGAAAAAATAACAACGTTCGTATGAATAAAAGAAATAGATGAAGAAGATTTGAGGTCGAGAGTTTGAAAAGTTTTAAACCTTATTGATATTTAAAGGTTAGTAAAACTTGTTAAATGTTCTAGTCCCCCTGCTCTTCTCCAACTTTTTTTTCCAAAATGTATTAATTATTTGATTATTACTTTTTGTAAAATATTCGAAGTCCATAGCTGTAATAGTTTTCCAGAAGCGTATCGAAAATTTTATAAAAATTTTTAATTTGTATGGGAGCTACCCCTTCTTCACCCCCCATCCGAAATTTTTTTTCTTTAAAGCGTAGGCCTTGTGTTCCAATTACTTTCTGTAGAACATTTCATTTCGATATATGTTATAGTTTCCGAGATATAGCGTATCGAATATTTCATAAAAATTGTTAATTTGTATGGGAGCTACCCCTTTTTTTGCCCCCACTCAAACAATTTTTCTTTAAAGCGTAGGCATTCTTGCCCAATTACTTTTTGTAGAAAATTTCATTTCGATATCTGTTATAGTTTCCGAGATATAGCGTATCGAACATTTTATAATAATTGTCGATTTGTATGGGAGCTACCCCTTTTTTTGCCCCCACACAAAAAAATTTTTCTTTAAAGCGTAGGCATTTTTGCCCAATTACTTTTTGTAGAACATTTCATTTCGATATCTTTTATAGTTTCCGAGATATAGCGTATCGAATATTTTATAATAATTGTCGATTTGTATGGAAGCTACCCCTTTTTTGCCCCCACTCAAAAAATTTTTCTTTAAAGCGTAGGCATTCTTGCCCAATTACTTTTTGTAGAACATTTCATTTCGATATCTGTTATAGTTTCCGAGATATAGCGTATCGAACATTTTATAATAATTGTCGATTTGTATGGGAGCTACCCCTTTTTTTGCCCCCACTCAAAAAAATTTTTCTTTAAAGCGTAGGCATTCTTGCCCAATTACTTTTTGTAGAAAATTTCATTTCGATATCTGTTATAGTTTCCGAGATATAGCGTATCGAACATTTTATAATAATTGTCGATTTGTATGGGAGCTACCCCTTTTTTTGCCCCCACTCAAAAAAATTTTTCTTTAAAGCGTAGGCATTCTTGCCCAATTACTTTTTGTAGAACATTTCATTTCGATATCTGTTATAGTTTCCGAGATATAGCGTATCGAACATTTTATAATAATTGTCGATTTGTATGGGAGCTACCCCTTTTTCTGCCCCCACTCAAACAATTTTTCTTTAAAGCGTAGGCATTCTTGCCCAGTTACTTTTTGTAGAACATTTCATTTCGATATCTGTTATAGTTTCCGAGATATAGCGTATCGAATATTTTATAATAATTGTCGATTTGTATGGGAGCTACCCCTTTTTTTGCCCCCACTCAAAAAAATTTTTCTTTAAAGCGTAGACATTCTCGCCCAATTACTTTTTGCAGAACATTTTTTTTCGATATCTGTTATAGTTTCCGAGATATAGCGTATCGAATATTTTATAATAATTGTCGATTTGTATGGGAGCTACCCCTTTTTTTGCCCCCACTCAAAAAATTTTTTCTTTGTGGCGTAGGCCTTCTTGCCTAATTGCTTTTGGTAGAACATTTCATTTCAATATCTGTTATAGTTTCCGAGATATAGCGTATCGAATATTTTATAATAATTGTCGATTTGTATGGGAGCTACCCCTTTTTTTGCCCCCACTCAAAAAATTTTTTCTTTGTGGCGTAGGCCTTCTTGCCCAATTGCTTTTGGTAGAACATTTCATTTCAATATCTGTTATAGTTTCCGAGATATAGCGTATCGAATATTTTATAATAATTGTCGATTTGTATGGGAGCTACCCCTTTTTTTGCCCCCACTCAAAAAATTGTTTCTTTAAAGTGTACAATTACTTTTTGTAGAAAATTTTAAGAAGATAGCTGTTACAGTTTACAAGATATAGCGCATAAAATATTTCCCCAAATTTCTGCAATTGTAGAAAAACTACACCTTCCCCTGGTCCAATTTGAAAAAACTTTATATATTATTTAGGTCCCTTCTTTCGGAGTATCCGTGCCAAGTTTTGTGGCAAGAGTGACTATACTTACTGAGATATATAGGGATATATGCACAAATTTTGTCCTAAAAAAATGGGTTGCTCTGGCTTTTCACTTATATCTCGGTCAATAGTGAACCGATTTTGCTGATTTTAAATAGCGATTGTCTCCAGGATATTTCCAATAGTTTGACACCATTACCTGGTCTGTATCTTTTTATTTGACTCCGGAAACTTGATTTCAACAGACGGACAGACGGACATCGCTAAATCGGCTTCCCTATCTATAAGGATCAAGAATATATATACTTTATGGGGTCGCAAATGAATAATAAAGAAATTACAAACGGAATGACAAAGTGATTTATACCCTATCACTATGTGAAGGGTATAACAACAAATTATTTCCTGCAAGCTAAAATATTATAAAAATTGGTAAAAAATTAAAAGACAATCGAAAAACATTCAAATTGATATTATTAAGGATAATTTTATATTTACCCACAATTTCTCGAAATACTTAAAAAGGTGAAAACTTTCTTACCTTCCCTTTGTTTTTGAAGGCAACAACTTTATTTAAAGTTAACACATAAATAAATTTATATTTTGTTAATGCCCTTCTATGCCCCTGTTTCTGTTGGCAACTTTTTTGTTTCTTAGTGATTTTGTTGCAGCCGATATTTGTATGTACTTTAACACAGTGTGGCATCTTTAAGTAAAACTGTCTAATAAACGTCAACCGCAATGACAGTTTGTCGGCACTTTAACTATAAAATTCTTAATTTGTTGTTTTGTTTAAGATTTTTGTTTTATTTTTATATCTTCAGAAATTTTGCCGCTTGAAATATTATTTGGCAAGAAGAATTATCTTTAATGAAAATATATTGTTTTGCATAGGAAAAAATATTTTGCAGGTTTTGTCATATAATGCGTTTTTATTATTATTTGTTATTTCCTTTTTGGAAAACATTTTGAAAATGACTTTGAACTGTTTCCGTATCCTTTATGAGGCAAATAATGAAAGAAATGCATCTTCTTGCGTGAAATCTTTTTTCTTGTAAGTAAGTTTGTTTTAAGTTTTAGAAATATTATTTGTAAAAATATTTAAATACAAATTGTATCACAATTTCCATCAAAATGGAAAGCAAGTTCAAAAGTTGTTGAAAATTTAAGCTTAATATTTATTTAATCAGGCAATGAAATATAATTATTATTTCCAAAAAAAAAAAAAAATTAAAATCAGAAAATACTAATTATTTTTTGGTTAAAAAATCAAAATTTCTTATATTTATTTTTTGCCAAAAAAAAGTTAAAAAAAGAATTTCCAAGAAATTCAAAAATATAGTTAATGCTAGGCTCTCGAATATTTTATTCTTACTGTTAATTTTCTTTGAAAACTCGAAAATAATTTTTTTTCAGTCCTTGATGCTAACACATAAATTACTTCAACAGAAATTATTTTGTAGTAATTTCGTAACTATAACCGTATACGCAAAATACTAAAAAATTTCTCAATATTAATTTTATAGAATTAATTTAATTCTTTAAAAAAAAAAAACTCAATAATTCTTTTCTTGCGTATCATCTTTATGATGCATATAAATCCAGTAAATTTATGATATTCATCTGTTGTAGAGAAATGAAAACAACCCGTTACCAAATTAATCCCTGTCTTCAAGTTGAAATTAATATTTGTTGCAATAGAAAAACATGTTTGGCTTACAAATTTTATTTAAAAAACGGAACAGCAAAAGAACTGAAGGGAAATAAAACCAAGACGCATAAAAAATAACATTTTTGGGAACTGCATGAAAGCACTAAACATAAAAACGAAGTAAATAAAAAATTGCATTATGAATGAGTTAAGCTAAAATTAGACAAAAAGTTTTTGTTGTTTTTAATTTTCCCCTCGAAAACCCAAAATAAATATTCCTAACTAAAGCTAACACTTAAAGCAATACCTTAAACATTTAATTCTTTATACAATAAATGTGACACATATAAACAAACAATACGTTACCTCAAATGGCAGAAGGAAGTGCTTCTACTCCTTCTTTTGCTATTCTTGTTACTGCTAGTAACTCAAACCAAATACTTATCGTTTATGTTCAACATTCTTAATGTCAACAAATGAAAGATGTATTTGGCTGGCTGCAAGCAACAGACAAGCTGAAGAACATACCAAAATCTGGGGACAGACGTTAAGGCAAAATGGCACATAAATGTTAAAAGAGCCAAACCAAAGTACCAACAAAGATTGCGACGCAGCATTTAGAAAAGCAGAACCGTGCATTTGAAAGTAAAATAAAATATGTATTTCTATTTTAAGTAGCAAAACAAAAAATAAAAGTGAATAAAAAATGTAGAATATTGAAAAGGAGTAAAAAACTCTTGCGACAAGCATAACATGAACATTGCTGACATACTATTGAAACACATAGTGAAACCGACAAAGGTTTGTGCAGGAAATTCTTTATGTTTAAGATGCAGAAAAAGAAAAGGAAGATAAGTATGAAGGAGGCAATGCTTACTAAGGCAACACCAAACAAAACCAGCGCTATTAATCTCAAACCCAACAAACCAATTGGTAAAAGAAAATAAAAACTTAAAATCATGATAATACGATAACATGTTAAAAACTTCTAGCGGTTAGAAAGATTCCCTAACTAATGAGATTTGCAATGAACAAGCTGGTTATCGTCTAAGAAAATCTGCGATTGACTACATTAATTGTCTTTGCAAAACTATGGAACAACCAGTGAAATTGAGAATTCCATAATGTCTGATCAAAACCCAAAACTACCATGCCATATGGAGCACATTTTCTTGAAAAAAGTAGACACGCGGGAAAATCATATCTCTAATTACTCCCTTATAACAGGTGGGCCAAAACAAGTTACCCGAAGTTTTTTTGGCTCCCATTTTTTTTAAATAAAAAACTTCGATCCTGTTTCTTGATTATGTTAACTTGAACCCTTAGAATTTTATTGATTAAGCCGAAAAGATGATATCGGCATATTGGGCGCAACCGGAATTGATGGCTAAACGGAATCATTTAATTGCATTTTTTATTACTTCAGCGAGAACTTTGGGCGAAAAACTCTCTCACTCGTGTCGAATGTTGTCCTTGAGGGCTTTCAGGGTCACGGGCTTATTAACGTGATTGCATTCATAGGATCACCTTTATTGTTCGCATGAAATATTCCTTTTGGATTTGTGTGTTTGTGCGATTCTAGCAAGATATACTTACTTGAGTACTTAGGTTCACATGAATGAAATGTATGGGAGGTATTTTATGTTACAGATAGCAAAAACTCATTGGAAAATAGTAGATCGGTGTTTCAAAATTTATATACCCACCCCACATACACCGAAGGGGTGCTATGCGCTTGTTCAAATGTTTGTAAATCACAGAGGAAATAGTCGGAAATACACGTTTAATTATTAGGTAGAATCTTGATTTGAATAAAGCATGTCCGTTTGGTTGGGTGTCCATGTATATCTGTGAAAAGCTATAGGTTAATTGTTGAAGGAACTTTGAAAAAAATTTGTTGCATATTAATTTCTTGGCACAGAGACTATGTCTAGTGAAACTGCTGATAATCGGTTTGATTTTACAAATTCCCTTTACGAATGTCCTCGCGAAATGCCCTCATTAAGCTTAAAACAAGTTTTCTATCTTTTGTTAATTCAACACTAACTTTGATCGGCATAAATTGCGAATATATACTACAATCGATATAAAAACCATTTGTTGCGTTTGTTGATATTTAATATTAAATAATTGGTTGTGAAGGGTATAATATTTAATTATTAAGAAACCAAATCAGAGCGCTATTTTCGACCTTTTAATCTACCTTAAGCTGAGTTTTGCTTCTGAACGTACCCGCTGAGGTGGAATTTAACCTCATTGCTCATTATGATGTTGGTTCAAAAATCTGCCACTTCAGCTGCGAGATTCAGGATGGCTTGGGCGTAGGTTACACGCGTTTGAAGATCAACAGGCTGATGCGCCGACTGGACTTTGTACGGGAACATACGCAGGTCTTTGAACAAGTTTCGCCTTAAAAACGACCGGATGGGTAATTGCGAGGCACGGCGACAGATCGACATCCTCGCAAACAGGGGCGATATTCTCGGCAGAATGGACGCTTCGGAGCTGGCCAGTGTTGGCAGCGACTGTTTAAGATTGGTGGCCAAACGGCGGAGTGCTTGCGTAGTCGTTGCTGAACAACCGGGGAATCGGCGATGGAGTTCGCGCTGCGCCAACATCACAGACGACTTATAATACAAACAAATAAAATCTTGGAGGCAGCGAAAAAAAGATCATTGAAAGTTAAACTTGGGGAAGCCTTAAGGTAATTGTCCAGTGTGGAACTCACAGAGTATCAAACTTTTTATTTTTAGCCGCCGAGTGGTAAACTATGAAGCCTAGTTCACTGTGAATAAAAAGACAAGTCTTTACCAACTGATGCCTTTGACGAATTTTGAATTTTTTTTGCCAACTTCAATCAAAAATGATCAACTTTGGTAAAACAAAGGGCAGCCTAAAATAAAAATTAAAAACTGAAGGTGGATTGCGCAAATAAGGTGACGAAAAAGACATTGCAGCCACATTTAATGGAAAAAACAGTTGAGTTAGTTTTGTATGCTTCACCAAAAAAGTAAAGCACTAATACACCAATCGAATCGATATACTCTCCTGAGTTTGCTGGTCTGTCTGGCTTTAAGTCCATAGATTTCTTAATATCTTATCAAATTTGCAACTTTCTAAAAAGAAAATTCCAGTGGAAATGATGATTGTTGGGCTATTACATACCCTAGGCTAGAAAAATAATTTGACAAAGTATGACACCGATGAAATAAGCATTGAAAGTTTAAGTGTATGCCGCGCGGTAAGGGTCAGGTCATAAAGACTTAGTTTTTATATAAAAAAAATTTTTCAGATTAACCAAGAAATTAAATTTCTAATATCTTCACGAAGGACTGATTGAACATTGCCAGCTAATTGCACACCTTGAATCACCTTGGGGCTCATTATATCAAATTATTTGTATATCAGAGCTGGTTGATAAACTTCTGTTGAACCAGGAAGTATTCAGAAATATCTTTTATCTGAAGTAAGGCCAATATTCCCTCTCCACGGAGTATCAAGTGTTCAAATTTAGTAAAGATGTTTAAAAATATTTTTTCTTCTCATTCGCGGTCTTCGCACCCCCTTGTGTGCGGTGTGCTGCTACGTTATTTGACAGGAGAAATGAAACTTGGTTAATACCTCGTTATCTAACTGGAACAAAAATTTAGAGAATAAGGTCGCCAATGCTTTGTAAGTATTTTAACCAACATTCAGACTTAAAAGTGATATTTCGCGGCTACCTGAAGCTTAATCTGCTACCAGAGGAAGAAAAAAGACCCAATATTTGGCAACCTGATTGATGGTGAGCTCTTTTTCGAGACGGCACTTGGTGGCTGTTTCTTAATATTACTATAGTTGCTGCTGTAGCACGTTATCGGGAAAGAATGTTTTGCTGCACTAGGTACGTAGTGATAAATGTCTTCGATATACCTCCATACTGTTTCCGATTATGTGTAGTATGGCATTGTCATATTAAAAATATGGGACTCAGTATCATGGTAAGTTGATAATCCATCACAGAGAGTAAGAAGGTGGTAGTAGGTTGGTAAAGATAAAGAAATGATAGTTATGATGGTTGATGTTGGTAGTGAAGGCGCTGCATGTACAGATTGTATTGGTTGGGATTAACTGATATTCGCAAAAAGATCATAAGGTTGTATGCGAATGAAATAAAATTTATTACAATCTTACTTAAGAGCAACGAACAATTATGATCATTCTGCCAGGACATATAAAGGCAATGTTCTTGTCGATGCTGCACTGATTTGAAAACCTGTAACGTAAACTAAAACTGAAAAAAAATTTTTAAGCCCAACTCTCAAGTAAGTTGTTTTCAGTACTCATTTATGTATCCTCTTAGCAAAATTGCTGCCAATCTCTTACATAATATTAGGTCGAAAATCTCACGCATAATATACAATTCAGTTGTAGGGCTTCTGTGATACTATTACCCTCTTGGTCGCTAATGCCGTATTATATACCAGCTTGAAGTTATTTATTATATGGTATCCATTCGCTTCCAAAGGAATTATTTATGACCGACAAGTTGAATAATCCGAAACAAATCCGCGTAAGATCTTGCACATTTTACCCGTTTATGTGAAAAGAAACTCGCTTAAGTTAGGTGGAACTGGATGGTTTTAACAACCTCACAAAGGTCTCTAGTGCCACTAAACTAGAATAAAAGATAACGCGGTATCCAAATCATATGAAATAAACTCCAGTGTGTTCAACAATCTTTTGGCGTATGCAAGCGGTCTCGTCTAACCAATCCTAAATAATTCCTATATATTTTTGATGGGATACAAGACAGTTCACCCTGGAGTGCTAGAGTTCTGGACTGTAACACAAAATATGTGTTGGCTCACGATTGAACCTGCAATTATCGCTGACCAGTCATCTCGATCTTTTGGAATAAACTACAGTTCATCAATTATTTGTTATCACCCCAACTAGGAGTCAGTAAAAACGTCGTCGCCACAGGGAAGAAAGGTCCCCACATAATCATAGGCTTCCTAAACGAATTCTTATATACCCATGCCTCATTAGCCTTAAGCGAAATAACAGTGATAATATTGTTTTAGTAAACCTGAAGTTAGGCCGAAACATCCATTGCCCTTTCCATCGGCGAAAGAACTTTTGCATGTTTAATACGTCAGCCATCTTAATTTGCATCGCTCTTTTATTTTTCATTAAATACTTACAAGATAATCATTTAAAAAATCTTGATTCAGGATATATGTACATACCTCCACATACACAGGATATCATTCAAAATAATTGGCCGCATTGGTCTTTAGAGACCCCCCCCCCCCCTTATTTATATTTGCTACGATGGTATGTCTTTATCTAGAAGTCATGAGAACCCCAAATTAGGTTAAAAACTTTTCATATAAATATTTATATAAAATTTTTCCTTAGAAAAAACAAACAAAAAAATTCCAAAAACATTTATTGGGTAATGCCACCAATTTCTTGTTTGCTAACTGAATCCCTACTGGCAGGAACACTAACATTAAGATAAGCTTGAGTAATTTTGAGCTGGAATTCCTTGTAGGAATGTGATTTGTTTAACAATATTTTGTAAGTAAATCCTGTATAAACTTCCAAGCATTTGTCAAAAGAAAAAAAACGAATACAAATACTACACTTTGCTATGTGTGTACAAACTAAATAGTATGGAAAACCAAATGCAAAGAAAAACAGAAGCAACAACGTCAGAAGAAAGAAATGCTTGTAAACAGCCACACTTGCATGCAAAAGTAAAGAAAAAGGAAACAGAAAGACGAAACAAAATAAAAAATAGTCCTGGTTTGTTTCTCGGTATTACTTAAAATTCATGAAAGCAATTCAATTTTTTTCTGGCTACTTGAGACTCTGTCACAAACACACAGACACAAACACAAACTCTTATATGCAAACTTTTGTATTTTTAATACATTCATGTGTGTACTTTATGAAAACGTGTTCATGTGTATGTATTTACGTATCACTACTAAGATTGTGTAAAATCATTTTAAATTAGATTTAATGTACATTTCTTTTTCTGTTTTTTTATATTTTTAAGCTTCTTAACATGTGTTGGGATTTCCAAATACATGTGTGTGAGTGTTTGTGCGTGTGTTTTAAATGTTGTAGCTATAAGTGTACATGTTGTTAATATAAAAATTAAATAGTGTAGGTGCAAGTATGGCATTAATGGGACTGGAAGTCATTGTATAGTTGTTTGTTTCTCTGTTTAACTAAATGTGTTAGTGTTGGATAATTGCAAATTAGAGTTTTATTGCCGAAATGCTAACTGACAACGTGATGTTATGAATTAAGTCATCAAATAAAGAAATTCGTTTTCGTTGTTAGCAATAAATGGACAATTTTTGTTAATAAAATTTTAAAGTTAACTTAGGTGCTAAACTAATGCATTTTTTTTAATTTTTGAAAATAAATTTTGGTTTAACTTAAAGCACAAAATACGGAAGCTTATAAATGTATAATATTATTATTTATTTATAGCACACTAGAAAAAAAAAGTTTATTAAACCCAAATTGAAAATTTCCTAATACTATTTAATTAATTTTTACCGGTGAATTTTCAATATAATGTTTGCAACAAACTTTTCTAATATATTTTTCTAATAATTGAAAAATCAGACATAGTCATATACCTATATGTATATGTATATTTACAAAAATTTAAAATTTTACTTTGCTTAGAAATAAAACAAAATGTTTGAGCTTTTCGAATAAATTTTCAAATGAAATCAACTCAATTATAATCCTTAAAATGTATAGTTTATGCTAGTTAAAATTTTTTAGCAAAAAACTTGACGGCTGTTGATTTAACTTACAAAAGAAGTCTAAGCCTTCTCTTTCAAAATTATTTACACACTTATTTTGTCGTGAAATTAAGTTAAAAACGCTGCAATCTTTAAAAAAAAACCTAATTTATATTGCATAAAAATAAATATTTATAGAAAAGTCGCTAAAAAAAAGCTTAAAATGGTGAAAATAAAGGAAATTCCCGTCGAAACGCGAGTTGAGATCGCAAAGAAGTTTGGAATGGGTTCCTCGGCATCAGACTTGGGAAAAGAGTACGGAATATGTCGGAAAACAGTCTACAATTTAGTAAAGAAGAAACAAATTTATGGAAGCCTCCAAAATAGGGTCAGAACTGGTCGGAAATATATGACAAACAAAATAGAATATCGTTCTATTCTTAAAATAGTCGCAGAAAATTCAGTTGCAAGTCCGGTTAAAATTGCTGCAGAGGTAGAAAACATCATTGGAAAACCTGTAAGTGTAGAGAAGATTAAGCACGTATGATATAATTGACTTATGTCATAAGAAAAGTAATAGACATATCTGAAAAAAAAAAAAAAAACGTCTAGAGTTTGCCATGGAGTATATCCAAAAGCCAGTGGAGTTCTGGCATAATGTATTATGGACGGATGAGTCTTCTTTTCAATTTGAAGGGTCACTTGGAAAAACTTATATGCACCTTTCCAAAGGATCGAAGCATAAAGCAGTACAACCTATTAATCGTTTCAGCGGGAGTTCAGTAATGTTTTGGGGATGTGTCTAATACAATGGATTTGGAGATCTAGTACCAATACAAAATACTCTAAACCAGGCAGGACATATAGATATTTTGAATGACCATGCTTTTCCTTCAGCTCACAGATTATTTCCTGATGAAAATTGGATTTTTCAGCATAATAATGCTCCATGCCACAAAGCATGGTTACCAACAACTTTTTTAAATCGAGTTGGACAAGATGTTCTTCCATGGCCACCCCAGAGTCCGGATCTAAACATAATAGAGAATGTATGGGTATTCATAAAAAGGCAGAGATCTATCAAAATGGGTTGAAAACGAGAGGAAACTATTGATGAAATAATAAGTCTCTGAAACAGCTTAGAAATCGAGTTTGTACGCAATTTGATTGCATCTATTCCAGCTAGACTACATGCTGTCATAGATGCTGAACGAAATTTAAGTGGCTACTAACTATTTTTTTTTTTTTTGATGTTTTATAATGTTTTTTTCGATTGTGTAAATACTTTTGAATGGTAATAAATTTGTGTAAATAATTTTGAAATATGAGGCGCAGATTTCTTTTGTGTTTTTTATCAATAACTATCAATTTTTTTGCAACTAATTCTTAACTAACAAAATCTATACACATACATTTACAAATTCGGAAGTTTTCTTGTCGCAAATTTATTTACATAGTTGCCAAATTTTGCTGCTAACTAAACATACTACAAATTTTAATTTGTGTAAATATATATGACTATGTCTGTATTAAAAAGTAAGTTTGCTGATAGTAGGCAATGGAAGTGCATTTGTTTTAAATAAGTTACAGGTTTATAAGATTTTTAAATCAGTATTAAAAGATTGAAAATAAATATCGCCTTTTCATTTAAAAAAAGTATAAAATGAAATATGGGCCTAAATTGTCATTAATATATCGACTGGATTACATTGCAAAAGCAAAACATTAAATTTGAAGTCTATTAAAATTCACCTTTAAATTTAAAAAATATTTATTTGGACATGAAACAGATTACTTAAGCAGAAAAAAATGTTTTATAAGAACTCGACATTTAGCACTGAATAAAGCACATCTGGTTACGCACACAAACTTGACACAGGCCTACAATGTTTGTGGTTGCATATTATTTTTATACCTTTTGTTAAGTATTAAGGCTGTTTGTGAATAACCTTTTCATTTGTATTTTCACTTGCGATTCTTTGACACATTAACGTTCTGTAGTCTACTGAAGAGAGAAGTCGACTTGGACTTGTTAACCTGTTCGGGTGTTGAAATCAAGTTGGCGTAGCCACGACTGAAACTGCAATTGTTCGCTGACCAGTCCTCTCAATCTTTTGGCATAGTTCGGCGTTCATCAATGATTTGTTATGATCCGGGCTAAGAGTCAGTAAAAACCCGTATAAAACTAGATCCCCACATACTCCTAGAGACCATTAACGAAGTTGTATTTAACGTAGCCACCGAATGCCTTAGGAAGTCGATAGTGGTGCCGACGATCCTGCTTAAAAGCGTCAAGATAAATTCTACCTGCATCGAGGAAAAATCTTAAGCCAAGAGGGTATATGTGAAGTCTTCGGGGCCAACCAGCCCAACCTTATGTTTCTGGACTAAAAATTATAAACAACGATCTTTTATGTCATTAACACAATCCTAAATATTATATTTCATTTCATATAATATAATAAAAACTTTTCTCATAAAAACTTTATATTGCCTCAAGCTTTGTATTTAGGAAAACCGTAACGAATTTGCAACCTTTAAAGGCATTTCAATAAAAAATTTAAGCAGGTTTTGCTCTAATTTTTACCTTTTTTTTAACTATAAAACAAACAAATACAATATATATTTAACAATTGTTTTTATTTTCCTTGATGCTGACTAGTGTATGTGTATCTGATTTTGATATGAAATCATATTGTACCTTATTTCAAGTTCGTCAGAATGGTAAATTTTAATGGATTTGCAACGTTGTATAAAATATTTATTTTTAATACACAATAAGATTGAAATCATTTTCAAATTGATTTTTTTATTTAGTTCTTTTTTTTTTGTTGTTGTTTTTGCTTTTAATTTCTTTGTTGTTATTATCTCGAATGCATATTTATAATAAACATACATAAATATAAATATTTAGGATGTGTTAAACTCTTGTTGTGCATTTTAAAGTACTTTTCAAGGATCACGGATCAGAGTACTAAGAGAATGAGTTGTAAGATGACTTTTTTAAAAATTAAGAGACAAAAAAATTCTGCTTTAGAATTAATTTAAAATTTTTAAATTAAAAAAAGTTTTTTTATATGCTAATTTTTATTTATTGTTAATTTTATTGTTTTTAATACAAATTTTTGTTTCGTAGTTTGGCAAAAGTTCATATAATTTCTTATAATTTCTTTTTATTAGAAGAAATTAATATTTTTCCGTCAATGTTGAAATGAACTTTAATTTGAAAAAAAAGCAGATTTTTCTACCGATATTAGCCGAGTAGAATGCATTTTCGAAAGCAGCTACGCAATTTCATCATCAGTACTCTTTAAACGGTAGTAGTGTCTTTTGGTTATAAACATCACCTATTTAACTTACATGTCACAGAGAAAGGGAAACGGCACGACTGTTTTTCCTTCTTTTATATTTTGTAAGTTAGGAAGAAGTTTACTTTTCATATACACTATGCGAAAATGCAAGCCAAACTAAAAAGCAAAAGTTTGTGTTAAAAGTTTTTTTATTTTAAAATTGTTTAAAGATTTTTAATATCAAAAAAGAAAAAAAAAACATACAATTTATAGCCCTCTGCCGTTAACCCATCAACCAAAAATTGTTTACGCGAATAAATGTCCTTGAAGTGATTCATGCGTTGTCGCTGAAGTAAGATATTCTTAGTATCACCTTGGATCGAAGGTGTCATTTTTTTCCTATGAAAATTCAGGGAAGTGGCATAAGAAAGTATCCACAGATTTCATAACTTCCCTGCATGCCGTGAAATTTCCGTTATTTACTTAATAAACAAGCTGGGCAGTTGTTGTCGTCTTAGATAAAATAAAAAGAAATTGTTATTTAGAAGGACTATTTGTGGTTCTCTGATATTGCTGAGATAAAAATTTTATTTGTATGTAATGTGAAAAAGGGTTTTTTTTATAGTTAAAAGGTATTTTGGGTAAAATATACTGCTATCAGAGCTATATTGGAATTCAAAGCAAGTAAGATAGTTATAGTCGGTGAAGCTGCCCATATTATACCCTACACCACATTTGTATTGGAGCTTTGTAAAAAAAAAACGCCGATAATATTTTCACTCAGTGTAAAAGTTAGTGGCATAAAGATAAGCTTGTATGCAAAGTTTTAAGATGGTAAAGTAATATTGGAGCCATTTATAGCCCAAAATGTTTATTGAAGCAGGACATTTGTATTGGGGCAATATCAAAAAAAAACAAGTAAGAGCGCTATATTCGGCTGTGCCGAATCTTATATACCCTTCACGTTGGTCTTTAAATATATCAGCCTAGTAATTTTGTACTGCAAATAATATAATAAAAAACCTTGTGCGAGTTTTAAAGCCCATAGAAAAAATAACAAAATTTTAACGTTCGTATGAATAATAGAAATAGATGAAGAAGATTTGAGGTCGAAAGTTTTAAAATTTTTCGACATTATCCATATTTAAAGGTTAATAAAACTTATTAAATGTTCTAGTCCCGCTGCTCTTCTCCAACTTTTTTTCCAAAATGTATGAACTATTTGATTATTACTTTTTGTGGAATATTCGAAGTCGATAGCTGTAATAGTTTTCCAGAAGAAGCGTATAGAAAATTTTATAAAAATTGATAATTTATATGGGAGCTACCCCTTCTTCACCCCGCATCCGAAAATTTGTTTCTTTAAAGCATAGGCCTTGTGTTCCAATTACTTTTTGTAGAACATTTGATGTGGATATCTGCTACAGCTTCCGAGATATAGCGTATCGAATATTTCATAAAAATTGTTAATTTGTATGGGAGCTACCCCTTTTTTTGCCCCCACTCAAAAAAATTTTTCTTTATAGCGTAGGCCTTATTGCCCAATTACTTTTTGTAGAACATTTCATTTCGATATCTTTTATAGTTTTTGAGATATAGCGTATCGAATAATTTATAATAATTGTCCATTTGTATGGGAGCTACCCCTTTTTTTGTCCCCATTAAAAAAATTTTTTTTTTAAAGCGTAGGCATTCTTGCCCAATTACTTTTTGTAGAACATTTCATTTCGATATCTTTTATAGTTTCCGAGATATAGCGTATCGAATGTTTTAAAATAATTGTCGATTTGTATGGGAGCAACCCCTTTTTTTGCCCCCACTCAAAAAATTTTTTCTTTGAAGCGTAGGCATTCTTGCCCAATTACTTTTTGTAAAACATTTCATTTCGATATCTGTTACAGTTTCCGAGATATAGCGTATCGAATATTTTATAATAATTGTCCATTTGTATGGGAGCTACCCCTTTTTTTGCCCCCACTCAAAAAATTTTTTCTTTGAAGCATAGGCATTCTTGCCCAATTATTTTTTGTAGAACATTTCATTTCGATATCTGTTATAGTTTCCGAGATATAGCGTATCGAATATTTTATAATAATTGTCGATTTGTATGGGAGCAACCCCTTTTTTTGCCCCCACTCAAAAAATTTTTTCTTTATAGCGTAGGCATTCTTGCCCAATTACTTTTTGTAGAACATTTCATTTCGATATCTTTTATAGTTTCCGAGATATAGCGTATCGAATGTTTTATAATAATTGTCGATTTGTATGGGAGCTACCCCTTTTTTTGCCCCCATTCAAAAAATTTTTTCTTTGAAGCATAGGCATTCATGCCCAATTATTTTTTGTAGAACATTTCATTTCGATATCTGTTATAGTTTCCGAGATATAGCGTATCGAATATTTTAAAATAATTGTCGATTTGTATGGGAGCAACCCCTTTTTTTGCCCCCACTCAAAAAATTTTTTCTTTGAAGCGTAGGCATTCTTGCCCAATTACTTTTTGTAAAACATTTCATTTCGATATCTGTTACAGTTTCCGAGATATAGCGTATCGAATATTTTATAATAATTGTCCATTTGTATGGGAGCTACCCCTTTTTTTGCCCCCACTCAAAAATTTTTTTCTTTAAAGCGTAGGCATTCTTGCCCAATTACTTTTTGTAGAATATTTCATTTCGATATCTTTTATAGTTTCCGAGATATAGCGTATCGAATGTTTTATAATAATTGTCGATTTGTATGGGAGCTACCCCTTTTTTTGCCCCCACTCAAACAATTTTTTCTTTATAGCGTAGGCATTTTTGCCCAATTACTTTTTGTGGAACATTTCATTTCGATATCTTTTATAGTTTCCGAGATATAGCGCATAAAATATTTCACCAAATTTGTTCAATTGTAGAAAAAATACCCCTTCCCCTGGTCCTATCTGAAAAGAATGTTTCTATTATTTAGGTCCCTTCATTAGGAGTATCCGTGCCAAGTTTTGTGGCAAGAGTGACTATACTTACTGAGATATATAGGGATATATGCACGGATTTTGTCCTAGAAAAAATGGGTTACTCTGGGTTTTTGCTTATATCTCGGTCAATAGTGAACCGATTTTGCTGATTTTAAAAAGCGATTGTCTCCAGGACATTTCTAATAGTTTGACACCATTACCTGGTCTGTATCTTTTTATTTGACTCCGGAAACTTGATTTCAACAGACGGACAGACGGACAGACGGACATCGTTAAATCGGCTTCCCTATCTATAAGGATCCAGAATATATATACTTTATTGGGTCGCGAATGAATAATAAAGAAATTACAAACGGAATGACAAAGTGATATATACCCTATAACTATGTGAAGGGTATAAAAAAAGTCGATCATATTTTTACTCCACATATTTCTACTGGCATAAATCTAGACACACATGCAAAATTTTGTAAAAAATAAATTAGAATTAAAGTCAGTTATAGACTAATATATATATATTCCGGGAATATATTTGTATTGGGGCTATGCCAACAAATTTACCGATCATAACCAAAAAAAATAGAAAATTTATTAAAATATCTTCAAAATTGCGACCCGTACTTAAATTCAATAATACATTAACACCCAGCCGGACGAACGGAAGAGCAGGCGGACGAGCGGACATGCCTATCTCGACTCTGAAAGTGATTCTGAGCCAATTGGTATACTTAAAGGTGGGTCTAAAACCGTTATTTGTAGGCGTTACAAACCTCTGTACAAACTCATAATACCTTTACCGCGTATGTATGTGATGAGTGTATAATTAATGGCAAGAAGCAAAACGATATCATTCATTCTAAAACTGCCTTTTCAACAGACACACTTTAAAAATATGAGAAGTTAAGGAAGGAACAAAAACAAAAAAATGTGAACTTCATGTACATTCTTTGATTATTGTATATATCGCACTTGAATGCATGTGCGTACATACATGAGTAAATAAGGGAATGAATGAACAGCTCAATGAATACGTAAATGTAGAATTAAGTATTCATTCGACCCTTGAAAAGTATGAAGTACAAGTAAAAAAAAAACAAAAACGAAATGATTTTTTATTTATGTTGACTGAATGAATATTTTAATGATGTACTTTTGTTAAATAAAAAAAGTTAAAAAGTAAGAGGAGAGAAAAAATCCAAAAAAATGGATGAGGATGAAAAAAGGATTGCTTAAGATAAGCCCACATTCATGCAAATTCTTAATGTTTTAAATATTCAACTGTACGAAAATTATAAACAAATAAATAAACGTAAAAAATTACACAGTATTGTATAAAATATACGATTGAAGGCGAAAATGTTGCTTTTAAAAGGATTCCAAAAACAAAAAGATTTCCGTTTACTTTGTATACTAAAAGGATATTTTACAGTTTACAAAACAGTGCACCAAATACAGGTAAGTTACAACTAGTGACTAGTTTTATTTTATTATTCGAATTAATGTTCTTATAAATATATTGATAAATATAAGACGCAATCACAGTTATTTTTTGTGCATAATATCAGGGCTTATCCTTTTTATAACATATATGTATGGTTGAAAGTTATCTTACAAAATTATTAAAAAAAAGTTGTCCAGTGTAATTAATAAAAAAAAGGAAATCTAACAATGAATTTAATAATAAATCAACTTTAATTTATGACATGAATTTGAATTCATTAACTATGTTTCTGGATTTAAAGTTTTAATACCTGATAATTTAAAGAAATTTTTAATTCAATAATATTCAAGTTTCGTACAATGAAATTTTTTAAATATTATTTACAATTGAAAAACCTTCTCAGCATGCTCTCGTTTTTAACATTCATACATGCATTTAGTCTTACTTTTACAAAAAACAAAGAAGGAGCTAAGCTTAAGAGCGCAGTGTCATTAAAGGGCGCATTTTTCAATATTCACAATTTTTTCCCCCACATATAATTTATTTAACATTTTCCTAAAAGAATGGAATTTTTGTTCCCTTCTTACAAGAAAAATATCAAGTTTAACAAGGGAGTAAGAACCAACGAAAAACTCAGCAAGGATCTGTTGTTTAATTGCATTTCAAGATTAAAACTTCAGTGTCATGGTTTTTATGCCATCAGCATTTGTATGTCGTTGATTCAGATGTTAGCTTTGTTGTTGTTATTATTATTTCTAAGAAAACAATGTTTGTATGTTTACATGAACTTGCATGCACTCACTCCTTTCTATATTTAGAAATCTGCTTATCACAGACGACATCATGTTGTGATTATTGCATATCCGTAGGTCATTAAAACAAAAGATGGTTCAAGAAAAAAACACAAGGAGATAAATATCTTAACAATTTAAGTAGATAGGAACTGAGAGTTCTAATCCAACTTGACTGCGCAGTCGCTGCGCAGTCGCTGCGCAGTCGGTATTCCTACACGTGCATGTTATAAAATCATGTGTATGTAACTAAATATGTCATAACCCAGCCAGCAATTTTGAAGTTTTTAATTTAATTTAATTGCTTTTTGACTCTAGTGCAGTAAAAGTATATAATAAAAATAACTAGATTTAAGATGCAGCTGTGTAAACAAACAGATGCAGTTGCTTCAGGAAAGATTAGTTGTATGTATATTACAAAGGGGAGATAGCAGATCAGACAGCGCTTGCTGAGAAAATAAATTTATTTTACAACGATTTAGTTGTGGGTTTCTTGATAAAAAGGGTTCAATGAACTATGGTTTGTAATTTTAAGTGTAGTTAATAAAAAGAAAAATTCTATTGTTTAGTTAGGCGGCGCTTAGCACGTGTTTATTTATAGAGCAATTGAAAATCTATGGTAGTTTATGATCTTTTAATAATTCTAATGTGTGTGTGTGTGTGTGTGTGTGTGTATGACTTCATTAATTTTAGATTTTATGACTGGTGATATTTGTTTATAGTAGATGTTTAAATTTTTAAAGAAAAGCAAGTGTGGAAACGAACAAGTACGGTTTTAGGGTGGATGTATGTATGTATGTTTATATGTATGTATGTATTTATATAGTAGCAAGTTTTACAGTGTAGCCACCAGTAGATAGGGAATCCCGTTTCTAATTCAACTTTGACTCCGCTAAGTGTCTCCGCTAACACCGCCCCAGCGATGTGAATGGTTTGTGTCTTGGCTAAGCTACTTACACAGGGTTGTTCATATAATATATAAATGTTAAGCTACTTACACAGGGTTGTTCAGTTTGGTACTAAAAGCAGGAGTTACCGCAAGGTGGCATCATTGTTGATCTGGTCCGTGGCTGTAATAGACGGTATTATACTATGAATGCATGGGGGTATGTGTCTTCGTAAACATAATTACTACAGGACTGTTCATATACCACAGGGCGGTTTTATACTAAAGATCTTTGTTTTTTGCTAAAGGTGCTGTCATTTCAGTGCTAAAAAACTTCTTTTTAGTGTGTTTTCAAATCCATTTTAAACTAATGATCTTTTAATGCTTGTGGTGGAGCCAAATCCCTTTTTGTTTTTTCCTACAAATCAATATGTACAAAATGTAAGGGGGTGTTTAGTAAATAATCGAATCTGTCTTTGTATTAAAATGTAAAATGTATGCATTGCATACCATTTTACCCGTTTTTCTTTTTCTTTATTAAAAAGAAGAAACGTTACATTTTTAATGTGTAATTTGCATACATTTTTCATAAAATAAAAAAATGTATCAGGAAAATAGGCAAAACAAAAATTTTAAAAATCAAAATCATTGTTTGAAATATATGTAAAGAAAACCAAGTGTAGGAAAAAATTATTTTAGGTCTACAGCTAGTACATACATAGGCAGACAGATCGACATATAGGCAAAAATAAAAAATGCTTGAGTTAAAATCCACAGCTGTATTTTTCTGCTACTTTTGGTATGAATCATTACAAATGAAAATACTATTATTTATTTAAGCGGCGCTTAGCACGTGTTTATTTATAGAGCAATTGAAAATCAATGATAGGTTTATGATTTTTTTAATGTGTGTGTGTGTGTGTGTGTATATATATATATATGTCTGTATGTTTGTGTGTGTGTGTGTGGGAATGTACCTATTATATTAAAGAGGTAAATGATATATAAATACTATAGCAATTAAACTTTTAAAGTTAGTATTACGAAGATACTACTTCACTTAAAACCTTTTTGTGCTTACAAAAAATTTAAATCTAAACCACAAAACTGTAAACTCAATTAGAAAAAATTAATATTAAATATAAAAAAAAAAATCTAAATTTTTATTACTTAACTGCTTCTGCTCATATATACAAAAGTGAAAAAAAAAAAAAAAAAAACATTAAGCAAGAAAAAAAAAAAAGAAACAAAATATAGAATATATCGGTTTAATTGTGTTGTAGAAAATAACTTTAACCAATTAACAAGTTTACTCCTTAAAAACTAATTTCAAATATAAAAATTAGCAACAACTGTAAACATTTTATTATATAAACTATTAAAAAAGTTAAATTCATTAAAAAATGGCTTCATTAAATACAACACCATCAACTTCAACCGCAAGCAAACGTAAGTACGGTCCAGTTACACATGTAGATAATAAGAGAAGACGCTTACAACAAAATAGTCAAGCTCACGAAATAAAAAGCTATTTTGAGAATCGATTATCATCATACCGGTTCTTAAAAGAAAATAACGATTTGAACATCGATCGCTTTTTAGATGATGGCTTTGAAATTATAAAAAACCTACTAAGTAAGAGCTTGGAGGAACATGTTTTAATTAAGTTTAATTTGGAGCTTACAGCTCGATATCTACTTCCTGCTCAAGTGCACAAACCTGAAAAAGATATGTTTCATATAACGCAAATGGTCCGATTATCTAGAGCAGATGATATGGATAGTACTTTAAAACTACAGTTAGACTTAATTAAAACAAAGATGTCCGAATTCCAGGAAAGGGATTCAGGCTGGACATTAATTAAAATAAATTGGCTTGACATTAATATAAACAAAGCGTCACCAATTAAAGGCTCACTATATTTGCCAACACCTAAGGAACTTATCAATAAGCGGGCATGTATTAACGTGAGAAACAATGATATATATTGCTTCAAGTGGTGTCTCATAGCAGCATTTTATGATGGGAGTAATACAAAAACATTTAGAACCTCAACCTATAATATTGCTAATATTGCTAATAGCACTATAGGTTTAGAGTGTGGAAGAGTTTTGGATTTCACAGAAATGACTTTTCCAACTGATGTTAAGCAGATAAGAAAATTTGAAAAAAATAATGCTGACATCAGTATAAATGTATTTGGATATGACCCGAAGCAAAAAAGTGTAATTGGACCTTACTACATTACAGGAAGTGAGAAGCAGTTTCATGTTAATCTGCTTCTGCTTGAAAGTAAGGATGGAAAAAGCCGCCACTACATTCTAATTAAAAGCATTTCAAGGTAATTAATTAAACAAATTCTAAGTTTTATATATTTTGATAACTTTTGTAAATAATTGTTTTTAATAAATCTTTTATTAATTATAAATAGTGAAACAACTTTTCTAATTTATTAATTTTTTCCTTCTTTTTTGATTAATTCAGACTGCTATCAATGCAGTTTTCACTTCATAATGGTGCAATTCTGTTTTGCAACATGTGTTTTTTCCACACTCACCTTCCTGAAAGATTAGCAACCCACAAGGAACTAGAGTGTGGAAAGTGTGTATCAAAAATGCCCGAGGGTGAAAAATCCACATTAATGTATAGTCATTATGAAAGGCAAATGGATGTTCCCTTCGCGGTATATGCGGACTTTGAATGCATACTTCAGGACGCAGGTAGTTTCAACAATCTTAACAACACCAATTTTTTAAACAAGCACATTCCATGTGCGTACGCGTTTAATATTAAGTGTAATTTTAATAATAGATTAGATAGATTTAAGATATTTTCAACTAGCAGTAGTTCAGTTAGTGTAGGTCAACATTTTGTTGAAAATTTAATAAAAGAATGTAGGGATTTATATAAAAAAAATTTAGAGTTTGTTGTAGCAATGCAACCTTTAACTCCCTTAGAAGAGTTAAATTTTAGAGAAGCTACTCACTGCTATATTTGTAGTAAGACTTTAGGTGATGAGCCAGCAGTTCGGGACCATTGTCATTTGTCCGGAAAATATAGGGGACCAGCGCACAATTCGTGCAACTTAAATTATAAAGTTCCAAATTTCATACCAATTTTTTTTCATAACTTTTCTGCCTACGACTGTCACTTGTTTGTAAAAGACCTTTTAAAGGTTGAAGGAGAAACAAAAATTATTCCTCTAAATAAAGAGTTGTATATTTCATTATCACATACAATACGTGTGTATAGTGATAATGAAATTCAAACCTTATTAGATGAGATGAGGCTAAAAAAAGAAAAGCAAAATATTCCTCAAGCTGAGATTGAAAAGCAGCTTGAGAATATTAAGAGCCATAAAACTCAAAAGAAAATAGAGTTAAGATTTTTAGACTCCTTTAGATTTATGGCATCTAGTTTAGATTCACTGGCTAACAACTTATCTGATGATAATTTGAAAGCAATTAAAAAATATTTTCCACGCTCTGAAGAGTTTATTCTTATGAGGCAAAAAGGTGTTTTTCCTTATGAGTATATAAACTCTTTTGAAAAACTGGATGAAAGTAAATTACCTGCCATAGAATCATTTTATAATAAGTTAAATGACAGTCATTGCTCGGACGAAGATTATTTACGAGCACAAAAAATATGGAAGACTTTCAATTGTAATACTCTAAGGGATTATATGGAACTATATTTAAAGACAGATGTACTGTTACTGACTGATGTTTTTGAAAACTTTAGGAATGTTTGTAAGCAAATTTATAACTTAGATGCAGCCCATTACTATACCATCCCTGGATTGTCATGGGATGCCATGTTAAAGTATACAAAAATTGAGTTGGAGCTTCTCACAGATTTGGAGATGCATAATTTTGTAAAACGTGGTATTCGAGGTGGTCTTACTCAATGTAGTAAGAGATACAGTAAAGCAAACCATAAATATTTAAGCAATTTCGATGAAGCAAAGCCATCTGAATATATTTTATATTTAGATGCTAACAACTTATACGGTTGGGCTATGTCGGAATCACTTCCATATGGTGGTTTTGCTTGGACTGATACATTTATACATCCTCAAGACATTCCATCCAACTCGGAAGTGGGCTACATTTATGAAGTAGATTTGTCTTATCCTTCTAGTCTCCATGATCGGCATAATGATTTACCGTTTTGTGCTGAGAACAAAATAATTGGCGGTAGTAAACATCAAAAATTAGTTGCTGATCTTTCTAATAAAAGTCGGTTTATTATTCATTATAAAACATTAGAGCAATGTTTAAATAATGGATTAATACTTGATAAGGTATATCGAATTCTTCAATTTAAACAGAAACCATGGTTAAAGACATATATTGATTTAAACACTTTTTATAGAACTAGGGCAAAAAATCAGTTTGAAAAAGATTTTTTCAAACTATTAAATAATGCAGTATATGGCAAGACCATGGAAAATGTTGATAAAAGAAAAGATGTACGTTTACTAAGCCATTGGGATCGACTAAACTGCAACAAACTGGGTATTGGGGAATTAATTGCAAAACCTAATTTTCACAGCATCTCTCAGTTTACTGACACATTATGGGCTGTGCAAATGGACAGAACCCTCACTTATTATAACAAGCCGATTTATTTAGGTTTCTGTGTTCTAGAATTATCGAAATGGAAAATGTATGATTTTCATTATGCATACATGAAGCCAAAATATGAGGAAAATCTTAGTTTAAATTATATGGACACAGACTCCTTCATATATTCTATTCGAACTAAGGATTTTTATAATGATATTCGGCCAGATATAAAAGATCGCTTTGATACATCATCCTACCCAGAAAATAATCAGTTTAATTTTCCTTTATTAAAAGTTCTGGGTAGGATGAAAGATGAAAGTGAGGGTAAATTTATAACAGAATTTGTTGGCTTAGCACCTAAAGTCTATTCCTATACAGTTGAAGGTGACGTAAGCACTAAAAAAGCTAAGGGAGTTAAAAAATGTATTGTAAATAATTATAGTTTAGATATTTATAAGAATGTTTTATTTAATAAAGAAATAGTTTTAGCATGTATGTATACATTTACATCTAAGTTACATAATATACTTACTAACGAAGTAAATAAGGTAGCCTTAAGTTTTAATGATACTAAACGTAAAGTTAAGAATGATTGTGTAAACACTTATGCATGGCACCATTACCAGCTAGATACTGGAAATGGTGAAGAAGAATTAAATTTAATAAGTTCAATATTAGAATTAGATAATAAAAGTAAGGATGTAGAATTAAACTTGTTAGCAAATGAAATATTGTAAATAAAAAGTGAAAGTTTTCAGTTAGAATTACATAGTTTAATTAATAATTAACAATAAATTCAAAAAATGTATACAAGTTGTATTATATATATATATATATATATATATATATATATATATATATATATATATATATATATATATATATATAATACGACTTGTATACATTTTTTGAATTTATTGTTAATTATTAATTAAACTATGTAATTCTAACTGAAAACTTTCACTTTTTATTTACAATATTTCATTTGCTAACAAGTTTAATTCTACATCCTTACTTTTATTATCTAATTCTAATATTGAACTTATTAAATTTAATTCTTCTTCACCATTTCCAGTATCTAGCTGGTAATGGTGCCATGCATAAGTGTTTACACAATCATTCTTAACTTTACGTTTAGTATCATTAAAACTTAAGGCTACCTTATTTACTTCGTTAGTAAGTATATTATGTAACTTAGATGTAAATGTATACATACATGCTAAAACTATTTCTTTATTAAATAAAACATTCTTATAAATATCTAAACTATAATTATTTACAATACATTTTTTAACTCCCTTAGCTTTTTTAGTGCTTACGTCACCTTCAACTGTATAGGAATAGACTTTAGGTGCTAAGCCAACAAATTCTGTTATAAATTTACCCTCACTTTCATCTTTCATCATACCCAGAACTTTTTTGTTTAATAAAGGAAAATTAAACTGATTATTTTCTGGGTAGGATGATGTATCAAAGCGATCTTTTATATCTGGCCGAATATCATTATAAAAATCCTTAGTTCGAATAGAATATATGAAGGAGTCTGTGTCCATATAATTTAAACTAAGATTTTCCTCATATTTTGGCTTCATGTATGCATAATGAAAATCATACATTTTCCATTTCGATAATTCTAGAACACAGAAACCTAAATAAATCGGCTTGTTATAATAAGTGAGGGTTCTGTCCATTTGCACAGCCCATAATGTGTCAGTAAACTGAGAGATGCTGTGAAAATTAGGTTTTGCAATTAATTCCCCAATACCCAGTTTGTTGCAGTTTAGTCGATCCCAATGGCTTAGTAAACGTACATCTTTTCTTTTATCAACATTTTCCATGGTCTTGCCATATACTGCATTATTTAATAGTTTGAAAAAATCTTTTTCAAACTGATTTTTTGCCCTAGTTCTATAAAAAGTGTTTAAATCAATATATGTCTTTAACCATGGTTTCTGTTTAAATTGAAGAATTCGATATACCTTATCAAGTATTAATCCATTATTTAAACATTGCTCTAATGTTTTATAATGAATAATAAACCGACTTTTATTAGAAAGATCAGCAACTAATTTTTGATGTTTACTACCGCCAATTATTTTGTTCTCAGCACAAAACGGTAAATCATTATGCCGATCATGGAGACTAGAAGGATAAGACAAATCTACTTCATAAATGTAGCCCACTTCCGAGTTGGATGGAATGTCTTGAGGATGTATAAATGTATCAGTCCAAGCAAAACCACCATATGGAAGTGATTCCGACATAGCCCAACCGTATAAGTTGTTAGCATCTAAATATAAAATATATTCAGATGGCTTTGCTTCATCGAAATTGCTTAAATATTTATGGTTTGCTTTACTGTATCTCTTACTACATTGAGTAAGACCACCTCGAATACCACGTTTTACAAAATTATGCATCTCCAAATCTGTGAGAAGCTCCAACTCAATTTTTGTATACTTTAACATGGCATCCCATGACAATCCAGGGATGGTATAGTAATGGGCTGCATCTAAGTTATAAATTTGCTTACAAACATTCCTAAAGTTTTCAAAAACATCAGTCAGTAACAGTACATCTGTCTTTAAATATAGTTCCATATAATCCCTTAGAGTATTACAATTGAAAGTCTTCCATATTTTTTGTGCTCGTAAATAATCTTCGTCCGAGCAATGACTGTCATTTAACTTATTATAAAATGATTCTATGGCAGGTAATTTACTTTCATCCAGTTTTTCAAAAGAGTTTATATACTCATAAGGAAAAACACCTTTTTGCCTCATAAGAATAAACTCTTCAGAGCGTGGAAAATATTTTTTAATTGCTTTCAAATTATCATCAGATAAGTTGTTAGCCAGTGAATCTAAACTAGATGCCATAAATCTAAAGGAGTCTAAAAATCTTAACTCTATTTTCTTTTGAGTTTTATGGCTCTTAATATTCTCAAGCTGCTTTTCAATCTCAGCTTGAGGAATATTTTGCTTTTCTTTTTTTAGCCTCATCTCATCTAATAAGGTTTGAATTTCATTATCACTATACACACGTATTGTATGTGATAATGAAATATACAACTCTTTATTTAGAGGAATAATTTTTGTTTCTCCTTCAACCTTTAAAAGGTCTTTTACAAACAAGTGACAGTCGTAGGCAGAAAAGTTATGAAAAAAAATTGGTATGAAATTTGGAACTTTATAATTTAAGTTGCACGAATTGTGCGCTGGTCCCCTATATTTTCCGGACAAATGACAATGGTCCCGAACTGCTGGCTCATCACCTAAAGTCTTACTACAAATATAGCAGTGAGTAGCTTCTCTAAAATTTAACTCTTCTAAGGGAGTTAAAGGTTGCATTGCTACAACAAACTCTAAATTTTTTTTATATAAATCCCTACATTCTTTTATTAAATTTTCAACAAAATGTTGACCTACACTAACTGAACTACTGCTAGTTGAAAATATCTTAAATCTATCTAATCTATTATTAAAATTACACTTAATATTAAACGCGTACGCACATGGAATGTGCTTGTTTAAAAAATTGGTGTTGTTAAGATTGTTGAAACTACCTGCGTCCTGAAGTATGCATTCAAAGTCCGCATATACCGCGAAGGGAACATCCATTTGCCTTTCATAATGACTATACATTAATGTGGATTTTCACCCTCGGGCATTTTTGATACACACTTTCCACACTCTAGTTCCTTGTGGGTTGCTAATCTTTCAGGAAGGTGAGTGTGGAAAAAACACATGTTGCAAAACAGAATTGCACCATTATGAAGTGAAAACTGCATTGATAGCAGTCTGAATTAATCAAAAAAGAAGGAAAAAATTAATAAATTAGAAAAGTTGTTTCACTATTTATAATTAATAAAAGATTTATTAAAAACAATTATTTACAAAAGTTATCAAAATATATAAAACTTAGAATTTGTTTAATTAATTACCTTGAAATGCTTTTAATTAGAATGTAGTGGCGGCTTTTTCCATCCTTACTTTCAAGCAGAAGCAGATTAACATGAAACTGCTTCTCACTTCCTGTAATGTAGTAAGGTCCAATTACACTTTTTTGCTTCGGGTCATATCCAAATACATTTATACTGATGTCAGCATTATTTTTTTCAAATTTTCTTATCTGCTTAACATCAGTTGGAAAAGTCATTTCTGTGAAATCCAAAACTCTTCCACACTCTAAACCTATAGTGCTATTAGCAATATTAGCAATATTATAGGTTGAGGTTCTAAATGTTTTTGTATTACTCCCATCATAAAATGCTGCTATGAGACACCACTTGAAGCAATATATATCATTGTTTCTCACGTTAATACATGCCCGCTTATTGATAAGTTCCTTAGGTGTTGGCAAATATAGTGAGCCTTTAATTGGTGACGCTTTGTTTATATTAATGTCAAGCCAATTTATTTTAATTAATGTCCAGCCTGAATCCCTTTCCTGGAATTCGGACATCTTTGTTTTAATTAAGTCTAACTGTAGTTTTAAAGTACTATCCATATCATCTGCTCTAGATAATCGGACCATTTGCGTTATATGAAACATATCTTTTTCAGGTTTGTGCACTTGAGCAGGAAGTAGATATCGAGCTGTAAGCTCCAAATTAAACTTAATTAAAACATGTTCCTCCAAGCTCTTACTTAGTAGGTTTTTTATAATTTCAAAGCCATCATCTAAAAAGCGATCGATGTTCAAATCGTTATTTTCTTTTAAGAACCGGTATGATGATAATCGATTCTCAAAATAGCTTTTTATTTCGTGAGCTTGACTATTTTGTTGTAAGCGTCTTCTCTTATTATCTACATGTGTAACTGGACCGTACTTACGTTTGCTTGCGGTTGAAGTTGATGGTGTTGTATTTAATGAAGCCATTTTTTAATGAATTTAACTTTTTTAATAGTTTATATAATAAAATGTTTACAGTTGTTGCTAATTTTTATATTTGAAATTAGTTTTTAAGGAGTAAACTTGTTAATTGGTTAAAGTTATTTTCTACAACACAATTAAACCGATATATTCTATATTTTGTTTCTTTTTTTTTTTTCTTGCTTAATGTTTTTTTTTTTTTTTTTTTTTCACTTTTGTATATATGAGCAGAAGCAGTTAAGTAATAAAAATTTAGATTTTTTTTTTTATATTTAATATTAATTTTTTCTAATTGAGTTTACAGTTTTGTGGTTTAGATTTAAATTTTTTGTAAGCACAAAAAGGTTTTAAGTGAAGTAGTATCTTCGTAATACTAACTTTAAAAGTTTAATTGCTATAGTATTTATATATCATTTACCTCTTTAATATAATAGGTACATTCCCACACACACACACACAAACATACAGACATATATATATATATACACACACACACACACACACATTAAAAAAATCATAAACCTATCATTGATTTTCAATTGCTCTATAAATAAACACGTGCTAAGCGCCGCTTAAATAAATAATAGTATTTTCATTTGTAATGATTCATACCAAAAGTAGCAGAAAAATACAGCTGTGGATTTTAACTCAAGCATTTTTTATTTTTGCCTATATGTCGATCTGTCTGCCTATGTATGTACTAGCTGTAGACCTAAAATAATTTTTTCCTACACTTGGTTTTCTTTACATATATTTCAAACAATGATTTTGATTTTTAAAATTTTTGTTTTGCCTATTTTCCTGATACATTTTTTTATTTTATGAAAAATGTATGCAAATTACACATTAAAAATGTAACGTTTCTTCTTTTTAATAAAGAAAAAGAAAAACGGGTAAAATGGTATGCAATGCATACATTTTACATTTTAATACAAAGACAGATTCGATTATTTACTAAACACCCCCTTACATTTTGTACATATTGATTTGTAGGAAAAAACAAAAAGGGATTTGGCTCCACCACAAGCATTAAAAGATCATTAGTTTAAAATGGATTTGAAAACACACTAAAAAGAAGTTTTTTAGCACTGAAATGACAGCACCTTTAGCAAAAAACAAAGATCTTTAGTATAAAACCGCCCTGTGGTATATGAACAGTCCTGTAGTAATTATGTTTACGAAGACACATACCCCCATGCATTCATAGTATAATACCGTCTATTACAGCCACGGACCAGATCAACAATGATGCCACCTTGCGGTAACTCCTGCTTTTAGTACCAAACTGAACAACCCTGTGTAAGTAGCTTAACATTTATATATTATATGAACAACCCTGTGTAAGTAGCTTAGCCAAGACACAAACCATTCACATCGCTGGGGCGGTGTTAGCGGAGACACTTAGCGGAGTCAAAGTTGAATTAGAAACGGGATTCCCTATCTACTGGTGGCTACACTGTAAAACTTGCTACTATATAAATACATACATACATATAAACATACATACATACATCCACCCTAAAACCGTACTTGTTCGTTTCCACACTTGCTTTTCTTTAAAAATTTAAACATCTACTATAAACAAATATCACCAGTCATAAAATCTAAAATTAATGAAGTCATACACACACACACACACACACACACACATTAGAATTATTAAAAGATCATAAACTACCATAGATTTTCAATTGCTCTATAAATAAACACGTGCTAAGCGCCGCCTAACTAAACAATAGAATTTTTCTTTTTATTAACTACACTTAAAATTACAAACCATAGTTCATTGAACCCTTTTTATCAAGAAACCCACAACTAAATCGTTGTAAAATAAATTTATTTTCTCAGCAAGCGCTGTCTGATCTGCTATCTCCCCTTTGTAATATACATACAACTAATCTTTCCTGAAGCAACTGCATCTGTTTGTTTACACAGCTGCATCTTAAATCTAGTTATTTTTATTATATACTTTTACTGCACTAGAGTCAAAAAGCAATTAAATTAAATTAAAAACTTCAAAATTGCTGGCTGGGTTATGACATATTTAGTTACATACACATGATTTTATAACATGCACGTGTAGGAATACCGACTGCGCAGCGACTGCGCAGCGACTGCGCAGTCAAGTTGGATTAGAACTCTCAGTTCCTATCTACTAATTTAGAAATGGGTTAGATTAACATCGTATTAATTATTTATTTGTTTTAGCTTTTCCGTTTAATAACAATATTAGATCAGAAACTGATAACTGTTGTAAAAAAAGGATAAATGAAACCAACTTGAGGTTTAATATCTTTTTTTACTTATTTTAACTGTAATTGTACCCATGACAGAGCTAATACTCTATGCATCCCGGTATTTAAACGAAATTAAAATCAAAAAATTTTCACATAAAGGCAAAACAATCGAACAAACTAATTATTTGTTAAAGAAGATTTAAGTAAAATATTTGGCGATAGTATTGAACCTAATTTGTATTCAATTATTTATATCGGTTTTAAAGTTTTATATTTATGTTTCAAATAAATACAAAATGAAGAAAAGTAAAAGCGATATCTCTAACTTTACCGAATCTAATTCATCCGCCACTTTTGTTTTTTTGTATTTCTGGGGAACCGATATACTTAGTGAATTGTTATACCCCCACTACGTACGTCGAAGAGGTATAGTGAATTTGTGTAGCTGTTTCTAACGGCTAAAAATAATAGTCTAAAGCCCACCTTAAATTATACCAATGGACTTAGAACCATTTCCTAAATCGACTTAAACATGTCTATCTGTTATTATTTAATGTTATTTGGTACAAGTAAGTTATTTGGAATACGGAGAAACTTTTTGCCGATGGAGATGATATATCCATTTTTCGACATTACTACACATGTTATCTTAGAACTAGCATTTTTAGCCATAAGTGAACCACATATTATCCTGTCTTTAAAAAATTATTCATATGTTTTAAATATTTACCATCAATTAAGTTTAATGCTGAATATAGATATTATCGGTAAGTTTTGCGTATAGCCTATTCTGTGGGTTACTATAATTCGTAGTCTACTAAGCATCTTGACTAATGGAGATTTTGACCTTGTTTGCTACGCGAACGATGTGGTTATACTCCTGAGGAAAAAAAGACACGATACAGCTTAATAAAACGGTTTAGGATACCTTTAGTGTTGCAAATGCTCTTAGCCTAGAGTGTTGAAAGTGAACCCTGAAAGGCCGATATATATCTTTCCATCAGTTAAACAAAAACGGCGTGCGACGAG
The DNA here is from genome assembly GCA_963583895.1 of Melanophora roralis. Taxonomy (NCBI): domain Eukaryota; kingdom Metazoa; phylum Arthropoda; class Insecta; order Diptera; family Rhinophoridae; genus Melanophora; species Melanophora roralis. The sequence goes on along the minus strand of OY757189.1, from coordinate 41,899,411 downwards.
CCTCGTTTCTTGGGTAGCACGATCAAAATATCCAAAAACGTCAAGTACCTGGGAGTTATTTTGAATCGGATATTTAATTGTATGCACGGAGGAAAATGCAGTGAAGGTCCACTGATGCTGGGCACTATGTAAAAGGGCTATAAACTCAAAATTGGGTCTTCGTCCAAAGATAGCTCACTGAATATATAATAGCATTATACCGATACTAGCTTACGATTCTTAAAACTATGTTGCCTTGGGATAAGCGGGGAATAAGACTATTTCGATAAAGGCTTTAAAGACGATTTTTAGTATCTAGCCTATTAGAACCTGAGTACAATACGAGGCAGCTCTTAAGGAGAGATTCCTGCAGGCAAAAGGGATTGGATCAATGGAAGCTTACAGTCTAATCATCAGCGCATTTCGAAAACAGTGGGTTGGATCGTATTTATCTAGTGAAGTTAAGGGATAACTGCACTGAGCTAATGCCAGTTTTCAGTCCTGGGTGCAGGAACGTGTTGTTTTACAGTTGTCTCTAGAGCAGAAAAAAACTGGAAAAGGCATCCTTCTTAAGAATTAGGAGTCCGACTCCCTTACCACAGTACTGTCTTAAAAGCGAAGGTCCGGGCAATTACGGAACGTCTGTTCTCGCTCAAGGAACATCCAGATCCACCAGATATAAGCATCAGTACAGATAGCCAAACGCCTTTTAAGGCAATTTTGTCTGGGATCCCCGAGTATAGGAGGGTGTTTTAGTGCAAGGGGATAATAGACGGCTACTCGCAATATTGGCAGGGTCGCACAATAATGGAGTAGTCGGGTAAATGAACAGGCGAATGGTCTAGCAGTTAGAGCTAAAAGACAGCCGTAGCTTAGGTTGGGTCTCCCACACTTACTAGCTCTTTCCAAGTAGAATATTAAATGAATTTTGTATAAATAAAAAACCAAATAACAAACTGATATTCATATACAATGCAAAGGATAATAAAATGAAATAGAGCAATAAAAAGACAGTTTTTTTTTATTAAATTCATTAAAATCATTTTGTATATAACAGCTCTGCTTATTAAATTTTACACAATTAAAGGATGCACTTACATACATATGTATGTACAGGTGTATATAACTAAATTAAACAAAAAGCCAACGCCCATTTGTTCAATGTTGATAATAAAAGCAATTAAGGAAAACATAATCGACCTATGTAGACCACACCAACGCCCTTTTATGATTGCCAGGAAAATTTAGTTTATTTAATATTTTAGCTCTCTTAACTAGTTCAATAGTTTTGATTTTTTAATTATAAGCTTTTGTTAATGACTATGTTGGGCACATATACTTTGTACGTATGTAAAAAGTCTAACAAGGATTTCAACTGAAGGAGTATATTATTAAATGTTTCATATTAAACATTTTTGCTTGTTTACTTTCTCGTTTCATATAATTTTTTTACAAAGTGTGAGATATAACTTTGATAAAATGCTTTTGGAACTAAAGTGAACTGATTTCAAATTTTGATTTTTTTCCTCTTATAGGCAATAACAAACAAACAACAACATACATATACAAAACTTTTGGCCAAGAAAAACAAATCCCATTTGTACCGTAGGGTATGAAATGCAATTTAAACTTACATGAAGTGAAAATGTAAAAAAATGGCATGAAATTGCAGCAATCTCCAATAAAGGTCAATAATATTCGCCATAAAAAGTGTATGTATCAGAAAAAAAAAAACTAAAAAAATACTATGTAAATGCTATTGATGCAATACAAAAGAGAGACAAAACTACAAAAATTACAAGAAACGAAAACATTTACTACCACAAACAAAAGCATCATCCGGGCAACAGTGAGCCGATTTTTCATTGGAAAATTTTTTACCCAAATATTTTTTTATTTTAAAATTTTTTTGTAGACAGGAGCTTTTATATAAGTTTTTATTTATAAAAGTTTTAGTATAACTTTTAGATATTTTTTATCTCAGAAAAGCGTTTTTTAAAGATTATTTGAGTTGATCATTACTCGCATATTTGAGACATCTACCATATTACAATACGAAATAATTAATATTATCAAGTACTACCTACGCTGTTGGAGGTGCTTCTTATTTTATAATTATATATAATTATAGGAAAGACAATGCATTATTTTGTTGCCTAAGCCAATATTTTTTGGTTATTCCTAAATTTTCCTTTATAAAATTGTTTTGCAACCGGATACAACCGAGAAATTACATTCAAAATACAATTTGATCGATAAGAGATTGTGCTTTAGCAAAGGAATGCGACATTAAAATATGAGCAGAAAAAATTAAAATTATACCTTTATGCGATCTTGTTTCGGTTTCAGAATAAGCTTTAAATATGTCATTTTAAAAAACTTTGGAAACTTTTTTTATTGGACAGTTTAAAATTTACGTTTTTTTGTAAGCATTTACAATTTCGATCTCTATGGACCTCCGTAACGTAAAAAGCCATAGAGAATTAAAACATTATTCTTTTGAAGTGACTTGATAAGGAGTTTGTCAAAAAATTTAATAAATTACCAACAAGTGCTACTATTTAAGCAATTATTACCCAAAACCCCACTTTAAAATTTTTTTCCTAAAATTTTTGATTTATAAATGGGCTGGTCCATCAATTGTAACATAGTTCGGGAATAAGTCATTTAATTACAGAAAATTCCAAAGTCCAACAGCATATTATCTTTAAGCTGTGTAGATATTTATTTTTAAATTCTCAACGGGCTCAGAATTATTTTTTCAGCATAATAAAAAATTAAACATTTTTGGGTCGAAGTTTGAACATTTTTGTTTAAAAAAAAAAATAAAAAATTTTCTAAATTTGTTACACAGTCATAAAGTAACACATCCCAATAAGCATTTTGGCTGAAATTCAAGTGGAATTACATTTGAAATCAAGTCACAATTTCCAACTTCCAGTGTTGAATTACAGTTGAAACACAGTTGAATTCAATAGCGAATCCAGCAAAATTAACCATTGAATTACAGTCGAACAAAACAGTACATGAAAATTTAATTATAAAATCATCATCTTCACCGCCGGCAATGATTTTCCATCAACTCTGTGCCATAAATAACGTATGCTTCAAACAAATTTGTTGTTGTTTTTTTACCAAATTCAAACAGACTGGAAAGAGGATGGATTTTAAATGTAATTCAAGCTTGGATTTACACCGGAATTCCAACATTGGAATTCACAAAAAATTTGTGCTTATTGGGATATTTTAAATTACATAAGTTTTCTTTGGTGAAAATCGATATATATGTAGTTGTCGGTTTTATTTACAAAAAAATGAAGTTGCCTGATTTTAACAAAAGTTTAGTTTATATGGGGCAGATTTTACTTGCAATCGAATAGATTAATTTTTTTACAAAAAATGCTTAATAAGTTTAACTAAACGGATTTTACTTTAAAATTAAAAATTTGCGGCTTTGAACTTACTTAAACGAAAACCATGAAAAGTATTCTTTGTTATAGCCGAAATCTAATATTTTTTTAAAATAAATAAACAATGAAATAAATACTTAAATATTTTTTAACAGAACTATATAGCAACGTTAGTTCTAAATACTAAAAGATTTATTTATTTAATAGAAATAAATATATGTGAAATAAATTAAAGATACATATGTGCCTGTTTTTTAACTCGAAGTTCTAAATTATATGAGATTTTCAGTTTATTTTGCCACAAAATTTGTCGATAGTTTGATTTTTGATTTTGGCAAAATTTGTAAATTTATGTAAAAATCTAATTTAATCTTAATTTAAAAAAAATTTATGCCGATATTTAAAATAATTAAAGTAGGTTTATTAAAAGCTTATTTGACAGGTGTTAGTGGAATATTTGTTAAATAAAAACTTAACAAACCCTTAATAAACCTTTCTTAATTTTTATGAATATGAGGGTTAATTCCAAAAAAAAATTTTAATATTCTAAATGAAGGCTCCACGTCATATTTTAAGCAATATAGAGCTACAGGGTTGCCACTGTAGTGAAAATTAAAAAAAAAATAAATTTGTTTGCAATATAAAGATGTAATTTTTATTTGTTTTTAATAAATTTATTTGTTCAAAAAAGTTCGATTAAATTTATTAAAAATGCTGAAACCCAAAAGGCCTTCGTAGGTGAACATCAACAAATTGCTTAAAAGCATATAAATATTAAATAACATTCTAAAATTTTAGTTTAAATAATACTCTTAAGACAAATTTAATAATATTAAAATGTTTATATTTTCTAATGGAAATATATCTCGGCACATTATTTTGCCAAACTGTAAGTGTACTTTACATATAGTATAATAAAACATATACAAATATTGTATATGTATTGCTTTATTGGAATAAGGCCCAGTGCCTTATATTTAATTTCAATTCGATTCATATGTGATATATAAATTGGTATGGACAAATATATAAAAAACACATTTACAGTTCAATACATTCAATACAAATGCATATGTATTTATGTTTTTTTATTTGTGTGAACGGTAAAGTAGTGTTGCTATATACAAAATAAGTTAAAAAAAGTTTTTGTATATAGATGACATAAACTTATATACATAAATTATTTATTCACACCTTCGGCTATTTTGTGATGACAATTTAATATTGGTCCTTTTCGTACAACACATAAACATGCAACAAACACACACACATACATATTTAGAAAATTAAGTTGATAATAAAGAAGTAAATAACTTTATTAATCAGATTAAAAGAAAATATGACAGCAGGGAGTAATGATGGAAAATTTAATCTTTTTTATTATGTTTAGGAGCAGAAATAAATACTATACCGAAGGTCAAAAACTATGAATATTCCAATGTGTATTTTAAATATGTTATCTTCATGTAAATCAAGGACTGTTAGTAATAATTGTGTTAGAATTTTCAAGTTAAATAAACTAACCATTTTGATGGTATTTTACTTGACTTTAAGAAAATTAAGTGATTTTTAATTTTGGATTTTTTTTTATTTTTTCTTAAAAATTAATATTTATTTTTTGGTTTTTATATTTTATTTTATTCAGAAATATTTGTGTTCTTATTATTATAAAAATCGAAAAAATAATGATAATTTTTATCATTAAAATAAAAAAAAATTATTTATTCCTTTTCGCGATCTGTTTTTGACATAGGCATAATGGTCGGCGATGTAGATAATTAATTAACAAAAATTTTTAAATTTTGCTTGCTATAATATTGTTTTGGTTTAGTTGCTTAGAACATTAAAAAAAAATAACCGAACGTAGAATTTCATGCGAAGGTTGAAATTTGCTTAGAGGTATTTTTTGTACCGACGTATGCTGAAATATATTGACACACTTAACACTTTAAAATACTCATATTAAATTTTCGCTTGTAAAAAGTAGTAGTCAATTATTCCACTACTTTTAAGTTGCACAAGATAGTATAAAAATTTTTTTTATTGCGGCTTCAATAGACAAATGCCAAAAACATCACATACCATCCAAGTTAATACTATTACAAACACAAAGTCATGTATAGGCAAAAAAAACTTCGTTCTGTTTGTTTACGCAATACCGCATAGTAAATTCCTCCAGGAAAATATACATTACATACCCACACTTATACATACATACACGTACAACCAACCACCTACAACACTTCAGAAATACCAATGTTTACAACATGGACACGAAAAATGTAAATATGTTAAAGATGATTCTGGTGTTGACATACTTATCAAAGCAATAACAACATCAACATTATTAAAACGTTTCTAATAAGGTTTCACCATTAGGGCGGCTTCATTTAAAATTATTTTAAACTCAAAGTAGATATAATGTAAATTGAATTATTTTCTTTCTAATAAAAAGTTATTATTTTTTGTGCAAAGATTTGTGTTTTACATTTTGCTTTTTATAACCTAAATGCTGTTTTGTCACTTTTATCAAGAAATGACTTATTTAGTAGTTTCTGATTGCAGCTTTCTTTTTAATGATTCGACCTCTCTTAATATTTGAGTCCTCCTAATGTCAGAGTGTATTTTTTTTTAACAAATAACAAGAACAGTTACAGCAGAAGCACTACAACCCACACCAATTTTGTGTTATAGGCCATCCATTCTGGTACAAACTACACCATTTTTGGTCATAAAAAGTAATGAAAAAAATGCTAGCAAAAAGAAATAAGGATACCAAAATCTTGAAAAAAATTATCCAGTATGTTTGATTAAGATCTTCATAGAAGTTGTGTTTAAATTAATGTAAGCTGGATACAAACAAACATAAATGTGTTCAATACGAGGGACTATTCTTAAGTCCTAAAACCATTTTATAGGAAGACAAACATGTTACAAAAGCAAAGACACTTTGGTTTATTGTATGACTTGAGATCAAACTTTTTATATAGTTTTTTAATAGAGTTTCCCAAATTATATGAAAAATACATCCAAAAACAAACCAATATATTAAGTCAAAAATGAAATGTATTTTTTTTTGATTGAAGGAAAAGTGTTTTATATATTATTATACCCTTCACATAGTGATAAGGGTATATATCAGTCTCTCATTCCGTTTGTAGTTTATTGATTATTCATTTGCGACCCCATAAAGAATATATATTCTGGATCCTTATAGATAGGGAAGTTGATATAGTCATGTCCGTCTGTCCGTCTATTGAAATCAAGTTTCCAGAGTCAAATAAAAAGATACAGACCAGTTAATGGTGTTAAACTATTAGAAATATCCTGGAGACAATCGTTATTAAAAATCAGCAAAATCGGTTCACTATTGACCGAGATATAAGCGAAAACCTAAAGTAACCCATTTTTTTAGGACAAAATCCGTGCATATATCCCTATATATCTCAGTAAATATAGTCACTCTTGCCACAAAACTTGGCATGGATACTCCTAAAGAAGGGACCTAAATAACGGAAAAATTTTTTTCAGATAGGACCAGGGGAAGGGGTATTTTTCCTACAAATCGTAAACTATAGCAGCTATCGACTTAAAATGTTCTTCAAAAAGTAATTGTACTCTAAGACCTACACTTTAAAAAAAAATTTTTTTGAGTGGGGGCAAAACAGGGGTAGCTCCCATACAAATTAACGATTTTTATGAAATATTCGATACGCTATATTTCGGAAACTATAACAGCTATCGACATCAATTGTTTTACAAAAAGTTATTGGACAACAAGGCCTACATTTTAAAGAAAAAAATTTTGGGTGGGGGGTAAAGAGGGGGAAGCTCCCATACAAATTAACAATTTTTATATAATTTTCGATACGCTACTTCTGGAAAACTATTACAGCTATCGACTTCGAATATTCTACAAAAAGTAATAATTAAATAATTCATACATTTTGGAGAAAATGTTGGAGAAGAGCAGAGGGCTAGAACATCCCATAACATTTAACAAGTTTTATTAACCTTTAAATATGAATAATGTCGAAAAATTTTAAAACTCTCGAACCCTAAATCTTTTTCATCTATTTCTATTATTCATACGAACGTTAAAATTTTGTTATATTTTTCTATGGACTTTAAAACTCGCACAAGGATTTTTATTATATTATTTGCAGTACAAAATTACTCGGCTGGGTATATTTAAAGACCAATGTGAAGGGTATATAAGATTCGGCACAGTCGAATATAGCGCTCTTACTTGTTTTTAGTTTAATTTTTTGAAGTTTTTTTTACTTGCTGTAGCTGGGATTTGAACTGGGAACTCTCCGAACTGCAGCACCAGCACGCTACCCTCTAAGCTACCTAGACATTTGGTTTTTATATGCAAAAATATATATAATAATAACAAATTTTTTTCTGCTTGATTTTTTAAAAATAATCTGACTAGAATTGATTTGATATAACCTAAGTATGGATCGTACTTTAAAATTTTAAGTACAATTTTGAATAAATTCAAAAAAAAGGATAAGACTCAAAGAGGTGAGAGCTTGTTTACTTGTTGAAAAGAGACATAGAACCATTATGTAATCTAACCTTTGAATTTTTTAAAAAGTTTTAAATATTAATAATTGCAGCACTGCAAAAAGGATTGCAAGGTATTTTTAGTTAAAGACTTTCTTTATTCCGAACACCCAACGTTCAAATATATTCAGTAATTTTTCTTGGGCAACATTTGTAATTTATAGTTGCTTAAATAGCTTCCGATATTGTCACAAAAATCTTTTGTTTTTGAATATTTTTAGCGCAGGGCTATCACGTGTATCACAAGCAAATTTAATGTAGATTTCTCAGATAAGCAAGAAGCCCAGGGGCCAAATCGTCCCATTCGGTTCAAATCGAAAATTCACTCGGTCGATCGAGTTGCCAATGCTTTTAGTATAGGAATTCTAATAAGAGTTTTTAAATTTCGATTCGAATTGAATGTAACGATTTGGCCCCAGTGCTCTTAGATTACGATTATCATGTACCAAAATGTTTGTAAAAGGTAAGTTTGCAAGAGGTGGTGAAGAGAGATACACCTCTTTAACATGATTATTTGGAAACCTCCTTTTACCCCAGTTCGTCTCTTTTTTTTACATCTAATTTACTCAAGTTTATGACTAAAATAGAGTCTGCTGACTTTGGCTTCACCTCCAAAGCTCTATCCACCAGCACTTATTTTCCATTAACAATAGAACATATTTGACATTACCATTTTCTTCTTTTATGTCAGCTCAAAAAGTTTCAGAGTGTCCCGAAACACAACATATTCTGACATTGAATAAGGGCTGTAAATACTTACTAACGTTAGTAGCCGATATTCATGATAGTTTATATAAAAATCTAATGTCTGTTCAAATACTCGACTTGGTGTTTTGATGTCAACCAACAGCCCCTTTAAGAAATAGTTTTTTGCAACGCCAAAAGAGCTTTCTTTGAGAATTTTTTAATGTAAAGTAGGTTCTAAGGGCAAAGCAAGCCCTTTTCTATATATTCTTAATTCTAGTCTGCTATCAAAATGTACCATAAAATGTATGGTCATACATATGGGGCTTTTATTTTGATAAAAAGAATAATTTCTATTCTGTTTCCTGATAGTCATAAAGAAAGTACACACAATTGCGGTTGCAGCAGCACCCCGACCAATAAAAGAACCATTTTTCTAGGCAAAATTACTATATTGTCTTCATATGCCATGATCTGCCTTCTTTCCTGCCTACCCCCCTGCAGTAATGATTAATAGAAATATTATATAAGAATTTGCAATAATTTAAGTGGCTTAAATTTTATACGTTAATCTTTTTTATCATATTTAAAAAAGTTGTTCCTGTAAAACACATCACTAGACCCACCTCATTAAATAAGTTGTTATTGTTTTGATTGTTGCTGCTTTTTCATGATTAGTTTCATATATTTATATGTTGGGTTGTATAATACTCCTGTTCAATGAATTTTTTCTTCTGCTGATGATGGTATTGTTGATAAAAACTTAGACATTATAAGTAAATATAAAAACAAATTTGAGAGGTATAATTGACTTAAAGAAAGCTACAAAATTATGTATTTAAGATTTTTTCTCCAATATTTTAAACTAAAAATTAATTGGTTAACAAAACTATAAAAACTAATAAAATAAAACAAAATAAAATTTGCATAAAATATAAAAATTTAACACTAAGATTACTTTTAAAATTAGCATTTAATATGTACCGATTAAGATATGTAGGGTATTACAATTATTATATCCATGGTAGCAATGAAAATAATAAAAAGATTCCTGACCAACAAAAACACTGAAAAAGTCATTGACTCTTTAGGTTACGGTAATAACAATTTACTTTCCTCATGTAACATAAGAAACAGAGGTCATTGTAATAGGACCGCTTTAACCTTTTCCTACATCTAAACATTTGTTATCATCAGCACAATAACATATTAAATAAGCAAATAGATACACAACAATGAAATTGTTTATCAGAGATGTATTTAAGTGTGTATGTATGTGTTTGTGTGGGTTTGCTTTTATATAAATAAGTAACACAAATATTATAACATGGCAGTATGTGCACAAGTGTTTGTGGGTTGTAATATTAAACCTTAAAAATTTAGAAAGAATGTAATGGAAAAAAGCCCATTTAATGTTAAAATTGCTTAAGAAAAAAATAATTAGGGAGCAAAGCATGTGTTTGGTTTTAAACGTTACGCATTTAATGTTGGTTAAAAATTAAAAGCGTTAAAAGATTGCTTTTTTAAACTAAATTTTTACAAAATTAGAAATTAGGAAAACTTCTTAAAGAAACAACAGATTTATACTTTAAAATTTTTCTCTTTACTAAAGTTTAAAATTTTTACTATATCAGAGTCTTAAAGAAAAATAAACAAATTTGTGAACATTTTCTGTACACGAAAATTTGTTTGCTTATCAAAAGTATCTATAATAAAAGGCTTTTGAAGTGAGAGTTATTTTCTCAAAAATGTTTTAAGATTTGATAAGATTTAGATATCAAGTTATTCTTTCTTAACTTAAGATTTTTAAATTTAAAATAATCTTAATTAAAAAAATGTTTATGACAAAATTTCTCATAACTAATTTCGATCTGGCATAAATACAACTGCATTTAAAAAAACTACTTCGATATTTGAGGACAACATAGTACCAACAGTTAAAAAGGAAAGGCCCAAAATATTATTCTGCGATTTTAATTTACCTAATTCTGTATTTGCCACACTAGCAGATGCGCGACCAAGGACTCAAGCATAAACATGGGCATTTGCTGATAATACATTTTGTTTTCACTTTTTATGCAACTCCTTTAGGGGTCTCAAAAACACTATTATATTATACAAGTACAGAAATGGGACTATGCCGTTAAGAACACAAAGAAATGAATAATGTACTACATTATACATTGCACAGACAACTGTACTCCGTAATTTTTATAAATAACAAGATAGAGCTTAAAATATGTAATTCGAATTATCGCCGCACATAAAGGTATCATTATTAATGTAATATTTGTGTTTGTTTTATGCAGTTTCAAGCTGGTATCCCTAAGCAAATAATTCTACAACTTATATTTTAGGGATAGTTGAAATTGAGAAAAACGTTTTTTCATTCTCGAAAAATATTTTAGAAATAAAGGAAGCTTCACAGAACACAGTGATAACAGATATCAAGTAGTTACACAATACTTTTTGGCTTATACCTCAAAATATCAAAAATTTCCTTTGGGAGGCCAGTTGTACTGAACTATATTTTTAAATGTCTCCATAGCTGTTTTCAGTTTTTAAAAATCCATTTACGAGGGCTGGTAACAAAACTATTTGTTGTACTTGCAGTTTCCGGTTGATCGTGCCAACTCAACCATAAAATAATTGTATTAAAAGTTTGGTTTAAAATATGACAATTAGTTTGTCGTAATTTTTGTCTGTGTTGGCGGCCAAACTTCCAAAATTTTATACAAAATGTTGTCGAAAAAAATTTTAATTTAATGGAAAATTAATTCGTTGGAGGGGCAAGTGAACAAATCGTTCAAAAGCAAGCTGTTTTAATGTCAATATTAAAGCAATTCCTGAGAGTTCCGGTTAAAAGCCTCGAGAACCTTAATTCAGTGTCGTGTACAAGAATGACAAATTTTAAGAAAGTCTCTACAACATATACTCAGTAAATGTATATGTTTTAATGCAAATAGTTATCCTTACACAACAACTAACACCTTGCGACCTTACCCATCAAAGAGAGTTCGTTTAATAAATTATTGAACTTCAACAAATGGAGTCTGATTTTTCGAGCAAGATCATTCTAAGCAATTCAGGATGAGTGCTTTGTAAATTTTCAACTTTGTGGATTTTGGGGTGCTGAGAATCTAAAACCCAATGCATACCCCACGTGTCACTGTTTTTTATGGAGTTTTGGGATAATTGGACCCAATTTTTTGAAAATAATGCTGGACAAGTATAGTATCTTATTGATGCTCAACATTGCGTCATAAAAACACAGTGGCTTTAACAAGACAAAGGCACATGTAATGCAGCCCGCGAACCAATTTCATTACCTAATGAGAGTTTACCCGTTAGATTGTGTGACCTAACACTTTTAAATTCTAAGGGGCTATTTGAAATCACTCATTTCTTTTAAAAAACCCACTTTCACCCGAGTATAAAAGAAAAAGATTTTAGGTTTTATCAACGAATTGCAGCATTTATGCCAAATGATCTTGAAGTATATTGACTAACGAGTGCGTATATGCATGTTAAGCCATGAAGACAATCTGCTCGATGTATTACTCCATTGCTTAATAAACTTCTCCTAGCAATTGTATATTAATTCATATATTGTAATAATTTTATAACACCATTCCATTAAAAAAGACAAATTTTCTTTAAATGAAACTTAAAGTATAATAAATCCGTTTGCTAATTGGACGATACTTGGGACGGTCACGATTGCAAGCTTTTGCACTGCAAAAAGCATGGTTCCAACATAAACAAATTTAATGCCGTAAAATAAACCTGCAAACAAGAACTCCTGCTCTTTGGTAAATGCTTTTGCAATGATCTTTAAGTTTAACAAGCCAAATTTAAAATTTAGAACAATGTGGACAAGCGTTTTTATTACCTTAAAACTTATCCAAATGTTATTGTTCAAAATGTCTTTCATCATAGTGTACACAGTCTACTGAAGAGAATGGGAACTGTTGCCCTCAGGTGAAATAATTTAAAACAACTTAAAATAGCTCTCATTCAAAATGCATACTGAGGTATTAGCTAAACAACTAACAATGGAAATCTCTTTTTCTTTGGATTAATTTCATCAGTAGTCTTGTGCTTAAATCTCTTTTAACTTCACTACAACCCATTTGTTTTACATTTTCTTTTGTTTTCAACAACACTGTTCAAACAATACAACTAGAACACAAGAATGTCAATTTCCACTTTATTTTTGGGATACATTTTAGTGTTGGCTTGAATGTGCGTATATGGGTATACTCAGACATTACTAGGCCTTTTGAAATTTTGTAGTTTGTAAGAGCAAGTTGTCTAAAAGCAAAATATTGGTATTTTTGTCTGCATAATATTTGAGAAATGTTTTTTGGTATTTTTCTCATAAGGATTCTTATAGCTGTATACACATTCCCACAAAGTACAGCGAAGCAAAATCCTACAAATAACTTCGGACACATGATTTAATTTTCTCAAATGATTTTTTATTAAAAACGAACAAATTTTCATTAGACTAGAATATTTGCTTTCTACTGTAAAGGTAGGCGGTAATATATATATATATATATATATATATGTGTGTATTTATGTGCGTAAGTATGTATGTGTGTTAGAAGGCTAAACCATAACTTTAACAATACGGTCAGTAGTTTGACCAACAAAAAGTTTGTGTTTTTTTTTTTGAAAACTTAAATGAATGCAGAGTTTATAAACAACAACAGGAGAATATAAACATAAAAGTTATACGGTTCACAGAATAAGGTACAACAAACTAATTAAAATTTTCCTAACGGGTGATTAATGAAATACAAAAGCCTACTTAATACAGTAGTAGCAATTTACTAACAAAGTTGCTCGAAATTGGGAAAACATAATTTTTTATATCGTGAAGCTGTACCAACACAAGCAAAATAATTTCTTTTAAAAAGACGTGACCACTAAGAATTATATATAAAAAAATTTTATTATTTATACTAAACAAAATGTATCAGGATTAAAATTGTCCTAGTTGTAGTGGTTATGACTCGCACTCCTCAGCTCTGAAGGATAACGTATTTTTGGGCACTTAAAAAATACACTTTTGTCAACATCCTCAAACAAAAGAAGATCCCAGGATGTAAGAGGGGTATACGAATCTATTTTCAGCGCAGTTAATAGTGTGGCCGGATTCCGAAACGCAGTTTTATTTGCATTACAAATTTTCAACTTCTTCCCTTATACACTCCTTACAATTTTGTAAACGTTGTTTACTTCCAGGACATTAATATAGCTGTAAGCACTTATTTGGAAGTAGAAGATATTATTGAAAACCTCATCTTTGCTTTCAAGAAAAATTTTAAAATTTTGTGATGCAAAGCAAACTGCGTTTTGAAATTCAGCCTGTCAATGCACATATCATAAGTAACAGAATTTTGAAAGCTATTTTTGTGAACCTTTGGTATTAGCAAACCGGATTTTGCCTTCTAATCAACTGACAAAGCGTCGTCAATGCATATAGCAATATTTGGACTTTGAAGAAGTGTTCGCTACTCTAAGGCACAGAGCGCTGTGAAGGCCCAAGGGAGAGGTATTGACGTACCCAAGGACGTCGGCCAAGGATCTGTATTACACGCCTTGCATTACAATATTGTTCCCGATTTTGTTGTATGCAAAACGGCTAAAACATGCATGAACACCTTGAGTATCTGGAATGTGCAGACAATATCGATAGATATGGATTCTTTATTTAAACATTATAGTGCAAAGGGCAGAGATACATAAATAGTGTCAGACCCTTTAAAAAAATTAGCTTTAAATACGTAAAGGGAACCTTCATAATGTCGAGTCTCTTTTCTATATTTGTATCATTTTTAAATATACTGGTGGATAAAAAAACAATGATGTGGCATATCAAAAACCAAAAGCCCGTCAAGCGTTGGGTATTTTACACCTACTATTAATATTACGGCGAAGCTGTCCAATATCATGTCTGTGTTCTTGTTTAGAAGTAAGACGTAGAATATATAATTGCTGGATATTAACGCTGTTCAGAGTATTTGTTTACAATAGTTCTTTTAAGTTTATGGGCCTGCAATAATATTAACAAAACTATGTAGCACAGTACACCCAAGGCTTATCCGAGAAGAAATATTTAACCGCAAATAGATTTGAACTGATAACATCCTCATTGGTTGGAGGAGCTAAAAATGTCATTCCCTGGACACTATAGATTAGGACGCATAGAAGAAGCTATCTATTGGTTGCATGAAAGTAAATCTGTTCATATAAAATACTAAAGCGAATGTCTAACTAACTGATTGATTTCTGGTTATAAAGCCAAAACGAATAAATCTAGATATTCAAAACTCGGGGCACGTGGTTTTAATTGCATAAAACCACTGAAGGGATATATCAGGTAAAATAGATCTTAAAAAGTGGAAAAATGCCTAAAAGTCGGTGATTTGTTTTTTCACTAGCTATACATGTTAAAAGCAAAATTTTAAAAAAATCGCCTCCCACTCAAAATAAAAGTACCCTTTTATCTCTGATACCTTTGAGGCAATTTTTAAAAATTATTAACAGAGGAAGTTAGAAACATAAAACTGCCTTCCACAGCCACTGACTCTAGTTGTTGTTTAAAAGGGGCCATGAAGGCAAAGCATAATTCTAAAAGTTTTTCGTATCTCATTGAGCAAAAGGCCCTTCTCTGTTTTTTGTACTTTTGGCATTTTTTAAGGCTATAAGCATAAAAATATAAAATAAATCTCCTTTAACCCATGAGAAGTGGCTTATCCAGAATTTTTGATTCAGGTTTAAGGCAAAAATCAATAATTGGGAAAAAGTAAGTAAATTTTTAATATTTTTTTAACATTTTTGGACTATGGGTCTAGGAATAGACAAAAAGGCACTATTATTCCAGATTAAGGTCAAAAGTACCCTATTTGGGGTCCAAGATGATAAAATTACGGACTATAGATCCAGTAAACTAAAAATATTTTTTTTTAATCTTTTACTATTTTTTAATTCTAATTTATTTTTCGCTTAGAAATAATAAGCTTACCCAGCAAAAAAAAATTGATGCGATTTTTACAGACCACTTTTAAATCACATCTAAAGATGCTATTGCATATTTTCTGGTTTTGTTGCATTTAATTAAATGCAGAAATAAAAACTGGCATTATAAATGAATCGCCGATGTCATTGTTTTGTTTGTATTGAGCAACGATTTACACTTGGTTGAAGTGTTGTAATAAATTTTAGGTTTATATCACATAAAAACCTAGATTTAAAATGAACATTAAAATCGCATTTTTGGATCAGGAAATTCCTTCCTTAGTAGAAGTGTTTTTTCCCCACATATTAAATGCAGAAAAAGTTCAAGTTTTACATCTACTTCAAAATAACACCTTAGTATGGAAATTTTGTAGCATCAAAAATGTTGATTATATGCGGTTTAAATTTGGCAAAAGTAAATAGCATCCCTCCAATGACAACCCTATGTAAAATTCATTGGTTTTTCCTCAAAATTTGAAGTGATTCAAGTAAGCTAGTTCTGGGTTTTTTCTACTTCTTTTTCCTCACTTTTTTTACTGGGTAGTTATACTTATCCAGATTGAGTTGGAAAGTAAGGTAAATAGACACAAAGTACTTTTTTACTTTTCGGTACTTTTTTAATGCTGCTAGATGATGGTTCCAAAGGCATTAGGTTAAGGATTATTGACCAAGATCATCAATCTTCCTTTACGAGCTTAAAATTTGTTATCTCATACGGCACTGCCTCTGCCTCCTACAAAAAGAAACTGTAACGTCATAAGAGTAAAATTTTATAAATAATAACTGGTGTTTCAGAAACAATAAAATTGCATTTAAGTAAACTGGACACACAACCAAATTCACTTGCTCAATATAACTTTAAACATGGCCGACACAGTCGTGTGATGAGGGATACTGTCCCCTTAAAGTAAAACTATCACCGTTTGAATTTGAAATGTTAGCTTAGGAAAAAGAAGTTTAAATAACAAAATAAATGTTGAAGAAAAAAATTTCAAAATAATATTTAACATAATTTTTTTTGTGTTAAGTCTTATCTTTAAGAAAAACAAGTAAGAGCGCTATATTCGGCTGTGCCGAATCTTATATACCCTTCACATTGGTCTTTAAATATACTCAGCCGAGTAATTTTGTACTGCAAATAATATAATAAAAATCCTTGTGCGAGTTTTAAAGAAAAAATAACAAAATTTTAACGTTCGTATGAATAATAGAAATAGATGAAGAAGATTTGAGGTCGAGAGTTTTAAAAGTTTTCGACATTATTCATATTTGAAGGTTAATAAAACTTGTTAAATGTCTAGTCCACCTGCTCTTCTCCAACTTTTTCTCCAAAATGTATGAATTAATTGATTATTACTTTTTGTAGAATATTCGAAGTCGATAGTTGTTATAGTTTCCGAGATATAGCGTATCGAATATTTTATAATAGTTGTCGATTTGTATGGGAGCTACCCCTTTTTTTGCCCCCACTCAAAAAAATTTTTCTTTAAAGCGTAGCCCTTATGGCCCAATTACTTTTTGTAGAACATTTCATTTTGATATCTGTAATAGTTTCCGAGATATAGCTTATCGAATATTTGATAATAATTGTCGATTTGTATGGGAGCTACCCCTTTTTTTGCCCCCACCCAAATAATTTTTTTTTAAGGCGTAGCCCTTAGCGTGCAATTACTTTTTGTAGAAATTTTCATTTCGATATCTGTTATAGTTTCCGAGATATAGCGTATCAAATACTTGATAATAATTGTCGATTTGTATGGGAGCTACCCCTTTTTTTGCCCCCACCCAAAAAATTTTTTCTTAAAGGCGTAGCCCTTAGCGTGCAATTACTTTTTGTAGAACATTTTAAGTCGATAGCTGTTATAGTTTCCGAGATATAGCGTATGGAATATTTGATAATAATTGTCAATTTGTATGGGAGCTACCCCTTTTTTTGCCCCCACCCAACAAATTTTTTCTTTACGGCGTAGCCCTTAGCGTGCAATTTTTTTTGTAGAACATTTTAAGTCGATAGCTGTTATAGTTTACGAGATATAGCGCATAAAATATTTCACCAAGTTTGTGCAATTGTAGGAAAAATACCCCTTCCCCTGGTCCTATCTGAAAAAAATTTTTCCATTATTTAGGTCCCTTCTTAAGGAGTATCCGTGCCAAGTTTTGTGGCAAGAATTACTATACTTACTGAGATATATAGGGATATATGCACGGATTTTGTCCTAAAAAAAATGGGTTACTCTGGGTTTTTGCTTATATCTCGGGAACTAGTAAACCGATTTTGTTGATTTTAAATAGCGATTGTCTCCAGGATATTTCTAATAGTTTGACACCATTAACTGGTCTGTATCTTTTTATTTGACTCCGGAAACTTGATTTCAACAGACGGACAGACGGACAGACGGACATCACTAAATCGGCTTCCCTATCTATAAGGATCCAGAATATATATACTTTATGGGGTCGCAAATGAATAATAAAGAAATTACAAACGGAATGACAAAGTGATATATACCCTATCACTATGTGAAGGGTATAAAAAGGCGTTTCATTCCATTTGAGAAATGGATGATGCTCGACCATTAGTCAAGTGTTGCCAAAGAGATTTTAATGAAAAAAAGCATAGTGTATATGAAAAGTAAACTTCGTACTAACTTACAAAGTAAAAAAAACGAAAGAAAAACAGTCATGCCGTATTCTTTTCTCTGTTACGTGTAAGTTAAATAGGTGATGTTTACAACCAAATACACTACTACCGTTCAAACAGTACTGATGATGAAATTGCGTAGCTGCTTTCGAAAATGCATTCTACTCGGCTAGTATCGGTAGAAAAATCTGATATCTTCAAATTAAAGTTTCTTTCAACATTAACGGAAAATATAATTTCTTCTAATAAATGGAAATTATATGAACTTAAGCCAAACTAAAAATCAAAAATTTGTATTAAAAAAACAATTAGTTCAACAATAAATAAAAATTAGCACTTAAAGATGTAATATTTAACCAAAAACTTATTTGGCCGCTCTATAAAGACTTCGAAGAGCATTCTTAACATATACGCTCTAATTTCAAAATGACACTAAAATAACATGAATGAAATATCTAAAATATATGTATCTACCGGCAGAAACTTTAAATAGCAAACATATCTTAAAACAAAGCGCCAAACCCAAAAAGAATGGAACAAAGTAAGTTTTAAAGACAAAATTTAAAAACAAACAAATTCTAAATGAAAGCACAAAACAAAATACGATTGATAATGTCCTTAACCACAGACAATATACAAGAAAAGAGTTGAATAACAGAACTCTAATGCCATTTACGATTGTGCGCAGCACAGGCCGTATTTGCAAACATGGCGCCCAATAAGGGAAACAGTAAAGAAACGGTAATAATACACCACACTAAAAAGGAAATGCAATTTAGTGGAGCAAGAACATCACTTAAGCGGCAGCATTCTGTTGAGCCATCAGTAGCAGTTGGAACTTTAAAGGAATCGTACGGTTTAACGGATAAACATGGAAGTATTTGGCTGACTCTAAAGTAAAAAGTGGAAGAGAGTTTAAGAGTGTTTCAATAAAAAGTGCATTATTGCTCACCTATTAAATAAATTTAAAAAAAAGTGTTAAAGAGAATGTGTTTAACAGTTTTTTGTTGTTGGTTTCGGTGTTGAAGGAAATCAAGGCAAAAGGATGAGAGTAATTTTTGTTTTAATTTTTGCAGGAGCCTAAGCTAAAACAACAATAGGCCCAAATACCGAAGAGCAATGCAAAAGGCGGGAGAGAAAATGTATACAACGAAAAAATATATGTATTTTTTTTTCTAACTAAATGTCAAGTGTAATGTCATCAACATCTTAAGTTTTCATTGTGTAAAGATACGTAGACATCGTTAGTATACATTGAAAGGACATATTGTTAATAAATACTTCCAAAACAGTTTAAGGAAAACGCATTCGAACAAATCTATCGATAAGTTTTAACAATTTCCTTACTCGACTTAAAAATCTAAAAAATTTAAAAAAAAAAAACGAATAAAAACAAAATATTTATGTAAATTATAATCAAAAGTTTAAAAATCAAAATCGAAATTTTAAGCAATACTTATTCGAAAGAGTTGAGAAAAAGTGCCAAAGTAAAAGTTTAAAATTTAATAGAAAATTTATTAGAAAGCCAAAAAATTTTTCACACAAATAAGAACGCAATCTGCAGTGAGTGCATTTACCTTCTGGATTACTGCAATTATTTTCGACACATACACACAAAATTAATTCGGATATCAAGTGTGTTGTTAGAAAAAACAAAAAAAAAATAAAATAAAATAAATAAATCAAAGTATCTTTTACCTTATAAGTTTTATTAAAAAAATTAAAGCGGAATTGATAGTTAATATCGGTAATTAAACCTGAAATCTAATAATTAAATTAAACCTTTTAATAAAACAAAATAAGCAAACATCATGTGGATTAGTTGCCATGCTGTTATAATTTTGCTCCTTTTGCATTCCGGTATGTTTTTTTCGTCTTCTTTATCATCTTGCTTAAAGTTTTTTGTACTTGTTCCAAAAAGTCTACATCTTATGTTTGTTTTTTAAGTGTTTTTGTATTATTCACGTGCTTTAAATTTTTTCTATGTAGTTGTATCAAAAAAGAGAGGAAGGAACTCTATTATATTCTAAGACAGTGTTTTTTTTTTTTCTAAAAATCATAAAGTTAAAACAAAACCATATTTTTTTACTTATATTTTATGTCTTATTTCAAAGTATTTTTTGGCATAATCAGTGACTCGGAAGCAATTGTTTTATAAATAAACAAGCATAATTGGATAAAATAAGCAACGAAGTTATGGTATAGTTATAATTTATTAGAAACAAGTAAGAATGTCATAGCATGTCAAGCGCGACCATGTTATACCCTACAGAACATTTTTAAGGGGGGTTAATGAAAAAAACCTAAAATTTTTCTATTAAATATAATTGATGGTGGCATATAGATAAATATATGTGCAACATTTTGAGAAGGTAAAATAATATTCGAGCCATTTATTGCTTATTTTGGGAGGGCATTTGTATTGGGGCTATGTCAAAAAATGAACCGATCATCACCACAAACTAAAAACTTATCTGTGCCATGTTTTATCAAAATATCTTTTGTATATAAATTAAATAATACATGGATAGCAGCATGGATGCAGCTGAGAATTATTGCCTTTAGTATTGTTTTCTAAATAAATCTGTATATCGATATTTTTTGAATAAAAAAGGAGAGGAAAAAATTACCTTTTAATATCTAAATTTTTATTTTTTGCCAGTTTCATATTTTCAGAAAAATTTTGAAACCTTTATTAAAAAAATAAGTTTTTTTAAAAAAGTTAAAAATGTTTTTCCTATTTTTTTCTTTTTATACGGGCTTTCAAGGTTATTATATGACCAGTTCTATAAGGTCGTAAAATAAATACTAAATTAATTTTTCTTAAAAAGTTTTTTAAAAAATTTATATTTAAAAAAAAAATAATTTTATTCCTTATTGTGATAACTTTCTACCTTACAAATAAATGTGCTAAAATTTATTAAAATCTTCTTATAAGTTTGGAGTTTTTAACTTCTTCACACTCGCAACGCGTCTCTGGTATGATCACTCACAGCTTTAACAGCTCTATCAACGCAAATAGCTTTAAACAGTTTTTATATAATTATTTTGCATAAAAATAAATTTAAAAAATCTTACTTTAGACACACATGTATCTCTTAGTTAATTGAAACATAAAAGCTGGTAGTTTCATATATGTTACACCTATGTGTAATTAACAAATACTGCTTTCCTGTGCTTTCAACATGAGATTTTATCTTTTTGTACAAGACTTGAAAGAAAATTATAAAAAAAAACTCACGTACGAAAATTGAAATGGCTGTTGAAAGAAATTTTTATCATATTAAAGCTATATTTCCACTACCTTAGTTCTCATCTGAGTTGAGTGTCAAAAAAATAAGTTCACATTTTTATGAGTGTCAAAAAACAATTTGAAATTTTATTTTTAGTATTACCTTCCATCTAAGAAATTAAAATAAATTCGCTAACTCTAAAAGTTGTTCAACTGATACAAAGTATATGACAAAAAAAAACAAGCATTTAATCCGGTAACTTTTAAAAACATATATTTAAAACTCAGACGTTAAATAATTTGAAAAAAAAAACTGAGGTTAGACAAAAATATTAAGAAATGAAAACAGACATGTTATTACACTTTAAAAATAAGTCTCAGTTGTGAAACTCAGATGACAACTAAGGTAGTGTAAATATAGCTTAAGTTTTAACAATTTGAAAAAAATTTTAAAATTTTCTACAAATTAAAACTACACAAATATTTTCTCAAAAATAAAAAAAAATTGTAAAATACATTATTTGAAGATTACTTTGTTCCCTATTCTTCTGTTTTTCTTTTTAATTATATCGACAAAATAGTTCCTAGCAAATGCCAATTATGTTATGAAGCATTCCCTTCTTTTATAAAAATAAATCTCGACACACAGAGTCAAAGCGAAATATGTTATTAAGAGGTATTACTGCTCACGGACCTTAAAAATTATGTTGACCTGTGTAATATTTAACCTTAAATATTAAAAAAATATGATGCAATCGAAATATATGGTGCAATAAAATACAGCTTTTTAGTTTCTCAACGTTTTCTTGTAATTGATTTAATTTTTAAATAATCCAGAGGTTATATTTTTAAGTGGAGCATTTATAAAATGGTTAGCAGTTATTGTAGTAAAGTATAAAAGAGAACTTCAATCTATTAATCAATGGTTCACGAAACGGTATTTTTTCTTAAAGTAAACAGAATAATTATTGCAGTATAATGTTATCGCAAAATAATTTTTTGTAATTGGAATAAGTCGCTTCTTAGAAGCTATACTGGGCTTCATAATAAATTAAAACTCATATGATAGTAAGAAATCTAACCAAATAACTGCGTATCTTTAATTAACACAGACTCTAAGAAATCCTCGAGAATCAATTTTTTATGAAAATAGCATAACCATACAAAAATCAAGATTGAATCGTTTTTGAAAACTCTTTGCCAGACCTTAAGTTGAGTAATTATTTAAAACGGCAGGATTTTTAAAATTTTTGCTTACCGACCTGCTAAAATACAGTGAAAAACGAAATTTTAATTTTGTGTTTCTAATTTTGATACCTGGGCCCAAATTGTCGCATTCGATTCGAATCTAAGTTTAAAAATTATAATTAGAATTTCAGTATTAAATTTCGACTCGAATTGAATTCGACGATATGGCCCCTGTATTTTTTTATTAAATTTGTATGTTAATTTTTTTATGTATCAAACATAAATTTCTTTTAAAACTATTATTCAGAATAATATTAACGTATTTTAGTTAAATTTTTAACTCTAAGTCGATTTAAACATGTCTGTCTGTTCATCTGGGTATCTATCCGGCTAAATGTCTATGTGTTCTTGAAATCAAAGAAAAGGTACTAACATTGAAACCTATTCTTTCTGATGGTGATCGGTTAACTTTTTGATATAGCCCCAATACCAATGTCCTCCCGAAATAAGCTTTTTGGGTTATAACTGACTCAAATATCACTGTGTCTTCACAAATGTTTGCACATAAGTCTAACTTTATACTACTAATTTGTGTGGTAAATAAAAATTAGATTGATACATATTTTGATATAGCCAAAATACAAATATCTTATCGGAAAAGACATATTAGCCTATAACTGACTTAAATATTACTCAAATTTGACAAAGTTTTGCATGTGTTTTACTTCTTGCCACAAACTACTATAGTGAACGAAAATTGAACGGTCCAATTTTTTAACATAGCTACCATACAAACGTCCTCCCGGAAAAATTATTTTTTGGCTATAAACAGCTTGAATATATTTTTACCTTCCCAAAATTTTGCTAATGAGTCTAACTTTATGCCACAAACTAGTATTGTGAACGAACATTTAATAGGGGTTTTTCATATAGCCCCCATTTAAGTGTGGTGCAGAGTACAATATGGTTGGGCTTGACGACTATTACATTCTTACTTGTTTTTTGTTATATAAAAGAAGCAAAATTTAAAATGTTTTTAGTGTAAAGGGAAAATAATTAATAGTCTAGCGTTTGCCAATTTTTCAAAACTGATTAAAACGAAGCCTATAAATATCTCAAAATAAGAACGAATAGCATTATAGCAATTCCAACCAGTTACTTACTTACTTTTGTAATATTGACTATTTAGGAACTGGTTGTACCTTAAACTTTATCCTTATAAAAATAAAAGGAAGAAGTTTTTTTTAACATGTTCATCCTAAAATAAAATTGTGTGTTTCTAAGTAAATGAAGCAAATTTTAGTTTTTGGATAATGTTGCTTAAGCAAAACTAGAACATAGTATAAGAAGAAAACTTAAAGACAGGGCTTTGAGCAAGCTTCCTTTATAATGGTTCTGATAAGTTAAAGATTGCATGTCATCTTGTTATAAAGTTTTAATGGTTGCTTACTTATACTCGCAAACTATAGAGTCTAGTATGACTTCAAATCATTGCCGTACCAACAAATGCATTGTCTCTAACAACCAATTCTGGAACTAAGACACGGAGTACTAGGTCAAACCTATGCCCAGAGATATCTTATCAGAGAATTCAACCCACCTTAAGAAGATAAGCATTTTTCTAGGTCAGGACATTCAAAGAGATGGGGATAATATTTTTTTCTTTGTTATCTGTTTCCACATCTACCAAAGTGGTCATTCAAAGAGAGTCTTAGTCTACCTGCCTCTAGTGTTATTGTTCAATAATCTGCTAACAATGAAAACAAATGGGTCAAAGGCCTTAAAAATATCAGGTGTCACCACTTTACTTTCGCCAAAATGATGAATGGAGGCTACCATTTTTCTAATAGAAAGGTCAGTTAACCATACTCCACATAGCCTTTGAGAGTGCGGAACCAGTAGCTATTGGGCGGTAGTTTTTCGGGTTTTCCTGTTTTCGGCGTAACAATAGCTACTTTCAAGCCTATAGGGAATATCACAATGCGGTATATATTGAGAAAAAGTTTAGCTAATTGATATGCCCATGTCAAAAAGCATTGTTTTAAGGCCATTGCTGGTATACCATCCAGCTTAGGTGAGATGAAGTAAAACACTTTTAACTATACGATCAAGTTTGGGCCTTAACTAGTTGCTTCTCTGGCAAAAGGCTAGCTTTATCAAAGGGGTCAGTTACTGTTATTTAATTTTTTTATTAGAGCTGGGATTGTAGAGTCATCGTTATATCTTACTCTTTAAAAGAATGGCAAAAAGCCCTTTCTGGCTTTGGGACCAGAAAGAGTCTTGGGAAAAAGATGCTGTTTAAATTAAGCCTTCACACTTTTGTTTACAAAAATTCCGCCTCTTTGCGTAGCAAATCATGCGAAATTATATGGCGGGCCACATAAAAAAAATTTCAAACGAGTAGGATTTTTTTGTCGAGTAAGTTGGAAAATGTTGAATTTAAAATGTTGAAAAATATTTTTTTAAAAAAAAAAAAATTATATTATTTAACCTTAAAAAATTAAACATAAATTATTATTAAATATTTACCAGTTTATTTATATATGTAATTAACAATTCTCTTTTAAAAATAAATCTTTCGATTCCTTTAGATAATTATTATCTCCATCTCGGGTGGTCTTACCTGGACTTACCCATTCATAGATTGTCTTTGGCTCTAACAGTATAGCGAATTAAAATTTTAAAAAATACCTTAATAAGTTAAACAGTCAACAAAATTTGTTTTTAATTTGTATGCTTCTGTATTAACCTCTAAAGGATATTTGTCTAATTATACTAGACACTTTAAAACTATATTCATAATACTATATTTAAAATTGAATCCTTACGCATTTAGTTATCTACAATTTGTAATTGAACATCTCTTACACTTTTATTGCCACAAGGCTTGACAATAATAAATTATCCCAACCATTTTTGGTTGATTATAATAAAATAAACATTTTATGTATTTTCCTATTAAGCGTAGGGTTGACTTAATCACATTTTCCATGGTCGCATTTGTACATATCAGTTTCGTATTTTGCATGAAATTATCTAATTTTACAAAAAACGTTTCCGCTACAAATGCTTATACCCTTTTTAAACTGTACATATAGTATGTATGTGTGTTCCTTTATTTTATAATTTTATTTTATGTGCAGTTACTTACACGTCGTAAATCCGAATTTAACTTATTTTATTGCTGAAGGGGATATATTTTGTTTTTATTTTCCGTAATGTGTATCAAAATAATTTTATTACATTTTCATGTGTGGCTGTGTGTGACTCTTTCTTCTGTAGCATTTATGAAATAATTTCTGTTTTATGTTAAATACTTTTTAAAATTTGCATATACATATGTAAGTATGTATGTATATGTAAATTTGAAAAAAATTTTAAGTTTTACATGTATTTACATTTCGTAAATGTCGACGTGAACAGTGAAAGCCAAAACACAACAGACAAAAAATACAAGTTAAAAACAGGATATATATGTAATAGATAATAAAAAATTTAAAATCAATTAAGAAAAGAAAAATTGTGAATGATATAAGATCTTAATTAGTATATGAGATAATAGAAGAAAAATTACTTTTAAAGAGAATAAAAAATTTTTAATAAAATAAAGATTAAAGCAAAAGTAAATCAAATGTATAAAAAAAGTATAAAATATTTGAAAAAAAAACTAAACAGATTTGTATATTTCACAAGGTAAAACAAATTTTCTGGGTTCGGGGCCACCTGAGAATGTTGGGGACTGAATAAAAGATCACTATATTGCTTTATCTTTTAATTCATTTCTCTATATTCCCAAAAAAATGCCTAGCTGGTCTTAAAGTTCATTATCTGAAATTCCCCTTGAGCACCAGATCTCAAGTTAGTTCCCGAATCGCCTCCCCGCGGAGTTCATACAGTTTTATTCACAGTAAAAAGATGACGCAGGTTTAGTTACTCAAAATTTACTATGCCAAACCTTCCAAGTGAGCACCATCGGGTAAAACATCAGACACAAAACCTTGGGATCTTGCTCGTGCAAAAGCTGAGCAGTGGCACAGAATACTACATCGTTTCAGTGACCTACCTGCATGCCCTGCACTCGTTGTTGTCCGCAACTGCCATCAATTAGAAGGAGGATTGTAAGTTAAAGTGACTCGTCAAAATACTCATCATCTTAATCCTTTACCCCTTGCCAAATTAAAGAATGCCCCTAGCTCTAACATTATTCGGGTCACCTTAGAGAATCATCGTCATTATTCAAACTGTCTCGATAATCCACAGCACTATCTGAGCACTCTTTTCCCACTCCAGGTAAACTTTCTACTGTCCTTTAGCCTTAACCACTTAATTCTTTTTACGTTAACTAACGACCGTAATGTGATTAATAGCAATCTATAAATTAATACGAATCTGGTTATATTGAAAATTGTCGTTAATCATCCCATTGCATCATCATGAAGCTGGTATTCTCGAAAATAATTATTCTTATCGAGGCTTGGCTATCTATACAAAAATTACCATTCATTGAATCTGTCCACAAAAATAGCCCGGAGTGTCAATCCGGTATTAGCGCAGTGCAGTTACTCTTAAATTTTTTTTTTTTAAATATATGCTGCTGCGTAACATTTCAAGAATATATTTTTCCGATGATATCATTCAGTCATACGCCTTTTATTTGTTATGAAATAGAAGACAAATTAATAAAAGTATTTTGTATATTTGTATTACGGAAATTTCCATTTCGTATACATTTGGATGATTTTTGTTTTTTAATGCCTTAATTCGCAATGTGACTGCATTATGTATTCATGAAATTGTCGCTACTACTACTACGTTTTTTACCTTTTTTTGACGACGGCAGCATTGACACAGAGGGCTTAATTTCCATATTGCTTGTCTTGCTAATCTAAAATGGAATATTGGACAGATATTTCAAGAGTCATGTTACTAGAAGGACCGCTTTAAGAAATGACC
Organism: Melanophora roralis; assembly: GCA_963583895.1. NCBI lineage: Eukaryota > Metazoa > Arthropoda > Insecta > Diptera > Rhinophoridae > Melanophora > Melanophora roralis. Next base: position 41,871,723 of record OY757189.1, on the reverse strand, counting down.
TAAACTGCGGGGAAGCTTTATTAATAAACTAGAAAAAAATCATGTAATTAGGAGAAAATAAATTAAATAGACTTCTAATTATACTGCCCTGATGTTTGTACATACAAGGTCCTCTTCACTATAAGGAAAGAGTGGACAGCATTAATTAAGTAGAACGTATAAGAGATACCAAAAATATTTAACATCTGTAACCTATTTAGTATCTACCAAAAGTGTTAAAAATGTATGTTTCATCACAAGGATTCTTTAAACAGAAAAAAGTTTTTATGTTAATTCTCAGGACAAATTTTTGTCTTTTTATTCTAGCTTAAGTTCATAAGTGAATTTCTTTTTATTAGAAGAAAAAAATATTTTTCCTTAATGTTCAAAGGAACTTTATTTGAAACCGCAAGTTTTTCTAGTGATACTAGCCGAATATTTTGCATTTTTGAAACCAGCTACAGATCAGTAATATTCGAGCGGTAGTAGGGTTTTTAGTTGTAAACATGTGATGTTTACTTTCTTTATCTATCTATCAGATGCAATGTAATCTTTTATGTTTTTTTTCTCAATTTTTATATTTCCGCTTATACTTTATCAACGACAAACATACTGAAGCTACTGATCATTTTGCACTGTTAGTTTTTATTTTCGTTGTAATAAGTGCATAGTTATCTAATTGCTACATATGCAGTATATGCCGCCAGATAAACTACCTTCCGTGACCTGATTGAGCTATATGCGCTTTCCTTATAAAAAGTTTTGTAGGGATAACCTTAATCTGCTATGACTGACTGAATATACCTATCTTTTCTTTTTGTATTTTTCGACAGTAGAATTTTATAGGAAAAAAAAGAAAATATTTTAGAAATTTTGGTGCAGTTTTTTCTTTCACTATATGATATTTTTTTATTCTCATAAATGTATGTATGAATGAATATGTATTTACTTAAATTTGAAAGTACGTACTTACATTCTCATAAAAATATTACGAAACGAAATAATATTTTTGTAATTCTTGTTATGCCCTACATCTTCTTAGGTACTAACGGTAATCGGCGTAACTGTTGATATTTCAGATTTTCCAAACATATCTTATATAAATCAGATCAAATTATAATAAGCCTATTAGGCAAAAAAGGTTATCCTGTTGTTCATTTGGCTGATCAACTATTTGTTATTTGGGTTCCCCGTGCATAGTTCGCTTTCTCAAAACTGCAATGGCTTATTCGCAAAAAATTTATTGAGAAAAATTAATATAGAAATTATATAAATGTTTTTTTTCTTTTTTTTTTCAAATAACACTTTATAATAAATTTATTTGTTATTCAATAAAATTCAGCCACATGATTTTAAGAAAAAACATATTTTGCCTATGTGTACTTTCAAAATGCACATGAAAACTTGTATGTATCGTTTTAACTAAAATTTGCCTGTAGTACTTTCAAATGAATATCCATAAAAATTCGTACCATTGAAAATAAAACTATTAAACAATTAAAGCCTACAGATGAAACTCTTGTAGGATAATTACCTTTTTAAATAAGAATCTCAGCCTACGAATATTCATTCTAAACTAAAAGTTTTGTTTTTGCTTAAAAAGTATTTATTGTAACAAAATATATATAGCACTTTCGACAAATTTATGGATAAACTTTAAAACGAAATACTTAAATTTGTTATTTAAAACCGTTTTAAATTAAATAAAAATGTTTAATCTGCACCCAGTAAGCCAGACGTACAGATGGGCAGATAAACGTAAAGACAAAAGGACAGATAAACGGAACTTTTTTCTTTAATTGGTATCTTAAGGTGGGCTTTAGAGTTTTTTTTGCAATTAAAGCAAATTCATATTATTATTATTTTTTCGCCAGCAAGGTACGGTGAATAGTTAAGGTTCATACAACTTTGATGCTAAGCTCCTGTAAACTTTGTGAAATACAACTATAAAACGGTAATGTTTGAGGTGATAAGGGGAACTATAGAACCTCTTGATCAAAATTAAGGGTTGCGCATTTTTACATACAAACCTTATATATTTATTATTTGAAACCTAATAATATTTGGTAATAGAGTTGTTATTGTAAATTTCAATCAAGCTTGTCAGCAATAATTTTCGGTTTAAAGGCAGATAGTTTGAGCTTAGTTCTTACTCATTGATGACATTTAACTAATTGTAAATGAACCTTTTCACATAGACCGCAAAAAACTTAGGGGAACAAAATTTAACTTCTTTCCTGTTGACTGGAACTATGTTGCAATTTTTTTCTAATTTGAGGTAGCTGAATTTAGAAGTTACAGGTACAAATCATATTTCTGACTTGTTTTCAAAATATGAAATTTTTGAAATTTTCCTAAACTTTTAAAATTTAAACTTAAAAAAAAAACCATGAAAATTCCAAAATGGGAAAAGTGTAAAGGTTTATTACTTTTACGTAAAGCCACTTAACGTATGAACAACATGATAAAAATCGATTTATTCGCAATTAAGTGAAGGTACCTCATATTGATATGAAGGAAAAAACGATAAAGACTTTCTTATGATTCTCAGAATCAATCATACATATATCAGTGCCATTTAAGAGTAGCATCTTAAATAAATAAATAAAATCAAAAGTTGTAAGTCTATTAGATCGGGATTTTTGTCGTTATACATTTTTTTAAAAACTTTTAAAAATTAAAAAAAATGTTAAAATTTTGTTAAAAAACGAATTTTTCTGCCACAACTTCTCAGACATCTTTAAAAATACTGGGCAAATTTAAAACCAATGTAGGCACGACTTAAAGATAGTATTGTTAACGAGCTTTAAATTTGTTTACTGAATAGAATGAACGCTTTTCAAGTTATGATAATATCTGAAGTGAAAATGCTTAAATTTTTGTATGTCTCAAAAAGTCGATCTGGCCAAGTATAGATTTGGATTCAGCATCTCAAATAACCATAAAGACAACATTCAGTTCTTAATTAACAAAAACATTGTTCCCTTGTGAAATAATTATTTTAAAATTTTTAGAGAAAATAAAGGCGAAGGATACATCCGAAAGTCAAGTAAAGTAAGAAATATTGGTATTAAAGCAGATATTTTTTTAACCAATATTGCAAATCTTTTTATTTAAATTCTGTTTAAAGAAAGAATAATTATATTTTGGTTTCTTTGTTTTTTTAGAAATAAGAAATAATTACTTTCGTTATCATAATTGCTTTTTTTATAAAAATTTTAAAAATTACATAGTTATTTTGGCCAAAACAAAATTGTATTTTTTTTATCCTTTTTTAATTTTTGGTTCGATTACTGTTTTAAACTGTTGATTTTTTGGTATTTTAGCAAAAAATGTGGGGGCTAGAGACATTTTTAATGATTTTTATTTTTTCGTTTTGATTTTTTTGGGCAGAAATAACTTTTGTTGTTTTTTTTTTGATTTTCTTTCAATAATTGTTTCCTATTTTTTTGCAGAATGCACACTAAATTTGAAAATAATGATAGTTATGAAAACACAAAAACAACATAAAAAGGACTGCATTTATCAATATAAATTTAGTACAAATAACGGCTTAATTGGTTATTAAATTAAAAATATTTGTGCAAGTTGTAAGCAGGGAGTGCTTGAAAATTAATTTAACTCAAGGATTGCTAGTAGTTGTAGTTTAACATTTTTTGCCGATTAATTGTGCTTATGTACAACACATATACACATATGAATAAACTAAATTTTTTTTACTTAAAAAAATTAAGATTAGATAATAATAATTAAAATCCATTAAAAATTTTTTCTACAAAAAAGAAAATCCAAAAATATTAATTAATTCTAAAAAAAACATAAAATAAGTATTATGTAAGCTCAAAAAATAAATTATAATATTTTTTTTGATTTGTATTTTTTTTTGCATAAAAATTACGGTCCCTGGAAAAATATTTTTTTTGACCACAGAAAACTAAAAAATTAGTTGTGCTAGTATAATTAACAATAGGTAAAAACTAGCAAAATATATTATTAAATTCTTGCTTGGACCCTTCAATAATAAAAATAAAAACTTTACATAACTTACGACTACTTTTACACCAAATATAATGATATGTAGTTGTAAGTACAGGGTGTTTTATTGTTTTGCTAGACCGGCTGTAACCTTATTACATGTTTTTTATTCGCTCCTTTGTCTTTACTTTTATGTTTCTTTTACGGTTTTAAGGGGTTTTAGTAAAACTTTTTTGTTTTGGAAATGTTTTTGCGCGCTGCCATTCTTAAAGTCTAAACACAAAATAGAAAAAAAAATACATAAAAATCTTGAAAAAAATATCCATTTTTAATGATAAACATAAGAGTTGAAATAAAAATTGTGTTGTTACATAAAAATATGCAGCAGCCAGAAAGACAGAACGCAAAAATATTATGTTTTTTATTTCGTTTTTTTTCTCTTTTGCAAAGTTACATTTTGTCTTCTTGTTGTTACTGTTGATGATGCTGGTATTGTCGTTGCTACTGATGTTGTTTTGTTTGTTTGTTTTAGCCCAGGCCAAAAAGAAATTTCCAACATTTACGCCTAAAGATTTTTAACTCTTCCGTCAGTTTTTTTAAGTAAAAGATTATACCAAAACAAAAATACATTTTTGTAAGTATATAGTTGGGTATGCTTAATGAAAACAGACGGGCTGAAATATACGTATAGGCAATGCTTACATATTTTCAAACAAACATAGCTATAATATTATCGTTTTTTAGACAAGCACAATGAAAATGATGGCATTACTTAAACACTGTCACACAGGCTTACTTACATACATACGAAGGCACAAATACACATACTAACAGAACAAAAATACCAGACACAGAGCAGAAATGAAAGAAACAAACATAAAAAAAAATAACAAGAATATCTTGATTAAAAATATTTAAGATCATAAAAGTATATATATTCCCCTGGGTTTAATCTGGATTAAAATTTATTATCAAGAAAAAAAAAATGCTATTAAAATATAGGATGTCTTTTAAACGGGCCTTGCAGGACTTTTCATAAATTGGAATTATTTAAATATGTAGTTGCGGCAAATATATTTTAAAAAGAAATGTTTAATACAAATTTAAATAAATGCTATTTTGTTAAAACTTGAAGAGTTTTTATCTGCTTTTAATAATCTTTTATTTGAAAATTTATATGCATAATCTTCATAATATTTTATTAAATAAGTGGAATAATCTCTAACAGAACTTTAAGCTAAAAAACGATTCTGTCTGTTTTCTTAGGTGGAGAAAGCAAAACTTACGTTATGTAAGGTTGTCATTATTTAAAGAAATCCTTTAAGTAAAAACATAATATCAAAAACGTTAAATAAAATTTTGAACTACAAAATACTATAAAACATAATATATGGTAGTTTGGACTCCCAGGCTTCGTATCCTCCCACGTATCCTTATGATAACATGCTAAGTGGTCTGTTTTAATTTATTTCAACTCCGAGCAAGGATTCCCTACCTCAAATCTGCCCTGTTTAGAAAAGTAAAACAAAATTAGTTATATTTAGTTTAATGTGCTACGATTCACACTTTAGTCGAATTTAGAGCAAGCGCTTTCCCACCTCTTAAATGCAAGAAATTTTTTTTTGGTTAAAAAAATTGTCATCAGCTTTTTTTCTGAAAATTTCATTGTAAACACTACTGCCACTTTTGCTGTCAAATAGTCCTCATTTTCATTTTAGAAATGTTGAATATAAATAAATTTCGAGTTTTATTATTTAAAAAATTTTTTGTTAAAGGTTTTGATATTAAAATATTATTAGGAATATTTTTTTGATGATAGCATATTCTTAGCTCAATTATTGCTATTTTGTATATTTTTTCAATAAACTATTCAGCGCAAATTATTACACTGTTTTTATTACTCTCTAGCTACTGCTGGAAAAATGACGATATTGCCATGACAACAAATACATTAAAAAAAAAAAATTATAAAACAGACAGGGGCACTTAAAGGTAGCTGAAAATTTGACAGAATCTCATATATATAATATTTGAAAGAAATTAAAATTTAGTTGATGTGTTTTCAAATTTAATATCAATTTTGTTGCCAAATTCCAAGACAGCCTTGGCTTTTATTGTGGTATATGATTAGGAGATTCTGCTGTGCTTATAACCTAACCCTTTGGTGCCTCAAAATACCGTTGCAGTGAGATATTCTCTAGAAGCCAAAAAGTTGATTTTAGAATTGCGTGTCGCAGTATTTTTATTAAAGTTACAAACAAATTTTTACCTCTAAATTTCCAAACAATTTTTTTAGTAGTTTTAGCGTAAAGATTTTAGGATATTTTTTTAAATACAAAAGGATAGGTAGACAGACAGACAGACAGACAGACAGACAGACAGACAGACAGGAAGTGAAACAGCTAGTGAGGCAGACAGACAGACAGTCAGACAGACAGACAGGCAGTCAGACAGACAGACAGGCAGTGAGACACCGAGTGAAGCAGACAGACAGTCAGACAGACAGACAGACAGACAAACAGACAGACTAACCAATTTATAATTTTTTTTTTTCGTATTAAAGCAAACCTGAATTCGCTACATATTTTACATTTAAAAATTTATTACAGCAACTGACTGTAAGTTACTAAGGAAGTTTTCCATTAAAATGTTTTGAACAAAAAAATTATTAAATTTTAATATAATATATTTTAACTAATTTGATTTCAAAGCTTTGAAATCACGAAAATATTGACTTTCAGTTAAAGTTACTTTTATTAGTTATTTTGTAGTAAGATTTAACTTTGTTAAGGTTTCTTTTTAAACTTTCTCTTTTGCTGTAAATGATAGAAAATTAAGTTAATTTTAAAAGTTTAGGAAAGTAAAATTTTTAGTTTTTGAATTTATACAAACTATTGTGTTAATTTTAATAAACATCTTGCTCGAGGGTTTTTAAATGTATATCCCATTGTTTTAATGGCATTTCCAGTTGATTTTTAATTAATAGTTTTTTGATTGTATAATTTTTGGTGCAGGAAATAAAAGAACAGGATGTTGCGAATTCCTTTTTATATTCATTTAAAAAACTTTTTTATCTTTAAATAATTTTAAGCTTTATTTATTTGCAGCGTTAAAAAAATTATATTTAAAAAACCAGTTTTATTTACAATAAATCATTAAACAATGAGATTTGAGTATCAAACTTTTTAAAGTGCATACTTAAAATATGTTTAAGATTTTGAACAAACTCACAACTAATATACATAGCAACATATATTTTTTCTTTTCCAATAAATTTTTAACAAAGAAAACACGGGGCGTATGATTAATAAGAGCGTTTAAATTATCATAAATCATATGTAAAAAATCTATGATAGGTAGGGTTTTCTACCTAAAATTTCCGATGCGGGAGTCTCAATTGCTTTTTTTCCCGCCCTTCCGGGATGTTTTGTGGCAGGATCCCAGGAAATAAAAGTTTAGGCAATATTATTCTCTTACGTTTTAAAAGCAGCTACTTGTGCTTCATATATTTTAAATGCATGTTTAAAAAACACCTTGAGATGCTGCAACTAATTAAAAATCATTTATTATAAGCAAAGGGGATAAAATACTTAACAAAACTTTATTAAAAAAAATATATTCATACGTACGATATATGCAGTTGTAATGATAATGAAGCATCGGTTAAAACAGGCATTCAAGTGGAGCCAAAAGGAAATTGATATTGTTTTCTGCTGTTTTCATGTCATGCAAAAGCAAAACAGGAGCACACCTTGGAGAAATACCAAAATTCGCTGCGTGTCCTATTTGCGCAAAAATAATCACATTTAGGTATTCGAGCAGCCGGTTGATGCGTCGCTTCAAACAATTGCAAACAACAGCCGTAGAAAAATTTAAACAAAAAAAAAAATTGAACTGGAAAATTTAGGAATACTTTTTTTAAATTTAAAAAAAGCTCAGGGGCCAAATCGTCGCATTTGATTCGAACCGAAATTTCATATGATCGATCGAGTTGCCAATGCTTTTAATATAGGAATTCTAATAAGAATTTTTAAATTTCGATTCGAATCGAATGCGACGATTTGGCCCCAGCTTACCATCGGCTTATAAGCACATAAAAAGATTGTATGTACTACTGTATCAAAATTGTCTTGCGTTCATGTACTTTAACTTAGACCGATTATGAGAATTAATTACATTTGTCAGTATATGTTGTTTTATGAAGTACAGCGAAATATTTAAAGATCCCACATATGTAACTAACTATGCGGATGAGACTAATACTGCAAAAAAAAAAAAAAAAAAATACAAAAGACATGCGTATGTATGTATACAATTAATTTAAAAATATTTTAACAGAAATTTCGAGTTAAATCTTAAAGTAACACTTAGAATCCTAAATTTAAGTTTCTTTTATTTGAAATACCTCCTTTGCAAGCTATTTTACGTTATTAATTAAAACTGCCAATTAGTTTTAAGCAAATTTAGTTAAATTTTTGTACAAAAGATGAGTTGCCGGGATCCCAGGAGTTTTAAAAAAATATTAAATTGCGAAAAGTAAAAAACCCTAATGATGAGACTTAAGCCACATATAAATATTTCTGTAAAAGATTGTTATATTGTTCAAGTTTTGAAAAAAAAGTTTGGAAACACTGCTTACTAATTATGGAAAAGGAGTACTAATACGCAGTTCCCTCGATTTCCCTCAAGCTTTCCATAAGGTATACTATGAAGGCCTGTTAAACACACTAAAACTGAACCTTCCAGCTTATGTCTTCAGTTTATTTATTAATGAAATTTGTGATTAAAGAGCTAAGTCACGTAAGTTGTTCTCAGCCAAAAGGGGCTGGTGTTGTTTAAGAGAGTATTTAAAGCTAAATTCTGTATTTGCTTTACCCAGCAGATATGCCAGCCAACAGTCTAACATATACGTTTACCTTTGCTGATGATACCGCTTTTCTCAGTATTTATAAAGATCTTAAAGAGACCTCGAAGTAACTGTAACATCACGTAGCCGAAGTAGGAAAATGGGCAAAGTTATGAGGAATAAAAATAAAAAAAAAAAAAACAAAAATAAACCACGTTACTTTTACTTTATGCAAAGAAACGTGCTTCCTAATCCTTATTAACAACCATATATTGGATCTACGATTTGAGATGAAAAATCTTGGATTCACCCGGGATCGCTGCTTTGCATGGTAGTCACATAAGATGCTTCTTAAAACAACAACTTTTTTTTCTGCTACGGGTTAAAATTGAAGTGACGAAAAAAGTTTATAATTTTTAATTTATTAAAAAAAATAAAGCAGATGGTAGCTATAAAAATAAACTATAAAATGGATACAAAATTTTTTTAAAACTTTTTTTGTTCTATTAATTTACATTTTACTTAAGGCGTTACCATATGGTAACCATGGATTGTTCTGAGTTTGCTAAGTGTTTAGAAAAATTAACAACTTTTAGAGGTTTATAATATCGACAAATGCTTGGCTATATTTGAGAGCTCGGTAAAGCAGAAAATAAAAATCAACAAACTGATACGGCAACTGTTATTTATATGAGCATCTTATAGATGGAAATATATCTGGTGAAGATGATGCAAAGGATGAAAGTGAGGGAGTTCCGAATAATACTTGCCAGCTCAGCAGAAAGGCGACTGTGAAGTTGTAATAATTAGTGGGCATTAATTGCAAAATTTTGATGTAGAATATAATATTAAAATTACTTATGTTTAAAAACCATATTAGTTTAATAATTTAGAGGAAGTACGAAATCAATGGCACAACATACTTCTAAGGCAAATGGATTAAAAAAAACAGAAAAAAAATGGTTGCCTAGCATTTTTGCCTGGCTAATAGATAATTGTGTTCAAAACAGTTGGCAGATTTATCGAAAAGAGCACTTGGCAATGACTTAGTTCACAATTCGACGACATTTGGCAGTACATATATAATTAAAAGCACTATGGCACAAAATCCAAATCATAAGTTCCGATTTTCTTTCACAGACATGCAACACAACCATGTTGAGTTGACCACACTATTTTTTTTCGTATCGAATAAAATTTCGTCACGTATCGAATGAATGGATTACCGCATTCGATAGCTCACGTATCGAAATTAAAATAGAATGTAGTAGATTTTTTTTTGCATTGTAATTACAACTTTTTAAAAAAAGGAAACACAAAATTTTGCTGTTATATTGTTTTTAAGTAACTAATGAAAAAAACTAAAAATGACTACATTAGAGTTTTGTTGTGTTTATCTTCTGACTCAGAGGACGAATCTAATACTATGCGTATAAGAAAACAAATACGGGTTAAAGGTGATCCACTGTCATTGTCAGCTACTGAATTTCGTTTAAAACTTAATCATTTAAGGTTTGTAATAAGACGCTTTTTTTTTTTTGTTTCAAAAGAGGCATTTTATTTTATTCTTTGTGAGCTAAATTTTAAAAGACATATGTCTACTGCCTTACCACCAAAGCCGTAACATTATCACTTTTACCCAGTGGATCTTTTCAACATACCACTGGAAATGACTATTTAATTAGAATAAGTCAAAGCGGAGTTTGCAAAACGGTTAACAAAATGATAAAAGAAATAGAAAATAAGCCGTGTGCAAAATTTTTTTAAATTTTTATCAGAACAGTCTGCTTTATGCTCGGAAGCGTTCATGCAGAAATTTAAACTCCCTGGCGGTAAATATAAAATCGCAATATAATGCTAGCTTTATGTAACATTTCCTTTATTTCTTAGTGATTGGTTGTATAGACGGCACTCATTTTGGGTTGCAGAAACCATCTCAAAATGAACATATTTTTAGTAATTTATTTTTGCCCAAGTCATCCTGATCAACCATAAATTGAGCCATTATATCCTTTTGCTTTCCATTTATTTTGTTAATATTGGTCCTAAAATGTTTATTTTATTTATTTATTTATAGCTTCAACTAAAATTTGTATAAAAACTTACATTTTGTCTACCTTTACTGTCTATTGTTGCACATAAAATAAATTTCGAATGCTGTTTACATCACGAACAATTTTTCGTTAGCCAGCACTCGATAGCGTACTCGTTAACGAATGTTATCATCAGAAATTACGATAGCTCTTACTCGATAACGAATGCGGTAATCTCAAAAGCAAACATTAGGAACAATTTTACTCGATCACGGATGCCGTAATTTGGCCCCAAATTGAAAGTTTTGTAGTATCATGCAATCGTAGGCGTTGTGCTAGCGAACAAAGCAAGGTTAACGGACGAACAGCTCGTATAAAATGCAACGTAGGATTTTGCGTGAAGTGTCCGCCGATTACCATTCTATATCTTAATATAGTTTTATATTTTCATAAATAAATTTTTTTTAACTTATAATTTTATAAAAATGTTTAAGAACCGTAATTTTTTGTAAGTTAAAAAAACCATGTAACAAATAATTGTTTTATATTATAAAAACATATGAACCTAACTGACCATGGTTACCATAGTTAGACTAGTTTTTCACGTTTTATAGAAAAGTGTAACAATGTATTAAAAAACCTTACTAATAATTGAGCTCAGGAAGCTAATATACATAAGCGTTAATAACTAAACTAATTTTTGTGCTTAGGAGTGTTTTATTTTTCAGCAAAATTAAAAAGAAACAAGTTTTGAGAACTACTGGGTTAGGGGCCAATAGCCCGGATTGAAGTCAAAAGTTATTGAAAAGGTCAAAAAGGACTTTTTTTAAATTGTCAATCAATATTCTTTTTGACGATATACTATGCACCCTGTAATACAATATTACTATCTTTATTATTGACCCAGATTGCCGTAAAAAGCCAGAAAAGTGTACAAAGGACCCCTTTTTATATTTTAGTCCTTTTCAAATTGTTTTAAGATATTGATTCAACATCTTTTAAATAAATATCTGTTGATCCAGTTGAAGCTGTAAGTCCACTTATAGGACAGAAAGTACTTTTGCATATTCCTAGTCATTTTTTTTTGCATTTCTTAAAAATTTTAATTTTAATACATGAAATAAAAGCAAATAAAAGGCATATTTTTAATTTTTTGTGCACATTTTTGCATATTCTAATACTTCAAATATTACAGCGCGATTTATTTCCAAATTTGAAATATCATTTTTAAACAACTAAAGCTTACATTTTAGAATTATGAATAATAAATATAAGTATCATAGAAAATATAATGCTGCCAGCTTATAACCATTTTTAAGAATATTTTGATGCTGCATAAATAAAAATTATTTAAATATTAACATTTGCGCGTCTAATGGTATTTCGTTATGCGGTAACATTTAGGTTTCCGCTTTGGCAATCAAATATATTTTTATGCTGGCGAAATGCATTTAAAAAAATACACTCATATTAAAATAATATTCATGGCTACAAGCTTTTCATCATTTATAAAGAAGCTAAAAAAAACTTATGATATTAAAAACAAATGTCAGAATTTCATTTTGTGGCAAGCAAGCATACAAGCCGACAGACAGATTAACAAAATAGACATCCTTCAACAAACATATGCACATTAATCCTTAACTTTCAAATAAAAAAATATTTTTGTTCTTTTTTGCATTTTGTAGATACATTGTTGGCGGAAGTCTATGAGTCACATTTACGCGGTCCGGGGTTTGTGATGGAACCTCCAGGTCGTGTTGAATTTTCAAACTCCTCAGGCGGTTGGCTGGATTGTTCTGCTTCGGGCAGTCCTCAGCCAACCATTGACTGGGTGCATGCAGACGGTACGGCTGTAACGGAAATTCATGGTGTTCGCCGAGTGCTACGTAATGGCACATTAGTTCTGTTGCCATTTCCTGCAGCTGCATATCATCAAGATGTACACAACACAATATATCGATGTGTTGCCAGCAATGGTGTTGGTCGCATTGTATCAAGAGATGTGCAAGTCAGAGCTGGTGAGTAAAATTATGATGTTTACTTGTCATTTAAATATTAATTGAAAAAAGAGGATAACATTTTAATATAAATTAAACTTAAACTCATTATAAATGTATTAAATTATTAAACAGATTTTTCTTATTAAATCGTCCTCCTCCAAGTTGAGCAACAATATTTTTTGCTGTATAATTATCACTACAACTTTGTTTTACGTTTTTTCCTAATTTTTTCTATTTTCTCTTTCATATGCTTTTTTTAGTCGTGGCTCAGGCTTATAAAGTCGATGTAGAAGTCTTATCTGCATCTCGTGGTTGTACAGCCATTTTACGTTGTGTAGTACCAACGTTTGTTAAGGAATTGGTTCGAGTGGTCTCATGGGTTCATGAACCTGCTATCTACATATATCCATCATTACAAGGCGGTAAGTGTGTACTCCTAGATTTATTCATTCATTCATTTACAAACTCACTCAGTGATACATAAAAACATAAACACATTTACAAAGAAAAAATGTTTTTGTGTACAAATGTACGTATGTATTTGCGGTTGTATTTGCATTTTAGTACCGTTTTGCTTGCAGTTGTGTATATTTGTGAATGTTAATACGTGTACAAAAAGACACGTAGTTTCACAATTTTTTTTGCTCTCCCACTCATATCATTATGATGGCAAAACAGTGACGTACTTGGAAAATTTTTGTGTTGTTGACAAAGAGTAAGAAATGAAAATCAAGTGGAAAAAAATACAAAACTACAAACCTTAGAACACAACGTTACATGAGTTAAATTACGCAATAAAAAAATAGTCTTCATAATGATCAAAGTATAAGATTATTTAACTTTTTCTTTTTTTATATAAAAGTTTATGCTATTAAATCTGGGCAAAAAGAAATAATATGTTGGATTTTAATTTAGAACAAATCTTTTGGGATTTTAAAATTATCATTTTTTTAAAGAAATTTTTTCTAGAAAACAGATTTACGCTGCAAAAGTAAATGAAAATAGTTACGCCAAACAACGCTACGGGGAGCCCGTTGATTACATTTCCTAGAAATCCATAGGATGAATTAAAGTAATTTATTCTTACTTTTTATTCAACTTAAAAAAAAACAGTCAACCCAAATTTTATATTGCACATACGAATTTCGTTTTTTCTGAAATAAAAAAATTATTTCTTGTTGAGTTGACTTTGGGAAGTTGGTTTAATATGGAGCGATTGGTTAGTTGAAAACAATTTTTTCCGATAATTACATGAATAGTGTATTAATGGGGGATTACATAATGTTTGGATGGAGTAGAATATTTTAGTACTGCCGAAAGAAGGAGATTTGTATACGTATGCTGATATGTGAAACACGATGGGTTTAAAGGAATTAAGTTCATTTAGTAGTGAGGAAAAAAGAGTTAAAATTTATGTTATATAAAAAAAGTTAAATGTTTTACGAAATATTGTCCAAAAATACATTTAAGTCTTACAGAATGTAAAATACAAGTATGAATTGCCGAAAAAAACCTATAAAGTAAGGAAAGTCAAACCTACATGTAGTTGCCTTAATGTTGAAAGTCTTTAACATATTTTTTTTTTATTTTCAAAGATTTTCATTTATTCGGTATCTGGCCTGCTCTTATATTACAATAAGACAAAAAAATCTCGACTTAAAATATACTATTTAAGGCCTTTCAATATTTAAAAGTAGCGATATATAATTTGTGCCTTAACCACCGGCGTAGATAGCCCTGTCTGGGGGGCTTAGCCCCTCCCAGGAAAAATTTAGCCCCCCCCCCCCCCCCCACCAGAATTTCTGATGTTTAGTTCCATTTGTTTTATTAAATTCTGAATTGAAAAATATTTGTTCTGTTTTCTTATAAATATTTTCGTTTTGTAGTTTAAGAACACTTCCAAACAAAAATTTTGTAAAGTGTTTAGCATGTGGCTAAATGAAAACTTTTTTTAGTGTAATTAACAGCTGATTAAACAGATGATCGTAAACAAATCGTGAAAACAAAAAGTAATGCTTGCCGGCTATTAATCAAAATGAAAAAATTGTATAAATTTCAATAAAAGTTTTAGTAAAGTAATAACTCAGTATGTAAAAAACCCAGCATAAAAGACCTGGATTTTTTTTATTTGGATTTTGACATTTGTCTGGACATGAATTTGTCTCGTCAAGACGTACAACAACTGATACAAATTTACAAATTAATTTTGGTGTTTTATTAAATTTTTGTTTTGTTTTTATGTTTATTTAATAAAAAATTTTATGTTTTATTAAACAATGTGGTGATAAAAATCTGAAATATTTTTTTTTAGTTTTATACGTAATTAAAATAACCTTGTTATTTTTTATGCTTTATTTAACAATATGTAAAATCAAATATAAAAATGTAAAATAAAAATAAAATCCTTACCTAGAAGGGCTATAGCACCCCCCAGGAAAATGACCTAGCTACGCCGATGGCCTTAACCCTTTTAAGATTTCCAAAAAAATGGCTTTGTTCTTTAATAGAAAATTAGAAAAC
The DNA here is from genome assembly GCA_963583895.1 of Melanophora roralis. NCBI lineage: Eukaryota > Metazoa > Arthropoda > Insecta > Diptera > Rhinophoridae > Melanophora > Melanophora roralis. Next base: position 41,856,367 of record OY757189.1, on the reverse strand, counting down.
CCTTGAAAGAAAAGCACATGGGCAAATTTTTTACGCAATATTATATTAATAAATGTCTTATTGTTTTTTTGTTACATTTTTAAGTTATTATGATCAAATATCATGACATCATTGGGCTTATCCTGAACTTTTATTCAGATCATTTTCCCTATTTCTTCAATTATATTGGGTGAAACTGCTTCAAGCATTTATAACAGTAACAGGTTCTTGAATTTTTAATAATTTTTTGGCTTTGTCCAAAAGAAGATAGTTATGATAGAAACTGTAAAGCTCAGTCAACATTTCGTTGTTTTTGGTATTGAAGTTTTTTTGCCTCATTCAAAAGTAGAATTAGAAAAGGTTTCAAAAGTTGTCTTTCTAAAAGTTTAACTGATGGATTTTAAGATACTTTAAAACTTTTTAGAAATATAAAGTAATATTTTTCATTAAATTTTCTGCAAGCTGCTCCCAATTTATAGATTTTTATAAGAGTATATACCAGTCGGGCATTTCGTCATAATATTCACTTGAGACCCCCTAAACAATACATATTCTGGATCCTTATGGATAAAGGAGTCGATAGAGCCATGCCCGTCTGTTTGTCTGTTGAAATAAAATTTCAGAACCCAAATAAAGTCTCACAGAAATCGTTTTGATATTAAATAATCAAAAACATTCCTGGGAAAATCGCTATTAAAAATCAGCAAATATTAGTGCATTTAATCCTATATATCTCAATATATATAGATACGCTTTCCACAAAACGGATATTTCGAAGATACGAAACTAAATTAGAAACAATTTTTTTCAGATAGGAACAGGGGAAGTTAGGGTTTTCCCAAGGACTGGTTGGTTTATTATCTTATTGGAAGAAGAAAAGGGAAAAGGATATACAAGTAAGTACCAATGTTATAGTCAATCTGGCTGACCATATTATACCCTTCACCACATTTGTTTGGGCCAGTAGACTAAAATTTTTTGTATTCAGTATGAAATTGGTATCATACAGATAAACATCTGTGCAACATTTTGAGAAGAGAAAATAATATTTCAATCATTTATAGCCCAAAATGCCTATTCCGGGAGGATAGTTCTTTGAGCGATATATCAACAAATTTACCACTCATCACCAAAAACAATATGCTTTGTGTCAGTGCTAAAAAGCTCATATTTGCTAAATTTCATAAAAATGTCTTAAAAACTGCGACTGGACATGCTTAAATCGACTAAAGAGGTAATTCTGATTCGGTCGGTATACTTAAAGGTAGGCCTAAGACCATTATAAAAACAAATAAGAAGTTTATAGTCCTTCAAAGCCGACTATATTGAACTCAGCATGACAATTTATTTTAAATTTAATACTACACAATGCACAAAGTAGTGTTACCAGGTTATGATGTCTTTTCTGTGTACGTTTAGCTTTATTTTCGGATAAGAAGCTACTACGGAAGGTATGTCCAATAGTGGACTAATATTTACAAAATTTTGTTTTGTTTTGTCTTAATTAAAAAAGATTTGCGCCTTTGTAAAAGAATTTCATTTTAATTAATTATTTGCAGTTTATGTAGGAAAATGTGATTTTAGCTATTGTTTATATAAAGCCTAAACAGAAAATTTTAGATTGTTCATTGCAAAATTATATTTTATATTGAAATGATAGGTATACACGAAATTTTATGGAAAATAAAATAAATGCAAAATCCTTATTCCGAGAGGACGTTAGGGCCATTATTAAAGTAAAACAATCATATCCGCATACAGTTTCATGAAGGTAGCTTCAAAAATCATATGCGCAAAGTATTTCAGGAGCGCATTTGTCACTACAATACTCGACAGGCTTACACAATGGTGCTGAATTTAATCAGAATAGTTTAAAAAATGCAACCTGTATTTAAAACACGAACACCCAGCCCGGCGGACGGGCATACTTTAATCGATTCAAGATATGATTCCTTGCAAATAATTTTGATTAAATTATTTAAGGCAAGTGATTTTTTTTAAGCACATATAATAAATTTATTGCACATTTTAAGAAAGAGTGTGACAGAACTGCTTTAAGAATACATACAAATATATCCTGTAAAAATGTAATTACTACCGCAATCATTTGATTACGTACCACACGCTATCGTATCTCCACATGATACATCTTTTTATGTTAGTTTTAAGTTCTGTTCCACTTTCGTAGATGTCTTGTATTTTCCTAATTTTATAAGATTAGTAAACTAGAGTTTATACATAATTAACATTGTCCTTTGGGCTGTTTGTGCTCAAAATAAACAATGTGTTCACCAATACATTAGATTTTATACAAACACATACATACAGTTTTTCAAATGCAAGCAAATAAGCACTTACTGAATCATATTCAAATACTTTCATTTAAAAGCATATTAAATCCCTAAATAATTATATTCATTTTGCACTTTGTTTAATTTATTTTTAATTCATGTTCTTTCCATAGCTTGTCTTGCAGCTTTAGGATTTTAAAAATAAATAAACAATTAAAAATAAATTTTTTTTTCTATTTAATTTATTTTAGATGGTAAATTTCATTTATTACCCACCGGTGAATTACTTATTCATAATCTACAAGAAAGTGATGAATCCCAATCGTTTCGGTGTCGAAGTATGCATCGACTAACACGTCAAGTTGTTGTTAGCTCACCCACAAGACTGAGAATAAATTGTAAGTTTAAATCTTAATATATTTAAGCACATATGTAGGGCATTAGTTTAATGTATTTTTAATGCAAACGCAAATAATTATCTAGTTTAATGTGTACAACTGAAAATGACAAATCCACTTAAAACTAAAATTTAAATTTCATTTAAATAAACATGTGCGTGATGTTATACAAAAATGTTATGCGAAAGTATTATGTGATGCATTAGCAATACATTTATATTTTTTTGTACAAAATATTAAAAATTTGTATATAAATCAAAACTACAATTGCAGCTCATCGAGGAATTATTTCACCAAGTGTTGTTGAACATACGGCACATGTTCAAGTTTCACAAGATGAGGGCGCTGTCTTACTATGTGTGGCCCAAGGCTGCCCATCTCCTGAATACAAGTAAGTTGATTAGTAAGAAATAGGTATTTAAAATACTTTTTGGTTTTTCTTGTTAGCTTTGCAGCCAGTTTTTCCAGAAAAGCTTGATTTAATGGCATTTTGATATTTTTTTTACAGACCAATAACTTATTTCAAAAATACGTAAAAAATTTAAGACATTTGTAAGCAGACTTTTATTTAACAAGTTTTTTTATTTTCAATATTTCAAACTTTATATATCTAAAACCACCATGCCGAAGTAAGACAAACGTATTAAACATAGAATTCACGTCTATTTTGTCAAACATTAGCTTAGCCAGTGCTAATGTAATTTTAAAAAATACAACAAAAACTTTCACCATAGTATTGCGTATAGAACCACTTGAATTAAAAAAAATCGTGTAGAATATCTCAACAAATTGCTCTACTTTTTCAGGTCGATAGTTTTTTAAGTTTTTCTACAAAAGTCTTGCATACATTAAATTTTTAAAATCCAACCATAAAAATTTGGCAAAAAAATTTAGCCGAAAAAATAGGTTTTCATGGGATTTGTTTTGCTAGTAATTTTTTTTAGAAAAAATGCACAGTGAGGCCTTGATTGCACATGTAGACATTGATTGCACATGTAGGCCTTGATTGCACAGGTCGTCCTTTACTACTATGGCTTTGCCTTTGGGATGAAAGAAAATCATGCAAAAATAAGAACTATAAGAGCTTTTTTTAATGTTTAGGTGTTGCTTAGATATTAGAATTTTTTTTCAACAAAAAAAATCCTCTGAAAAAGTGCGCCTGTCAAAGAAACTTTTCTCAAATTACTTTAAGTTTACACAGTAGGACTCAAAATCTGAAAAAAAAAACAGATTTAAATGGCTGTTTTAAAGTGTTTGTGTTAATTGTATATGAAAGTTCAGTAATGATACAATTGGTGCACAAAATTCTTAAACCGATTTCTTTAAATCGAAAACGCCAAAACTATTGTATTAGATTACAAGCTTGTTTTTATCAAAAGATGTTAATACCGTTCGTAGGTAGGTAGTTTTTAGGAACCCAAAAATTAATCAAGTCCTCAGTAAATCACATACTGTTTTACTTTTAAAAAAGGGTTGCTCCATTAGTCGGACGTATAATCGATTTCCATGCGCTTTGATATTCAGCGCTTCTTCTTTAATTTCTGGCAAGTGCAGCTGCGCTTGATCCTTCCATCGGAGTATCGGTCTTCCCCTTCTACATAATCACTTACCAGGTTCCCACTTAAAGAGCTCATACAGCTTGCAGTTCATACGATACCGGCACTCTCCGTCAACGCAAATTTTTCCATGAATTTTTCAAAAAATTTCCTCCCGAACTCTTCAGGGTCGGTCAGTATCAATGTCTTGTAGTGAATGATTTTTGTCTATTGAGAATTTGCTTTGTTTTCACACTACTTATTTAATTCAAAGAAGCATATTTCGGCCAATATTGTTTTTCTTTTAATCTCAAAACTATGGTGTTTGTTTTGGCGGTGCTGAGGAAAATAAAATCGTTGACTATCACAAAGTTGTAGTTTTTAATTTCCACTGTCTACCCAAGTCTACTTAACATCTTGTGCGCTTATACCATAAACTTTGTTGTATCTGAAATTACATTCAGACCCACTTTGGCTGATTTTTTTTGGACTTTTTAAAGGTGGAAAATACTGGTCCCGATGCATTTTATTGGTCTCCTCTTTAAATCAACATCATCGGCTTAAGTAAGTTACATGTGTGGTTTTGTGTATTGTCACAAAAATTAACAAAAATTTTTGCCATATATGTATGTTAGTTAAAAAGGATCAACAAATTTATTTCTGTTAAAAAAAAGAGTTTTGCGCGATGACGTACATATTTGAAGGCTATAGTTTATAAAAGCCAAATTTAAATTGTTTGTTAGATAGGGCGTTTTGCATTTTCTGTGACGGTATAGTATACTAGCTCTACGGAAACGTAAGAAACATCACTCCAAAAGCTGTCTCCTTGTCTGAAACCTCGTTGGTTACTGAAAGGCTCAGAGATGTTTTAACTAAGGATTGCCTATTAATTAGGGTTACCCTGAAGAGTTGTGTTATTTTTGCAGTAGTAAAAACTCAGACAGTTGAAAGCGGCCTTTTAGTCGATAAATAAGGGGTATCTTTCGATCGGTTTTGCTTGGGTATTTTTCATTATTAGGCGTAGTTCTTTTATCTGATCGATGGCATGTTTTCTATAACTAAAGCCGCATTTATGTGTCCAATAATGTGGTCAAATTTTAATTTTAATCTTTAAGCCACTGACACTTAATCCAATTATTGGCTTTAATAAGAAATAAGGAAAGGGTCAGATGGGTTACGTTAGGTCAGATTAGATTACGAATAATTAGAAGTCTGCATTCATAGATAGCCTGGGTCTATTTTATTGCCTACTTATCTGCTACCCACTTTATTCTTATTAGGAACTTTAGCATTTTTACTAGTTTAGACTACGAAGGAATGCTTAGATATTAATAGAATATTTTACACAACCAGTTGACTTTATAGTTTCGAAGTCGAAGTGAGTGACGGAATCTCATTTGCTTGACCTAGCCTTATTTCTTCCGTGATCCTTTGGCCCAATCTTCCCAGGTTCCTAAGCTACCTGGTGTTTGTTGCTCGTCAAAGACTTCCGCGCAAACTATCTAGCAGTGAAACCCAACATAATCTTATCTTAAAGGAACACGTAATACCATCAAGTGCCTTTGAAAAAAAAAATATTAAAAAACTAAACCTGATATAAAAAAAGTTGGCATGAATTCGGTAAAGCAGACATATTATCCATCTAATATCCGATACCGAAAGAAAGCTCTAAAGGCACTTTTCATTAGGAGCATTTACTTTTTTGGACAAAAAATCCACTTAAAAATCAACACAATTAAAAAAGGAAATGATTCTAAGAATTTTGCACCTAAAAATTTGTGGGAAATGGAAATCATTAATATACTTTTTCTCATTTTTGTAGAGCTTGGGGAATAGGAATTTGTATTTGCCAAACTTTCTATTGGTTTAAACGTTATTTGCCCTAATTTTTATTAATTGTAGTAATAATGATTGCATACTATACCCTGTTATTGTAAGAAAGCATACACAATTTTTTTTATGGCTTTTCCCCAAATATATTTCTTAAATATCTAAGAAACAATAACATGTCTAAGTCTTACAAAATTGTTTTTCCAGTTTTTTGTTAGCAATAATTTTGGTTTACACTGTATCTTTGGTGAACTTTATGTTTCTAATAATAAAAATAAATACAAAGAATTGTCCCAAAAGCCATTTAGCTTAACATTGTTGTTACACTTCATACGTGCTTTATTATACAATTGACATTTTTTTCTATTAGTCTTATAAGCCAATTCATGTTTTTCAGTCTTGCGGACATGAATAAGGAAGAACCAACGAACTTTATAACTCAAAGTGTATATAATTGGAATACTCTTTGTTTTGTTTTTTTTTGTGTTTTTTTTTGCAGCAAGTCCTCATGGGCGGTTGGTTTTTCTTTTTTCTATACGTTTTTGTTATTGTAAACGTTTTTATTTATGTATTTCCAAGTGAAATAAAATTTTTGTGACACTAATCTTAAAATTTAGTATGTTATGCCTTAACATTAGTTTTAGCAATGCATCCATTCGTTAGAACCAGGGACTTAATTTGGTATGTGCGTATTTTATTATGTAGTCGTAAATTGTTTTCTTTCAAAAGGCTGTTGCCCCAAAAGGAAGTGTAGGGTCAGGTCTTTTTTTTTTGTGTGAGTTATAAAAATATTTTGACTTTTTCGATTTGGTTTTTTCAATAGAATTTAAGGCAAATTGTACAAATGACGAGGTAGCTGCGGCGACTTTCATAACCTAATTTCAAGACTTTCAAAATTTGATGACCGGTTATTTAGCACGATAAAAATACGAAAGTTTTTCAAAACTCTTAAATTTCGTATTCTAATATTGATATCAATTCAAGTAATGGAAATGTTGTTGTGTCATCTTATGACAACACGATTAATTCAAACAACAGCCCAGAGAGTTATTATCAGCTAAGCCTAACTTTTATAACATCTAAACTAATAAAAGAAGAAAAATACCCCTAAATAGTAAAAAGTGGTAAAACTACATATTTTTACTTTTTGCTTTGCTTTTGAAAAATATGAATAGGGGACTGGTCCTTTTGTCAAGAATTGGATGTACATGTGGTAAAAACATTTTTCAAACAGCTTTCGACTGAATAAATATGTGGTTCTTTTTTAAGGGTTTTTAGCACCGGAAAAAGGCAAATACATATTATATTCTGGTAGTTTTTAGGTATATTTTTTTAATTACTTATGACTTCAGAAATATGAAAGTCAATTCCATTGATCATCGGGTCAGGTCAAAAGTAGACAAAAAATACTTTTTCAATTTTTTTTTGAGATAAATGAAATTAATTCGTGAGTTGGGTATAAGATAGTGTTTTTACATTTTGGTAATTTTTATCTGCATTTTTGAGATTATGGGTCTATAAATGTGAAATTAGGGACTATTAAGCGCCCTTAAGGCCAACAGTCATTATAATTGTCAAAGTGAAAATTTTTTCAGTTTTAGTAGATACTTTTTTTTAATTTTTTAAGCTTAGTGTCTAGAAATGTGAAATTAAGGACTATTAAGCTAAATGAGGCCGAAATTCTTTTAGGTTGTCAAATAGTACTTTTTTTAATTTTTAGGTTATTTTTGCATTTTATGATGTGAAAAACTAAAATTTTTAAGCCCGATTGACGCCCAAAGACATTTAGATTGTCGAAAAGTACCTTTTTGCCTTTTTTATATTATCTGTCTAGAAATGTGAAATTAAAGACTATTAAGCCAATTTGAGGACAAAAGGCATTTAGGTCATCAAAAAGGTATTTTGTTCAATTTTTAATACCTTTTTGCATTTTTTGAGATTGCGTGTCTAAAAGTGTTAAATAAAGTCCAAAAGTGTAAAGCCCGAAAGTCTTTCAGGTTGTCAAAAAGTACTTTTTTAATTTTAGTACTTTTTTGCATTTTTTAGATTGTGTGTCTGGAAATGTGAAATTAAGGACTATTAAGCCCAGTGAAAGTCGAAAGTCATCTTGGTTGTCAAAAAGTACTTTTTTCCCATTTTTATTACTTTTTTGTATTTTTTAGATTATTTTGAAGTAATAATTTAAGGACTTTTAACTCATACTAAGGCCGAAAAATTAGGTTGTCGAAAAAACACTTTTTTCACATTTTGTTGTATTTTTTTAAATTATAGTTCTAGAAATGTGCTAAAAGGTCAGTTGACCCCGATTTAAGTTTTTAAGTAAACTTAATGGGCAAAAATTACTTACCAGTAGGTTTTTGTTGTTTTTAGAAGTTTTTTGCAAAAATATAAAATAAAGAAAAATTAAAAGTACTTCTTAAATTTTTGATATAATTTTTAAATTTAAAATAGAAAATTATATCTCCTGAATTAGGGCTTTATAGAATATGATAACAATTTTTTATAATTATGCTCATGACACTTGTTCAAAATTAGTATTTTATTTTAGGTAATATTTTAAATTTCCCTCACATAACAGCGGGATATTTGGTAGTGAAAATAAATTTCGAGCTTTAGTTCTACCTAATTTCAAAGATATCTTTTTTGATTTGCTTATTTTTTTCCAATTAGTGTTATTTTTTTCGGGCATTACTGCAATGAAGTAATTTTTTCAATTTTTTTTCATATTAAAAATGTTTGCTCCGTTTCTATATCCTACAACACAATAAGCTTATGCAGTTAAGCCACTTTTTTCTTGTGTAAAAGAAATCGTTGGATTTGTTTAATACATTAAGGTGTTCAGTACTGGTTATATAAAAAATAAATTTATGTAACCAATTTTCATCAACGTTTTACCATTACTTGCATTAAAATAAATTGTTAACAACCCTTCTTATGTTATATTGTAATGTTTTATTTTGTCATAACTATTCCTACGAAATTCTTCTACAGGTTTTAATTTTTTTCAATTATTTTACGCACACGCTGAGCCTGCCTGACAATACTGTCAACGAATGGACCTAATATTTCTGTTGTTCTAAGCCTCTTTGTTGTTTGTCCATATAAATAAATAAAAGTTCACTTTATGATGCAGAAAGATTATATTATCCTTTAGTTTTATATTTCTTCTTACACCAAAGAACAAAAGGCAATTTATGACAACAAATTCAATGAACGTTACAAGTACAAGATACACAGGCATAGACTTCTCTACTAAAAGTATAAGCATGCTCTCTCTTACAGACTTTTGTGTATCTCTGGCATCCTGCATACTTAAGTAACTACATATACAAAAATAGTACATGTGGCTACTGTGTGAAATTTTTATTTTTTTGTATTTATTATTTTACACACATAAAATTACACACAATGAAAATGATAAAGGAATACATTTAATTTGTCATTTCATTTCTATCAACAATAAAAATATTTTTGTAAGTTATTGGTTAAAAAGGAATTTGGTATTTATTTACCGTTTGCAAGAATTTTATGCGTGAGAAACTTTCAAGTGATTATTTTTAAACTTTTTGGTTTTAAAAAAATCTTTCCTAATACCTCCTCTTTTTAAAAATTGTAGTAAATATTTTTCTTTAGCAAATTTTTGATAAATTTCGTCCTTATAAAACTTTCAATAAAATGGTTTTAATATTGTATATTTAAAAATCTGATTTTTAATGTTTCTATTAACTTAAATAGTGTAATAACTCAAAATTTTTATCTTTTAAACTATAAACTATAAATGATATTTAGTTTATAGTTTAAAAAATATTTTTTTAACCAAGCTTTTAAAATACTTAACTTACTTTTTTTTTAGAATTTTTTTTCTTACACTACTTAGTATTCATAAAATAATATTGAAACTAATTTGAGTTTATGTCATTTCATCGTGCATAATTTAAAAATTTAATTAAAACATTAATATGTTAAACAATAATTTTTTTTTTTTATTTATTTTTGTAATTGTTCCTCCAGTAAGATTTATTGCGTTTATTATAAGGAAAAATATTTTTTCTCTAATGTTTTGAAAACATTTTTAATAAAAATATTTTAAGGCTTACCTTACAAGCTAATTAAGGGATAAAACCGATGACCAAATATTATTTCACGTTATATATTTCCGCCGAAGTTTTTGTGGGAAAGAAAATGGGGGGGGGGGGGGGGGGGGAGGGGGTTTACAAATTATGTAATAAAACAAAATTTTTTTGGGCAATTAATTTAAATTTAAAAAAAAGGCAGCAAACAAACATTATTTTAAATTAGCAGCTTAGATAAAATGAGCTTCATTTTTTTCTAAAAGTTTAAATGTTTTTAAGCTTTTTAACAGCTTTTCAAAACGATACTGCTTTACTGCTTACAGCTATCAATGATCTTTATACTCTCTTTTAGCATTTTTAATTTACTTGTGTAAGAAAAAGCCAGACATTTTTGCAATTTATTTTAAGAAGGGGTAACGTTGAGAATTTGGGGTGCAGGAATCATTATTTGTTATACTTGTAAGAGAACGAAATAGGGAAAGAGACAGAAAGAAAAAGCAAGAGAAAAAATGTTTGGATTAGAAAACTTTAAAAGTCGAAGGAAAAGAAAAAACTTATCTGGATGGAGCCCATATTCCTGTTAAAGGTAACGTTAGCCATATCTGAAAGTCTGTCCAGTCTGCTGACCTCAAAATACCTGCACAGCGTTTATTATCTTTTTATTTTGTTTGTTATGAAAGCTTCTATAAAAGTCGCAAAAAGCAATCCAAATCTAATCGAATGGATGCGCAATCGATAGCAACTGGTAGTCAACAATATCTCTTTTTCCAGCACATTTTACAAATAAAAGAAAAACGTGGAACATCTTGGATAAGGCCTTAGTCAGGTTATCCTAGTGGTTCCGCATATAGGTCAGTCAGTACTAAAAGGCCTAGCGAGCCTGCAAATGTATGCGACTACACAGAGTTTGTTGACCACAACTGTGGAATTTTCTCTACACATGTGGCAATCACGCTGTCATCCAGCTTTATACAGTCCTTTGCTAGTGCGACAGAGACGCAGTTTTCTGCAGTGTTCCATATTTCCGCCCAAATACGATAATCGTACTTAGGGGCAATACATTTCAGTTTGGGAATATTCTGCATTAAAGAGAAGTGGTGATGTAGACAATTAGTTGCTTTGCTAATCGTTGCCAGTTTTATCCGTAACATTTTGCATTCATCCGTTAGTCTTAATAAAAGTCAGTCTCCTATATCGATCAACACCAGCACATTTTCGTATATAGATATTTATTTTATCAGTTTTTACCTCTGAGATATCAAAGAAATGTTTTTCGCAGAGAAAAGGCTGCAACTGGCAGAAGTCAAACTAAAAACGGGGTTTTCAAAATAATTTCTAAATTTGAGGGTATTTGTAAAATTATTTAAAGTGCTTTTCAATGTACTCAAAACAAATAATAAAAAACTTTAGAAAAATTTTTAGCAATGTTTTTAAAGTTTAAAACTTAAACCTTAAACAAAATACAAATAACTTATTTTTTGAAATTATCGATAACACATTTCAGATTTGGAAAAGCTATTTTATCAAATGTTTTATTTTCCTTTTATGAAAATTTGTTTGGAAGATTTTTGCAACGAAAATCTTTTTTGCTTTGTCTTTAACACCTTCCCTTAAGCTCTCTTTTATTTTTTTAAATATTTGCTTAATAATATCTGATGTAAAATGAATACTAATTCTACTCATCGTAAAATGTGGAAGACCTCAGAACAATGCTACAATTAGGAAAAACACTCCTCTTCCATAATAATCAAGTTTCACTTTAATCCAGTGTTTCCTAAACTTACCTCAGCGATTGATCAAAACTGTGTTCACTTGTGCCGAATACTATATACACTTTACATTGGTCCTTTGGTCTACCCAGTCACATGATCCCTAAAAGTAGTTTTCAACCCGTAAATATTATAAGAAATATATCGAAAAAATTATTCCCCTGCATTGGGGCTGCTTCTCCCGCTGCTGCTCCCGCTGCATATCTTAAATTATTGTTTTTTTTTCAAAATGTTGCCATTGTGAAAAAAATACCAAACTTTAAGTTTCCGAGACATAAAATATGAAAATTTTTATTGAATTTTTTTGTATAAATTAAAGCTACTGAAAAATTAAACTTTGCAAAATTTTCGAAAAACTGTTTTTTTATGGAGGCTAATTTTCTGCTGCTCTTACCAAAGTAAGTTTTGAAAAATGTTTTTGGCTTGGAGCTTTTTTGGGAAATCTTAGTTTAAGGCTATATCTCGGTTAGTAGTTAACCGATCTAGTTGGGTTAAAGTTGCGATTATTTCAGGGACTTGAAAATTTGGCAGCAAACTAGAAGACTTCGAAAATTTGATCTCAACAGACGCACAGACAGACAGAAAGACTAGAGGGACATTGCTATTTTTACTTTCCTATCTATAAGGATCCAGAATATGTCAACCTTATGGAATCACAAGTAAATATTATAGAAATTACAAATTTAATAAAAAAAATGATATAGATACACTTATCAATGATTGAAGGGTATACGAAAGAAAGGACATTCTAAACTTGTGCTTACGTGATCGATATAATATACACATGTTTGATCATGAACATCTTACTGATATTACAAGCTAATATAATATTATAAAGCAAACAAAATCCTTTGCTTGGTTGATGCGAATCTTGTATAGCTTTCACAACGCGCTTAAGTTTTATAACCTTAAAGTTAAAGTAAATACTTCTGTAAAAAATATTTAGGTCAAAAATGTTTAAGAAACACTGTTTTGAAACGTTATTATATTTTTCTTTTTATATTACATAAAGTAAATGCTTATATGAAATAGGAGTGAACATACCATACATACGCACACACACATATATACTTACATAAAAATGAGGCATTAACATTTCCGTATGGGCTTAATGATTAAAACATAAAATATGTTTAATAATTAGCCTGCCTTGTTTTCCAACTTTTTCTTCTGACAATGATAAATTGTTTTATTATAAAAAAATTGTATTTATACTGTGTGTACGTGTGTGGTTATATTGTGTTTAACCATATTGTCTTAAATGTGTTTATTAGTTGAGATGGTGTCTAATTTGTATTTACAAATGTCTGGAATTTTTGCAAAAATTCGAACTTTTTCTGTTGTGCTCCCTATTCATGTGCTCTTACACAAACATATTATTTAACATCAAATATCACTTTATATATACATAATCATTCATGCATTCATCGTATAGAACAGTTAAAAGTAAAACAAAGCAAAGCAAAAAATTTCCATTCCATTTTTTTGCGTCTTTATATCCTTGTGTCGCTTGAGTTATTAAAACGACTAATCATAAAACATTTTCATTTTCTTCATCACCGTCATCCGCATCCTTTTTTTCAATAATTACTTATACAATGACAAAACATTTTTTATATATTTCAAATCAGATCCTTTTAGAATGTAACGCTATATTTTTTTGTATTTGATTTATGAACGAGGAAATGATTGTTATATGGAAAGCCATAAAATTTGAAATATTCCCTATTTGAAGGATATGCTTGATTATAGGATTATAGATTTATAAGTGTCCCAGGAATGGCTGACATTCATAAATAATAGTTTATTGTTTTTATTTATAAGCATTTTAAAATTTTGTTGAAGGTTTTTATTAATTATTTCTCTTCCAGAATTGATTTTACAAGCTTTGGATATATTTTAAGTCCTTATATCCTTATAGACATTAAACATATCTAGGTACCCCTATATGCATAATATACCAAAATTTTTTTGTAATTTCAATTAATATGTAAGAGAATACAACTTCCTAAATTAATCTTAATTTAATACTTCTCATCATGTAATTAGTCCAGAATCAGCAGCACTAACCACCATTAAACATATAAGTCGAAATTATTTGATTAGAGATGCTTATGTGTGTTCGAACAGATATGCTAAGGTAGCCGGTATGCTGGCACCAAAGTACATGGTACGGATATTGTCTTGTGCAGGGCGAAATCATCTTCAAAAGGAACCGTTTAATTGTAGTTTCAATCAACTTGTATGAACGAAACAGTAATCAGTAATATTGGTCGTGGTTTTTCCCAGTCCTTATTTGTCCAGAAAATGTTTTGAATGGCGCGGATCTACCTTTGCCTAGGTAATTCTAATCGTTATTCGATTAGGCCATCTTGTCCTAGTGATTTCTGCAGAAAGAAGGAGAGAAATGCCGCAGAAGTCTTTAATCGCCCAATCATCGCAGTTTCCTTATTTTGTCCTGTATTTCCTACCAACACTGGCATCAGTTTTAAATGCTTCGTCATTAAGTTCAATGATGTGTGGAATTATCGGATAAGATGTGACGTAGAATATATCAGTAAAGACCTAATTACTGCTTGACTCTCAGTGAGAACGCTGACATTTTTGCCAAATATATTGCAGTAACCTCGGTATTTGGAATTTATCAATCGTTGATTATTTTATTTGTAGTATTCGTAGGTAAGTCTTAATGAATTTTAATTTACCAATCAGTTTTGTTACCGCATTATCAGTCTGGGACCTGTAGCCCAGGTCATTCTAACTGTGCATTCGCGCCAAAATCGCCGTCTTTGTCTTGGTCACTCTTACCCTCACGTTCAAGATATATACGGTTGGAAATGACTTAAAAATACTTCCGATAGAGACTATATTATTTCCGTAAGTGTCGGCGGATCATAAAAAGAAGCCTTGTACCTGTTTTTGAACGTTACCAGCTCCGTTTTAGAAGTAATGGTTTCATGTGCTTCATTTACTGTTGTCCTCAGTAACAACTATATTTCCTTGCCTGCAAATCGTATTCAGATGAACGCCAACTATCACCACTATCACATCATCTGCATTGATGACTCTATAGTCTTAACATGTTAAAAGCTAGATGTAATAGAATTCGCGAAAAAAAACTCCTCCCTGGGTTGTTTTTCTGGGCGCTGATCTTGTAAGCCATTAACCATTGCTATTTGTTATGGTGAGTATGCAATCGTGGCTTTCCTAGATATTGCGAAAAATTCAACTATATAACCACGAAGGAAATAATTAATTGTGTCACACTTGCAGAACCCGCTAGATTTTCTGCAAGCTAAATAAACATCTTTTCTCTTGAAGCACAGGGTTGTAAGCGCGGAATAGAAGAATTAAAAGATACAGAAAGTAGCTCTTAGGGGTACTTTCTAGGCAGGAGAACACTCACCTAAAGAAACTCGCTGGCAACAAACTACGCACGCAACTCAGGAGCAATGCTGCTGCAATGACCAGTGGTCATTTTTACTGGAAAGTTACTGAGTAGGGTCAATTCTGAGATGGAGTTTGTTATACATAAAATAAGCCTAGGGACTCCAATAAAGTAAACCAGATTCTCTTTAAATATTGGAAAGCCTAAGACTAGTCCGTGGACCATACCGAGATTGGATAAAACCAATCTAATGCTTAAGTAAAAAACAAAGTACCGAGATACCAGACATTAAGCTAACGTAGAGGCTCAATATAGTAGAAAATGAAAAAGCAGTCCATATCGAAAGAGAAACGTGACTATCTGGGGTGATAGCAGAACCCTATATTTTGTTACTTAAACTAGTTATCGTTTTTTCTTTTCCGGAAATACTAAAGACCCAAAAGGCTCTCTGAGGCCACTGGGGCTAGCCAGTTTAATCAAAACTAACCTAGAACTATAGGTCATTTCTAAGAAAAAATCTAACTTTGCCTTTCCAATTACAGTGACAACTTTTTGGTTTTGCAAAAACAATTTTGCCATCAGCTTTATTTATATAAAATGTCCATTATATATCACGTAAGAAGAACTAAAAAATTGGATTTTTGAACGAAAACATTCAAATTGCTTTAAAAACTATATCTTTTTATCCATTAACTTTACAATAGGGTGAAAAATTCTGATCTTGGCCAACAAAAATTTTTCATTAAACCATTTACTTTTTTTCTCCCTTTTATTTATTTTTTTGCACTTTTGTTTTTCTAATATTGCTCATTAATTTTTCAATAGTCAACAAAAACAAATACACACACGTAGACTACTCGTATAATAAATATTTACTAATACCTTTTACGAAAAAAAAATTTAACTTATTTCTTTACCATTGTCTGGTGGGGCCTTATACCTCTTTTTTGTATTTATTTTCTAAGAGTTTTCCATACATTTTTGTTTGAAAATGGGCGGGAGCTTAGTGGTAGTGGCAATAGTGGTATTTGATAAGTTAGCAACACTAAGCTGCTGCTAATAATTTTTCTTTTTTCTTTTTGCGCTCTCATCGCCATCGTCAGCATTATTGTGCAAGTCGCTGCTTTTACCATCCATCCGTGATGATTATCAACAATCATCACAACTTGCAATTTTTTTTATAAAAACAGCATAAAACAGAAAAAAAGGGAAAAATTAAAAATCATACGCTTATCATATTTTTCATTATTACGTACTAAAATATCTATGTATATAAAACACACATACACATACATACATATGTACATTTTTATGTAGTCGTTACATTCTTTGCTGCATTCTCTTTCTACTACCTACTTGGCTGTGGTAGTAATTTTTACTTACCTGAACGCTATTACACAGAGTTTTTCTAATAGTTATTAAAAAAAAACTTTAGGAAAACAATTTTAGAGAATCGACTTTGCGTTTAGTACTTACTTTTGAATAAAAATTCAAAACTACCTGTATAATCCAATTACAATTTATAAAAGACCGCCCACGAGGTCTATGATTGCGTTATTTAATACTAAATAAAGTATTTTTCCCAAATTTTCTATATTATTTTAATTTAATATCTTTATATCTATTATTATTTTATGGTTTTCGCTACAAAAGCAACTCGTACAACTCCCTGTTCTTTTCACTTCTAGTCATTCTGTAAATAATTTTAATGAAAGTTCATTGTCTTCTTAGCTTAGCACTAAGTAAATACAGAGCAAAAAGAAGTACAAAGAAAAGTTATGCTTAAAAAAAGGGGACAAAAAGGTAAGAGAAAAAGGAAATGTGATTAATTTGCATTTATTTACAGAAGTATTTTTTTAGCTTAACATTCTCTTGTATTAAACAGTGCTTATTTTAAATGATAGAAATTTAAACAATTGTAATAATGTGGCTAAAGTAAAAAAAAAAGATTTTTATTAAATTACATCTAGTGCTGCCGTAGGGGTACTTCATTGAGAATCAGTTGTAGACAGTACTGAAAACGTCTGTTTGCTTTTCTAATGCTGTTCATCACACGGGTACTCCATAAAGTAAAAGAAGCCTAGCCACTGTAATGTAGGTCCAAGGGGCAAGTTTCAGCGTAGGATCCCATGTTTTGCCTGTATTTTGCTGTATGCGTAGAGCACAATAATCATCTTCTTGATTTTTTCTCCTCACAGTGAGTTGCCAAAACAGCTTACGGTCAAATATCACTTTCAGGTACTTTGTGTGTTTCTGGTAAAAGAAAAAAAGAGTTCACACTCAGCCCCTCTTTACATAACTTACTGATCTATTTTAGCCAGTGTGGCCTACATCGCACAGCTGAGCAAATCCAAATACTTCATAGTTGTAATGACTACTAGATCACCCGCGTACATGGTTTTTAAAACAGCTTCAGCCTTAAGCTTCATAAGAATTTTGTTAACAACAGTGTTCACATAAGCAGCCTCTTTCTGTTTTCGCATTTTTTTGTTTCGCACATATAATTGTATGCTTCCAATGGATATATATTCAGTCTACTACCGAATATGCAGTTTCCGTTTGAGCTTTACTTTCAATCATTTTCTCTGTAACAACATTACTGAAAGCACCTGCAATGTCAACAAAAGCCCCCATTGCATATTTACTGTACTGAAGGGTTTTAAATCAACAAGACGATTGATTAAATTGCCATTTAAACTGATTTTGTCTTTGTATAAGTGTGCTGGTTGCCACAAGGTAAAATAGGAACGATTTATCCTTAACGTTAAATTCGAGAACTTTTTCGAAGGTCCTTAAAACAAACGACGAGAGACTGATGGGTCTATAATATTTAAGACAACAGTGATTCGTTTACTTTGCTTTAGTGAAAATACAACCCTAGAGGGCCCACAGGACACAGGTACGCAAAATACAAACCAAACAAGACATAACTCGGCCCTTGCCAAACTTAAGCATTCACAGAAAGATCCCGTCAGGTTCGGGCAATTTATGTAGCTGTAATGAGTTGAATGCCCAAGAAAATCTCTCCCGGGTAATAATATCGCAATTCCTATTCCAACTCATTACGTAAAGAAAGTCCAGCAGGCTGGAAATGGTCACGCAACCTAGAAAATGAGATCCTTTAATGCGTCCAAAGATTTTCCACTACCCCGCGTCCACAAGTCATGCCGTGATAGCCGTAGCTATATTACTAGTTAGCATATTGTCTTAAATGGTGATTTTACCAGAGCTCTAATCGCTCCTGCAAAAACTGTTCAATGAGCTCCGCCTCGCCCTACGTACATTATGGTTATACAAATTTAGAGCATCTCTGTACTTGCCACAGCACTTAAGCTGGTCAGTGACCCCCATCTAAAGGAGCTCACAAGCTTCCGTTTACCACCTACAGCTGCTTTTGCCAACATGGAGGTTTTAAATTATGCTTCATTTATGGTGGAGAATACAACTTTCCATAAAAGTGAGCAACACATTTTTTTAAATTATAAAGTACGGAGTCGTGGTGCTCCAAATTAAAAGTTCGTGTGAGACAGTATTTTGCGTAAAACAATTGCGCGTAGTTGGATCAGTTTGTCTTTCTGGGATTCGTAACTAATCTATCACTTATTAGGCCTTGAGGTTACTTGATCGAGTTTTTTTGATCGGCTTATGCTGTCCATTTTACTTTTGTTTTGAAAAAGGATACAATTAATAATTCTATGTTTGTAAGTCAAAAATCGAATTAAAATAAGCCAACATACAAAACACATATTCAAATCGGATACACACATATTCGGCATTAAAGTTTTTTAAAAAAATGCCAATAATATGTATAATTAAATAAAAATAATTTATAATATATTTTGTTTGCCTAGCCTTAAACAACGTATACAGACGCTCTCTTATTTTTTTTTTTATATTCCGAAGGATGCATATTGTTGGGAAAGCCACTATGAGCTTGTCTCTTACTGGCTAGAAGTAAACAATTTTCGATTTTGATTTAAAATCATTAAGGATTAAAAAAAAACCAAAACAAATGCGTTTGCTTTAATTATGTTTTAGTATTAAAAGCCAAAAACAAACATGCACTTAAAAAAAGGAAAACTAACCACACAAAGGAAAACTAGTTCGAAAAGCACCGATATCGACACGGTCCATCGTAAAAAGTGAGCGAAGTACGCTTGTTCTCTATTTGACAAGCGAGAGTGTAAATTTCTTAAGAACGCCTGGGTCTTGTTTTGACAAAACTCGTTCTTAACTCGGCAACGCCTTGTTATTTTTTAGACAACAAACAATCTTATTCATTTATTTATTCTTAGCTTCTTACAAAAATTAACCCATTAGAGACCAATCAATTTAAAAAACATATGAATATGTATATTTTTATTTTATTTTTTTTTTTACATTTTTGACTAAAATCATCTTTTAACAACAAAATTTTTGTTGCAAATCGGGGAAAAGTGTTTGCAAGAATCGAGGTGTTATTTAAGATGATGGTCTCTAATATACAACTTATAATTTCGACCATTTGCTCAAAAGTTAATTTCTAGTTTGAATATTCTTGTTGAATCGTTTAAAAAAGGTCTTCAAATTCCATAAGAAATTATGAAAACGTACCATACTTACACATACATGTAATACTATACCTTTTGAAAAATTTTACGAAGAACATAACTAATTGCTATTATTTCCGTTGAGCCAACCCTTCTTTAGATCATACCAAAAGAGTTCGTTTGCTGATTCGGAATTATAAACAAATATTACAAGATTTTAATTTAATAAAAAATACCTGCACATGCCATCATCTATCTATGGTATAGAGGGGGTAAAAATTAAATTAATAACAGGCCGTTTACAATTTGACAACGACTATTTAACACCAGTCGTGTATTATTTTAGAGCTCTTTACAGACAAAAAAAGTACACTTAAGCCATTGAGTTTATTATATTTTGGGCAGATTTTAATTTAACATAGTGCTATTGAATAACTAAAAAAATAGCTAAATCAGTATTTGTCTTTCGCAATTGTAAATGTTAATTAGGGGGAGCAAACTATGGTAGTCGATTTGAATTGAAACTAAAAAATTTTACCTAAAATTGTGATATGTCAGGCATTAAGAACTTGATCGATCGAGTTGAATTTCTATTCGAATCAAATGTTGTAATTAGCCCCCTGGTCTCAAATTCAAAAATAATTGAATTTTACATTATTCGGAAATTCTGATTTTACATATTGTCCCATCAAACATTCCTATACGTCAGCTGAGTGGCTTCAAAATGTTAATTTTAGCAGCTCAATAACTGAATAAATCAATTTTATAGTTATGTTCACATATAAAGAATAAATTATTCGCATTACATCAATGTGAGCATTAATTGCCTTCTTCATTCCTTGCAATCCAAACTTCAACTTCATACTAAAAGTTTTCAAAAACAAGGTACATTGTAAAGAGAATTTTCAATTTGGTGTAGGGGAATATTTTGCAAATATATTTTATTTTTTTCTTGCTGTTGTTGGCTACAGATTAAAGAACATTGAACCGCTTTTATTTATTTAAGCCGCTTAAGTTAAGGTAGCAATTAAGTGCATAACTAAACGAACTGCAGTTTTCACTGCTTTATTATGCCGCATATATGCGTGTGTATGTATGTATGTATGTGGATAATTTAAATAAATTTTAGTTAAAGCCAGAGAAAACAAAATGCAATATAATAAAAAGAAACACATTAATGAATTGAGTTTATTAAAGTTTTCTTATGCCTGTAAATATATCCAGTATCCAGTATATCAGTAATTAAGTATTTGCCTTCAAGCGAACCTGTTTGCAAATTTGTTTGACATTTAGTTGGCTGAAAAGTTCAGAGTGAAGCACTTGCCATTTGTAGGAATACTTCTAATACAAATATTTTTATATATAAAGCAGCAAGCGCTTCTTTTTTGGCATTTTTAAAAGTTTCCTTAAAATATTTGCATATCGCTTCCATAATATAGAAAGGCCCTAACTCGTATTTTTTTATAATAATAAATTTTCGCTTGTTTCAGCAATTGATCTGCTTTATTTCACAACTGGGCAAAAAAAATGTTGACTTAAAAAATACGAGTTAGGCCCTTTCTTTATTAAGGTAACGCTTTACACATTGCGGTTAGTAAATATTGTAAATAAAAAAGGTTTTTTATAGGTTTAATTATTTTTTATTCAAATTTAAATTTTGTATGCTATTTATTTTTTATTCAAATTTAAATTTTGTATGCTATAAAGATAGAAAATAAAAACTTACAAGAATTAATTTTTTTTTGTTTTTTTTTTTAATTTAAGTTGGTATACGCACAATGGACCTGGTCCCTTGCCTGTTTTGAGTGGGCCTCGCGTACGATTATTAGGACCCATTTTGGCAATAGAGGCTGTGACTGGAGAAGACTCAGGCGTCTACAAGTGTACCGCCAGCAATGTGGGTGGTGAAGCCAGCGCTGAACTACGTCTTTCAGTGGCAACACCCATACAAGTGGAGATACAACCAAATATCCTAAGCGTCCACATGGGTGGGACGGCAGAGTTTCGCTGTATGGTCACTAGCAACGGCAGTCCGGTGGGTATGCAAAACATTTTGTGGTACAAGGATGGTCGCCAACTACCATCATCTGGTCGCATAGAAGACACTTTAATGGTACCACGTGTAGGCCGTGAAAATCGTGGCATGTACCAATGTGTGGTGAGGCGACCAGAAGGAGATACATTTCAGGCAACAGCCGAATTGCAACTGGGAGGTAAATAACTTTTTTTTATATAAATGACCAAACTTTTGCTTTTTATCATTTATTTTTCTTTTTTTAATTTAAATGTTTTTTGACGCTTTTGCTGTCTATTTTATTTTTGCATTTAATTTGCAGCAAGCCCAACCATCAAGAGAAGTGCCTTTTATATTTAACTATGTTTTTTTTTTGATTTGTTTTTTGAAGCGTTTTTTTATTTAATCCTTTCATTTTGTTTTGATTGTTTACTTACAGATGCCCCACCAGTTTTACTTTACAGCTTTATTGAACAAACTTTACAGCCTGGTCCTGCTGTAAGTCTAAAATGTTCTGCAGCCGGAAATCCAACACCACAAATTTCATGGACACTGGACGGATTTCCACTACCATCAAACGGAAGGTAATTGAACTTTTATATATTGAGCGAATGAACAACTGAACGAATAAAATAACAAACAAATATTTTTAACATCCATCCAAACTTGTTTACTACTCACACACAAAGAAGCTGTGCTCTGGTGTGGATTGAGTTGTTGCTAAAATAGGTTCTGTTATTTATTTGTATGAAAAATTGCAAAATATTTGTGCAGTTTTTTTTTAAATGTGTAGGGTTGAGTTATCTGTGCATACATACGTATATACATATAAACAAGCAAACATATATATAGTAATGTACATATGTAAATAAAAAGTTTATTTCAATGTCTATAGCATTCGTTTTTCCTAAAACTTACTTATGCTTCTATATACGTACATGCATTCATGTAAATATAAACACCTAAATAGAAATTTTTTTAAGTTCTAAACAGAAATGTTAGCAGACTTAATAACAAGTGTTCTTTTATAAACATTAACATACTTTTTTAACAGCAAGGTTTTATAATTTAAATACCTACGCCCTTGTTCTAAAAATTTTTTTAATTACAAAAAAATTATGAACATATTTTGTACTAAATTTGTTTTAAAAACCTTTTATTATTTAATAGTTGGTTTATAAATAAGGCCCTGGATCTTCAAAGCTTGCAGGCAAAAAAAAAAAATAGACTTTCTACAATCCGATAAGGATTATTGAATATTAACAAACTTTAATAGACACATTTCTAAATTTTGGGGCACCCACAGAAAAGACTGAAAAATGTTTCACCAAAATGATGACACGTAAAAATTCCCAAATTTTTAAAACAGAAGAACACAAAAGAAAAATGAGTTAAACGCAATGTTTAGAAAAAATTCATTATTGAAAGCCCCTTGTTTCATTTACACAAAAAAATATTCGACTAAAAACATCGTATTAAACAGCGTATTTTAAAGATGAACGAAACGTTATGTCTTTTCTAACTATTTTTTATTTTTTTGGGACAAACTTTCATTTAAATGTACAAAATGTAACACCAAGTAAATTTCTGCAAAGGAAACAAAAATCTGGTCTCAAACTATTACTTCTGGGCATTAGAAACATTTGCACAAACGCGTTATACATATTTGGTTTATCTGAATTTTAAAATTGAACAAAGCTACTAAACAGCAATTGCTTGATGTTTTATAAAACATCTCTAAACAAAATTAGTTACAAAGTTTTTAAAATTGTAACAACAACAACAACCAGCATATGTTGTAATGTACAAATTCATAAACTTGAAATCTGTGTTGTAGAAAGAAATAAAACCAAATTATGATTAATTTCCCTCGTATTTCTTCTAAGTGTTACGTTATAAAATTTCATTAACCCATATCGTCCCAGTGTTCGATTATTCGAACAGTAATTTTTAAGCGATTTTCTTAATGTTTTTCTCTTTTAGTATCTAAAGAAAAGAGGTGTGCTATAATTGATATTTATGTACATTTATGTAGTATTTTGACTGAGCAGCAGAATTCAAATTTTCTTCTAGACAACGTTATGCTTTAACGATTGCCAGGTATTCTGGTGTTTTCTGGATATCATACTCTACCTGCGACTCGTTACTATTGGTCAAATCACCCAACATTAGGCGTTCCAGCTGTGAAGTTATGTGTGCCAAGAAATAAGTTGTTAGACATTTAAAAATTTATACACTTCAGCAATAACTTTAACTTAGACAAAAACGACAAAATGGTAGGAAGGGTAAAGAGACGCATATCTATCCAACTTCATCTAGGATAGATCATCAATGTCTTTTTTATGGTTAATAGTTAATATTCGTTATCCGAATATGTTTAAAAAAAATATTAAAGTTAAACTACTTTAGAGTATCGTTATACCATACTGGAATTCTTTATTAATTTTCTTCTCTTTATATACAAAAATACATTGTGTTAAAATTAAAGTGTGTCACACGCTTATGCTTATTAAGTATAAGTGTGTCTTAAATTTATTTGGAAATTTAATTGTGCTTATGTGTTTTGTTTTAAAATTAGTTGGAAAAGTGTCTGGACAGAATATACATTTTCATCGTGGGAGCGGAAATGAAATGCATTGCCAAGTAAAATAATAAAGATGTTGAATTGCATTTTTGTTATGGAAACAAAAATGCATTTCATTCAAAAAAAAATATTTAAATAATATTTACTGGTGATATGCGAATATTGGGTGACACCATAACAGTTAATTTCATGCAGACCTCCGTTGATCGTGATATGGGTTCTGAAACATCTTGCTTTTTTTTTTTTGATCAACTTCGTTTTTGTTTTCGGGAGTCTATAATAATATTTATGATGAACGTAATCTATTGTTAAAAGAATTTCCAAAGAACAAGAACCCACCCAACCGACTGACCGCTAGTGGTTTTCAATGGCTCCCATCTGTTCTCAAAAATTCTCTTAGAGCAACAATTAACAGTAGCACCAAATTTATATTTAGCGTGAGGTGAGAAGATCTAAATAAATATAAAAGTTAAATTTGTTCATAACAATGTATAAAGTTTTTCAAAAACGATTTAGTTAAAATGTTAGAAATTAAGCCTAAAAAGGATCATTTTATTTAAAATTTTTCTATTTGGTTGACGAAAATTTATAAAAATACAATATTTTTAGCACTTTTTACAAGGTTACAGATCAATTTTTGTAAAAAATTCTAATTTTTTATTTTTAAATTTTAAAACTGAAATACAAAGCTAAAATTGACTTTCAGCCAGCTGGATAGATGGACGGACATAGATTTAAAGATCCATGAAGTGACTTTCCTTTGCTCGGTATTACTAATGTGGACTAAGGAATTTTTATGAAAACATTTGAACAAACGCATTGTAACCCCGCTTTTAAGGTCACGGAAAAATAATTTGCTTAAATATTCTGTGATATTTGGAACCCTGGTTCACTGTGTGTCACACAACTGTGAAACCCTGTTGTTTGCAAGGGCTAGCTTCTTTCTTTAACCTTCGAAGCAAAACGCTAAAAGTTGTGCATTTTCACATTTAACTTTATATTATTAAGGGAGCGATAATTTTATTTAAAACCCAAAAGATTATTTCGTTCCCACAGGAAATAAGCACAATTACGATAGAAAAATATCGCTCAATATTTCTTGCACCAGATGTAAATAAAATTAAAAAAACTTATTTTTAAAAAGTTCGAAAGATTTTTAGAGCGCGAAAAACCATTATTGGATAACGAATATGGTTTTTGGTATAGATGTGCGACAGATAAAGCTGTAAGCAATTGTAAAAGCTCTATTTGTAACATCATTTGAAACCACCATGTATTCTTTGGGATCGAAGGAGTTTTTTTTTACTTTACCGATGCTTTTGATCTAGTCGAATAATTGATTCTTAAAGAACGACTGTAATTTTATGGCGCAAGTGGTTGAAATCTTGCTTATTGCAAGAGATACCTTTCTTACTAAGAGAAAAACATTAAAAAAAAATTTAATTAAATATGTAAAGCACTGGGCTCTGAAAGGCTCTCCACTGGTACTTAGATATGCTTTTTTAATTAAATTTAGGTTAGGTTAGGTAGATCAGGCGGCTGCGGAAGTGATGAAGTGATAGTTGTGCAGCCCACTTGGGTCTGTTTCCTCGGTCCCCTTTGTGATACCTTGTAATGAACCTGTCTACACTGTCTTGAACAAGTGTGTATTCTCAAGGTGGTAATACCAAACAAACAATCAGTAAGCTATCGAGGATTTCCAGTTGGAGATGTAGAGACTATCGGGAGCCATTGATGCCGCTAACTAACAGTCGGGTGGGGAGGGTTGTTGTCTCTTGTAATCTCTCTCATTCATATCTACAGGCTTAACATAAATAATTATTATAGACTCCCTTACTAAAGAAATGAAAAATGGAATAAAGTGTTGAATTACCAAACAGAAGATGTTCAATTTTTCCCCCTATACTATCAACACGTAAACTGAAAAAATATGGTCACTCTTATTGTACGCTTGTGCACAAAAACTATTCCCAGATGTTATTGGGAAAGTGCCTCTTAACCCACCCTACCTATGATCCTATGGCATGTAATATTGGGTTTAATAGGATCCCTTCTTCAACCTATCCTGAACCGATCACATCATGTAAGAAATGTTAATAGTTTTAGAATTCCATAATAATTTATTTATTCACGATTCAAATACAAAATTCATAATTTTTAGGCATCTTACAATTATACAGTTTATAGAAATTCGGGTAACAAATTGCTTATATAAGACTTATCTCTACTCAAACTTCAATATAATGTTATTGGTTTATATTATATTCAAACTAAATTCAATTAACCGACAGTAGGGTGTCAATAATCTCAAAAAAAATGTAAACAATATAAATGTACCAACAAAGGTAACCAAATGTTTGCAAAGAAGAAGAGAGCAAAAATCTTAATTTACCATAGCATTATTGATAAAAATTCTTACAACAAATAATATTTAATGATTTTAATATTAAGAAGAAGAATTAAAGCAAAAATAAAACATACAAAATAAAAACAATATAACTGACAAAAAAAAATATAATTTCTCAATCAATAGGGAATGTTATGAATGAGCGTAGTAGAGTAAAATCTAAAAATAGATTTGCAATATTTTGGAAGAAAATACGCAGACAACAAAAACAGACATCCCTTTTACAGCAGGGCGTATTAATAAACCGATAGTAAAATAATGTTATGGTACATAGAAAATTCTTTCGCTTAACTTAACCTACATTAATTTTTAAATAGATATTAAGAATATTACCAAGAAAAAAAATAGGTTGTATATAATCTATACACCAATTGCGAAACAAAACAAATTTTTGTGGACTCACCCAAAAGATAAACAATTCTGCAACCGTAGAATGATGAGGCCTCGTCAAACTGCTGCGGTCTGCTGACTGTAGGGTGTTGAACTACTGGATTCCTGCTTTGCAATTGAGTATACAGCCATTCATATCAACACTTCTTAAACACTAATTATATGTAGGTATATGATTTTAATTGATAGCAATAAAATAATTATAACATGGTTACAAAAATAACTCTTTGAATTCCAGCTTGAATTTACTTAACTAAATTTTTTCTTTGTTTTGTGAGGTGTTAAATTATAAACTATTGTGTGTGTTTTTTTTATTTTTTTTTTTTTTTGACGCTTTAATTACAAACTATCGAAACCATTTAATATTATTTTAAAAATAATAATGAAGCGTAGGAAATAAGGTAGCACTAGTATCTAGCACATTTTTTTTTCAGGTTAGGATTAACCATTGAGGCCAATGCCAGATTGGTTACCCCTTTCTTTACAAATTAACTTTTTGCCCTACCTGATCTTCAAAGAGCTATTTGAGGTACAAACCAGAATATAAAATAGCTGTGTTAAAAAACTCTTTAGTGTGGCTCCAAGGTACACACAGGTTACACTTCAAGGTTATCCGGGGTAGTAATTGTGGGCACTTCCTCACCAATTTCAATTGCGCTTAGGAATTTTGGCAATTTTCTCCACAGTTATTGGCGGCACTATTAGGTGGATGATTTTTATTTTTCTGTTTAATACCAATTCTTAGATTCCTCGATTTGACACCAGGCAAATAAATGTTGTTTTGCAGTGGACTTTTACCTTAACCCTTCTTTTTTCAACTAATCACTGGCACACAGCTTGTTAGAATTAACGCAAAAACGGGTACAGTGGGGGATCTAGAAATGAGTCCACCACGTGTTGTTTATGAAATAATGAGTGATGGCCACTAATTATGTAAATTAATTTGTTTAAAACGTATAATGTTGAAAACAAAAAATTTATTGGATTCAACACGAAGGTTGTCTTTAACGCTGCCAAATTGGTGTTACAAAAAAAATGTTTACGGTGGTCAACTGATGAGATGTGAAAACTTTACTTCGATTTATTAAGGAAAGCACTTCTATTCTTGTTGAAGGTTAAATGGAAAAAGAACTTCTGATCGCCATTATAAAACTAACAAAGCAAAAACCCGCGTGCATATCTTCGTTAAGTTACCAGATAAATCGACAGCACTTTGAAATCTGGGTTTAAACAGTAATGCGTCAGCATGCGTTGGCATGCGTTTCGTTACGCGCTTTATGTTATAAAGTGATTTAATATTTTGACATAAGTCAGAGGTAAGAATATTTTTATGTTAACAAAATAGCTATATTTTCCCATTTTTCTATTAAGGAAGGTTTTTAAATGGAGCTTTAACAAGACATAGGTAAAATAGTTAGTTAAAACGCATGTACCCACACGCACATTAAGTAAATAAATCTTTTAAATTTAAATAAATAAGATTACAGTGGGGCCACAGTTCGTATTATGGTATCCCTTAAATAAAAAAATATTTTTTTTTTGTTTTGTCGTTAGAAATGAAACTTTAAGTTGTCGAAATTAAATATCAAAATTGCTCTTTACAACCTGGGGAAGAAAAAGAAGAAAAAAAAGATAAACTAGATAAGATCAAATAGAAATAAAGATAGAGAGATAGAAAGAAAGTTATCGTGTAAGGTCAGCGGTAGTCGTCCAATATTGGCCGCTGTCCCCGAACCAACCGCTATCCCTGATAAAGCACGCCAGGTTAGCTAGGCCAATGTTGGCCACGTCCGACAGGCCATTCAGTTTACTGATACCAAAGTGCCTGAGCCGAATGTCCTCCAGCTCCGGACAAAAGCACAAGAGGTGTTGTACGCTTTCAGTCTCCTCTTCACCTTGACAGCTTCAACAGAAGTCGTTCCAAGCCAATCTTTAGGCATGGATGCCAAATTGGCATTAGCCAGTGATTGCGGCCACGGTGTCCCTCTTTCTTCTTCTATCCAAATCAAAGAGAGAACTCGAACGACCTGGATCTATCCTCGGCCAGATTATCCGAGTAGTTCCACACCTGGATTCGTCAGACCATCTAGCCCCTGCAATTCCCCGAGAATATTCATCCACGCGGAATTTGCAAGAGGAGAAGGGGATGCCACAAAAGTGGTCAATTGCCTGATCATCCAATCCGGCACCATTTCTGGCAAGTGCTTTAGCAGCACAGTTACCCGCATTAGTCCCGTGTCCCCTCACCTACGCCAAGTGATGTCAGAATGCATCGCCATCCACTTCAAGGATGCATTCACGGACTTGTTGTGATGTTGAATATACATCATCATTAATTAAATTTAAAAAAAATCAAAAACTCGGTAGACATTGATCTTATGAAGGTGAAAGAAATTCAAAAGATTGGAGATTCAATTTCACATACTCTTTTTGATATTTTTTCCCCAATACACTGCATAAAATTCCTTAATTAAACAAATGTCTTTAAATAAGTAGCACTTCGCGTTGTATTTACTTTCCTTTGACTTTATTTGAATAAGGTGGCAGTGCTGTTTTTATTATTATAAAAATCTCCCTTTCGAATAACATTATGTATTTAAATTTAACCATATCTAGATTCTTAAAAACTATAGCTTGACTTGGTATCCAAAATAATTAAACTTAGGCAATAAGATGATATAATCTTCAGTCATGTCTAATTAAACGTTAAAAGTATTATTTAAATTACTAAACAAAAAACATTATAAAACAAAAATCAATATACGTTGTATTCCTACACAGAAACTAATCTCTAGAGTTATTTTCCAAGTACACATTTAAACTTTATTTTAAACAACTTAACTCTTTAATTTAAAGAAGCCTTATAAAATTAATGCCTGAGGAAACAAACAAACAAAGACATATACAGTGAACTCGCGGAAACGTGAACTAATTTTTACCAAGGGTGTTCATGTTTTTGATTTTGTTCACGTTTCTGATTGGATATTTTTTAATTATTTTCTAACGAATTTAATTTTTTTTATCAATTTAATGTTACTAGTTCAAAAACATCCAAATCTAGTCAAAACTTAACAACGCTTTAACCCGAAAAGTCTAATTTAAAAATTTTTAAATTTAGTTTTTTGGTTAATACATAATTGTCTCATTAATCCGACCACAAAAATTAACCTTTTGCAAATAAAACTATGTATATCGCTTGTAGATCCTTTTATTGCATAATTCGGGAACTGGCAAAACTAATAAAATTAATTTAAACAAAAACAAGTAAGAGCGCTATATTCGGCTGTGCCGAATCTTATATACCCTTCACATTGGTCTTTAAATATACCCAGCCGAGTAATTTTGTACTGCAAATAATATAATAAAAAACCTTGTGCGAGTTTTAAAGCCCATAGAAAAAATAACAAAATTTTAACGTTCGTATGAATAATAGAAATAGATGAAGAAGATTTGAGGTCGAGAGTTTTTAAAGTTTTCGACATTATTCATATTTAAAGGTTAATAAAACTTATTAGATGTTCTAGTCCCCCTGCTCTTCACCAAGTTTTTCACCAAAATGTATGAAATATTTGATTATTACTTTTTGTAGAATATTCGAAGTCGATAGCTGTAATAGTTTTCCAGAAGTAGCGTATCGAAAATTGTTTAAAAATTGTTAATTTGTATGGGAGCTACCCCTTCTTCACCCCCCATCCGAAAATCTTTTTCTTCAGAGCGTAGCCCTTAATGTCCAATTACTTTTTGTAGAACATTTGATTTCGATATCTGTTATAGTTTCTGAGATATAGCATATCGAAAATTTAACAAAAATTGTTAATATGTATGGGAGCTACCCCTTTTTTTGCCCCCACTCGAAAATTTTTTTCTTTAAAGCGTAGCCCTTAGCGTGCAATTACTTTTTGTAGAACATTTTATTTCGATATCTGTTATAGTTTCCGAGATATAGCGTATCGAATATTTGATAATAATTGTCGATTTGTATGGGAGCTACCCCTTTTTTTGCCCCCACCCAAAAAATTTTTTCTCTAAGGCGTAG
Source organism: Melanophora roralis (assembly GCA_963583895.1). Taxonomy (NCBI): domain Eukaryota; kingdom Metazoa; phylum Arthropoda; class Insecta; order Diptera; family Rhinophoridae; genus Melanophora; species Melanophora roralis. The sequence goes on along the minus strand of OY757189.1, from coordinate 41,825,144 downwards.
CCCTTAGCGTGCAATTACTTTTTTTAGAACATTTCATTTCGATATCTGTTATAGTTTCCGAGATATAGCGTATCGAATATTTGAAAATAATTGTCGATTTGTATGGGAGCTACCCCTTTTTTTGCCCCCACCCAAAAAATTTTTTCTCTAAAGCGTAGCCCTTAGCGTGCAGTTACTTTTTTTAGAACATTTCATTTCGATATCTGTTATAGTTTCCGAGATATAGCGTATCGAATATTTGAAAATAATTGTCGATTTGTATGGGAGCTACCCCTTTTTTTGCCCCCACCCAAAAAATTTTTTCTCTAAGGCGTAGCCCTTAGCGTGCAATTACTTTTTTTAGAACATTTCATTTCGATATCTGTTATAGTTTCCGAGATATAGCGTATCGAATATTTGAAAATAATTGTCGATTTGTATGGGAGCTACCCCTTTTTTTGCCCCCACTCGAAAATTTTTTCTCTAAAGCGTAGCCCTTAGCGTGCAATTACTTTTTGTAGAACATTTCATTTCGATATCTGTTATAGTTTCCGAGATATAGCGTATCGAATATTTGAAAATAATTGTCGATTTGTATGGGAGCTACCCCTTTTTTTGCCCCCACCCAAAAAATTTTTTCTCTAAAGCGTAGCCCTTAGCGTGCAGTTACTTTTTTTAGAACATTTCATTTCGATATCTGTTATAGTTTCCGAGATATAGCGTATCGAATATTTGATAATAATTGTCGATTTGTATGGGAGCTACCCCTTTTTTTGCCCCCACCCAAAAAATTTTTTCTCTAAGGCGTAGCCCTTAGCGTGCAATTACTTTTTGTAGAACAATTCATTTCGATGTCTGTTATAGTTTCCGAGATATAGCGTATCGAATATTTGATAATAAATGTCGATTTGTATGGGAGCTACCCCTTTTTTTGCCCCCACCCAAAAAATTTTTTCTTTAAGGCGTAGCCCTTAGCATGCAATTACTTTTTGTAGAACATTTTAAGTCGATAGCTGTTATAGTTTACGAGATATAGCGCATAAAATATTTCACCAAATTTGTGCAATTGTAGAAAAAATACCCCTTCCCCTGGTCCTATCTGAAAAAAATTTTTCTATTATTAAGGTCCCTTCTTTAGGAGTATCCGTGCCAAGTTTTGTGGCAAGAGTGACTATACTTACTGAGATATATAGGGATATATGCACGGATTTTGTCCTAAAAAAAATGGGTTACTCTGGGTTTTCGCTTATATCTCGGTCAATAGTGAACCGATTTTATTGATTTTAAATAGCGATTGTCTCCAGGATATTTGTGATAGTTTGACACCATTAACTGGTCTGTATCTTTTTATTTGACTCCGGAAACTTGATTTCAACAGACGGACAGACGGACAGACGGACAGACGGACAGACGGACAGACGGACATCGCTAAATCGACTTCCCTATCTATAAGGATCCAGAATATATATACTTTATGGGGCCGCAAATGAATAATAAAGAAATTACAAACGGAATGACAAAGTGATATATACCCTATCACTATGTGAAGGGTATAAAAATCAAAAAAAACTGTTCACGTTTTAAAGCTTTCAATGTTTGTTCACGTTTTAGAGTAGTTAATGTTAAATAAAAAGTGTTCACGTTTCTGGATGTTCACGATTCTGGATATTCACGTTTCCGCGAGTTCACTGTATTTACATACCTTTTTCATTTGAGGTAAACATTCATACAATTAACATTCAATAGTAAACAGCAACGTAATATAATCCCAAAAAGAAAGTTTGAAAAAATTTTCATACTTATCCCACCCACAGTTACTCTTTTAAAGTTTAAGTACTTTAACAATTAAAACATAACCTTTATTATTGGTTCATCTACAAAAACAAATAACATACGAACTCACACCTACATCTATACATACATACATATCTATGTACATACTTTGTATCTTTTAAAGCTAATGAAGAAACTTTTTCGATATTTGAAATGCTTTACATAACAATTATGTAAGTACACATGTGCTTTTACATTTGAAAGGTATTCAGTTACTACCCAGCAAACCATTTAAGTTAAAATTGAAGCAAAAAACATTGCAATTTGTAGTGCTTAACTATTTTATTCACATCGTTTGTTGGTTGTGTTTTTGACTTGAAAAACTGCAAAGCTTATTTACAATCAATTGTTGTTGTAGTAGTTTCAGGATAATAACTTTTTTATACCAATAATGTTGCACCCAGAAAACAAATTATTTATTGAATTCGCATTAACTGGAAAGGTAATAATAGTTCGGTTTTACAATCTAATTATTAGTTATGTTTAGGAACTTGAGTTGCAATAACAATAATTTCCTAATAGCAGCTGAATGTATTGGTCCCGAACTAAGAATTGTAGTCGCATCCAAAATAGTAGACCAACTAAAAATTTCGATTTGCGAAGATTTTAATATTCACATCCAAAATTATTTTCTAATTGTAGCTGCTGACGACTTTAAATTAAAACAAATAAGAGTGCTATATTCGTCTGTGCCGTATTTTATATAACCTTCAAATTGATCTTTGGAAACCCCGAACTTGAAAAAAGCATAGTGTATATGAAAAAGTAAACTTCGTCCTAACTTATAAAAAAAAAACAGAAGGAAAACACTGATACCGTATACTTTTCTCTGTTACATGTAAGTTAAATAGGTGATGTTTACAACCAAATACACTACTACCGTTCAAAGAGTACTGATGATGAAATTGCGTAGCTGCTTTCGAAAACGCATTCTACTCGGCTAGTAGCGGTAGAAAAATCAGCTTTTTTCAAATTAAAAGTTTCTTTTATCAATAACGGAATATAATAATTTCTTCTAATAAAAATAAATTATATGAACTAAAGCCAAACTAAAAATCGAAGATTTGTATTAATTTTTTTATTTATGAAATATTTTTACTTTTAAGTCTGTATAATATTTTATCCTCTTAGGGTGACTGCGAGAAAGTTGTAGAGGTTTCTAGCTTAATTTTGTATGCAACCCCCTTAGGGAGTGGAGATAGGAGTAGGTATGATCTACGAAAAAATTTTGGAGTGGAAACTAATGGGTGTCAGTCGTACACTTTATTTCTCTAAGGCCGACTCTGAGGAAGCTATGGGCATTCTTTATAATTTTTGGAAATTTTGTATGGTAACCCACTTTTTTCTGGCAAATAGGGGGAAGTTTTGTTGAAGTTATATGTTTAGGAGGGGAAACTAATGGGGGTTGTTCGTACTCTTATTTTCTCTAAGGCTGACTTTAAGGAAGTAATGGGCGTTCTCACATAAGTTTTGATAATTTTGTATGGCAACCCCCTTAGAAGATGAATATAGGGGGTAAGCGGGTTTTCGGGATATGTTTATGAGGGGAAGCTAATGGGGGCCGGTTGTGCATTTTATTTCTCTAAGTCCGACTTTTTATGAATTAATGGGTGTTTTTACATAATTTTTGTAAATTATGAAGGTGGTGAAGATAGGTGGTATGTTCTAAGAATATGTTTGGAAGGGAAAACTAGTGGGGATATGTGATACATTATATTTCTCTAAGGGTGACTCCAGGGCTTTTAGCCAAATTTTTTTAAACTTTGTATGGCAACCTATTTAGAGCGGAAAATAGGGGGCTAGTATGTATGTTCCAAGAAAATGTTTGGGATGAAAAACTTTTTGGGGCCGTTTTTGCATATAACCTGATTAAAAAAAAATTAAAAAAGACCTTTGTATGGCGATCCTGTTAGGAAGCGGGGAAAGGGTGTAAGTATGGCCACAAAAATGTTCGTGAGGAAAAAATAGTCATAAAAACAATCCGGTGTAAAATTGCGTTATCAATTAAAATTGTTAAATTTGAATATAAATTGCAGGGTTAATTAAAAAAATTAATATGACGGATCATAGTTATTATCTTAGGAATCTCTCCGTGAGCCATGACATAAGAAAGGGAACTGCAAAAATTCCGCCTTAAAAATGTTCTTAAAAACAAAATATTAAAACGCAGTCTTTTGCTATAAGTAAATAACTTTAACCTCCTCTCTGAACTACTCAAAGTACACAAATACATAACAACTCTTCTTACAAGTACTTCGCTTTACAAATACAAAAACGATACATAAGAGAGAAATAAAAAGTTTGAATAAGAAGATGAAGGTAAACATCATAAATACTGTTGTTTTAACTTAATGCCGTGATTGCCAATACGACTGGTTTGTTGTTTTAAGTTTTAATTAAAATTATTTGCTCTTGTTGATTTAAGAGTGGTTGTGGGCATCCACAAATATAAGATTTTTTTCTCTTTAACATTTATATCACTAAAAAAGCCAGGGGTATCTATATTGATTTTGTTTTTCTGATTTTAACAAAAATTCGCATTTCGTGTAATTTTTTACTTTTTAAATTTACATAAGAGAAAGACTAAAAAGTTTTAAACGTTTTTGTTATTAGTATAATATGTATTGAATTCTTGTTATTCTCTTGTTGGGACCACTTTCTTTATATCATAATTTAAGAATGTTGTTATTATTAAACCCATTTTGAAGCCATTAAATAGTCCTTAACAGATTGATTTTAAAGCCAGCTATTGGCTTGCGTGATTCTTAGTTGTTTACAACACCACGTTTGCACATCAAACCACAATACCATTGTTACTTCTGTTAAAATTTGTTTCCTATCATTGTAAGCAAAATAGTCCGGCCACAAATATCCGGCACCTCATTTCTCTTATTACAAAATACTAACAAAAAAAAAAACTAATGCAAGTTCACATAGCATTTCCTGGTGGTTCAATATAAACTAACTTTGGTAGGTTTAGTTCTATTTTATTAGACTTTAAGATGTAAAAAATTGTGTAAAAATATTTCGGGCAAAAATAAGAAAATTATCACCAATTTCAAAAGGCTTACTTTCTATACTAAAATGCATATCAAAGCTAATTTTTTCTAAATATCTTGAAAGTTCGACCTTAATTTTGACGAAACAAAGGGTGGAAAGAAAATTGTTTAATAAATTAAGGAAATGCTTCTAAGCTTACCAATTTGATTGAAGGTGAGTCTCAGACTAACCCTACACTTCCTGTGGGTTGAGTATAGTTTTTAACGATATTTTCAGAATGATTGTCGCTTATCCCGATTGTGTTGTAGGAGAAATTGGGTATCTGTTTTTAGTGAAATTGGTACCTGACTTACTTTCCTTGCTCGAGCTATGAATAAAGACCACTTAATTTATTTTTTCCTCTATATTATTTTAATTACGTGGTTTACCTAATAGTTCTTAGAGGCGAAATCTTCCTGTCTATGCTGTACTATATTATCTCATCATCTGATTTTTACAGCTTTCAAAGGATAAAATATTCATTGCTTGTGAAGTTCTTTTACTGGGATTTGCAGGGGTAGATGGATATATTTCTCATTTAAAGATTTTCCCATTTATAACAAGTCTAGGCAGAGTCTTATTTGTTACCACAGATATAAGAATATACCGGCATTTTACTGTATGATTGATAGCGAGGGCTATATTGGGAGTGCACCTAGTGATTCTAATTATCCCAATAATGAGCAACTGAAAACTGGAGTTATGTACTGCGGCTTGTTTTGTATGTTTCTCCGAGGGATAGCCTTAATCGGTCTTATATAACCTTCAAGGTTAACAAAAGAAAGGTCTCTTGGCAATGATATGGTTAATTCTGCAGGATGTCACCGAAGAAGTAGACTTTGCTAAAAACGGAAAGGCCACGGGTTTTTGCCAAAGTAAGTTAATGATAAATATTGGATTTTTATTATGATAGCAAGGATGGTAATAATTGGTTTCGAAAGCGTTGTACCTGAAAAGTAATTTAAATGAGGTATATTAATAGCACTCATGTGGAGTAAAATGGGATTTATGGGAGTAACTGAGAATGGTTAATGGCCAGAAATAAATTCGATCACTTATGTACAATCGAAAATGATATACTGCTCGCATTTGTAAGCTAATGTTGCAAGGTCTGCTTTGGAGCTATTTGACCGCATACAGCAATAGGTGATTGGACTCGTCGGTGACTTTGAAGTGTCAAATCGCATTGATTTTCTTAAGCACCGTCCTAAAGTGGAATATGCTTCGTTGTTTTATCAAAACTATAATTGAATACGCTCTGAAGAAATAAAATGTCTTGCTCCTAAAGACTGGGACTTTATGCGTAACGTGCGTGTTTCAAGAAGAGTACACTCGTTTGTTGTCGACTGCAGCAACACTTATATACATTTTGTTCCTATGTAACATAGTTCTCGTGGGGAATAAACTACCTAAAGATATCTTTTCACAAGCACTGTTCCCTCTATCCTCCTAACTTTAACCTTTATTTCCAAAAACTAACACAATGCGTAGCAGTCGTCCCGTGAGTGCTGGTTAATATATAAAATTGATAATTGGGCTTTCGTGCAATTAAAACACGACTTTTATTTTGCAAAAATTATCATCTTCTCAGACGTAACGCATCTGAGGTCGTTTTGTGTTTTACAAGTACAGGGTTGAGAGAAAGGAATTTTTTGCTTGGCGAGGTCTTGTAGAAAAACTTGAATTTCAACTACAGTTTTTTTTTTTTCAACAGAAATAAATAATACAAATTTCTTTTAAATAAGTAAGAATTAAAATATGAGATAATGTTAAAATTGTGGCAGAAAATTTGGCCCGAAAAAGAACGAAATCAAAAAAAATTCAAATCAATAAAAAGCAAGTGTATGTTAAGTTCAAAAAAGATCAAGTGAGACTTTTAAGAGTAAAATCTTATAGTAAAACGAAAAAATTATGTAAATGATTTTAATTTCTTATTCCAAAAAAATACATTAATTTGGAATTCTGTTCGGGTTAAAACCGACTAAAATTTTTTTTAAATTAAGCAAAATCGCTGTGTTTGGCCGTGCCTAATCTTTTTTACCCTTAACACTTGTTCTTTTGTAAAACCTGTCACAAAGTTGCTTTGGAAAGCTAATATATTAGAATATAATTAGTTTGTGGCACAAAAAGCGATCAGTTTTTAGGACTGAAGGGACCAACTTAATCACTTTTGTGTAAAAATAAATTCAACTTAAAAACGTTTAAAATAATTTACAAAAAGTGTTTGTTTTTTTTATAATAAAAATTTTGTTTAAAACCAATTTTTATGCTTTTTCCTCTATTTTAGATTTATGATGGGCCAATATATCACCGTACATGGAGATGTTATAAGTCATGTAAATATAACACATGTGATGGTCGAGGATGGTGGCGAGTATTCGTGTATTGTTGAAAATCGCGCTGGTAGGGTACAGCATGCTGCACGTTTGAATATTTATGGTAAGTTCACACAACCTTAAAGAAATAATGAAAATTTTTAGTAGTTTTTTTTTTAACGAAAGAAACAAAGAAGCTAAAAAATTTTGTTAAATCTCCATTTTTTTGTGCAAGCTGGTTGCATTATAAATTTTTTAAATTTGTAACAAATACTTTTTACATTTTTTGTCACTTATATATTTATATTTAGTGTGTGTTTTCTTAAAGACTTTGTTATATTAAACTTTAATTTCTTGATTGTAACACATTTCATATTTTCCTTATAAAATAAAATAAAAAAAATATTGCATCCTTTGTATCATTTTTAAATGTCAAAAATATTAAGTTTTATCACATATTGTCACCCACAAACAAACACATTAATAAATATTTGCAGGTTGCCCTATAAACCCACATACAAATATATTTGCATATGCCTATAGAAACATTCACATGTTTGGCCTAAATAGATAAAAGTTACATTTGTAGCTGTTTGTAATGGAAACAAATCTTAGTTCTATTTTTTGTGTTGGTCATACAAATTGTATTGTGTGTTTTTGTATCCAACTCTTTTTACTATTTGTTTGAATAAACTTATCACATCCATTTAAATTCAGGAATCCCATTGATGTCAGTCTGTGTGTATGTAGCCTTAATGGAATGACATATTTATTTTTTCTCGATTTGTTTTCGTTTTCCGTTATTGCAGCTTAAATGCGGAAATTTTTTTTCAAATAGTAGAAAAAGCTTCAATTTTTTTTTAATAAAAACAATTTTTACTTCAAACATAGTTTATTCTTTTTATACCAATATGTATGTTTAGGTTAGATTAGGTTGCGAAGAGCAACATTAAGAAATTTACCCCTTGATAGGCGAAAGATTTATTGACCCATTGTAAGATTTTTAAAAAAAAAACTTAGAAAAATTAGAATGTCCCAAACAGATCCACCAAAAACTTCCTTTGAATTATTTATTACCTAGACTTGAAGCAATACGCATAGGAGGTCTTAAGGACTGCAAGGATTTCAACTTAAATAGGGAACTGACAACTCCTTGGAACTTCTCCACTAAAAACTCCGTTATCTCTTAAAATTTTAGTACTTCTGATGTCCTTTCCTATAATAAAGATGCCGGTTTCTGTAGTTTTGTGCATCTAAAATTCTCTGTAAGTTTCGCAAATCCCTAATGAAAACTAGTAAATCTAAAACTTCAGATATTTTGACCAGAGGTGTCTCTTTAGTCAAATATTTAATTCTTCAGATACACTCTATGAGTCTTCTTAATATTTAAGAATTAAAAATTCTATGGTTTAGCTTTGGTAGATACATTTGTAGATTATTTGCTCTTAAAACTTTTGTCTCCACTAAACAAATGGATTCCTTATATTTTGTAGCTTGGCAGATAAAGTTGTATCCATGTCCAAAGAAAGGAGTTCATAAGCCATTTTTTTTATACATTTCTTTCCATTAAAAGGAAGTTAAATATCTTAAGCTGCCTCCTTACTTTCGAGCCCAACGATTTAATTGTTTTCCTTATTACATATGCAAAGATTATCGGTTGTAATAATATCAGAGGCCTAGTCGTCGCATTCGATTTGAATCAGAATTTTACTCAATCGATCGAGCTGTCAGTGTTTTATATAAAGAATTTTTGATAAAAATTTTTAATTTACGGGTTGGTATGATTTGGTCCGTGGTTTTTTTCTCATTTCTTTTGTTGAACTCCATCCTACCTCAAGGCTGTAAAGTGCGTTTTTTGACACCACCCAAAACTTTTCAATAATAAGCTATACTTTACGTATATTTCCTGGGTGATTCATATTCTTATTAGACATCTCGGCTGAAGCAAGTTTTATTTTCCTTATAAATGTCTGTCCCTGGTCTCTTTTTAGATGACAGAGTTGTCGCTGTGCTAAAAATGAAAAAAATAATACCCAGCTAGTTTTAAAATTATCTTTAATTTTATCTTCAATATGTGAGAAAAATATCGCATTCTCCTTCAACACTACACCATTTCCAATTGTATTTCAGAACTTTCTAATTGTATTTCAGAAATTTCTAATTCAATTTCAGAAATTTCTAATTCAATTTCAGAAATTTCTAATTCAATTTCAGAAATTTCTAATTTAATTTCAGAAATTTCTAATTCAATTTCAGAAACTTCTAATTCAATTTCAGAACTTTCTAATTGTATTTCAGAATTTTCTATTTGTAATTCAAAAATTTCTATTTGCATTTCAGAGTTTTCTAATTGTATTTCAGAATTTTCTAATTGTATTTCAGAAATTTCCATTTGTATTTCAGAAATTGCTATTTGTATTTCAGAATTTTTCATTTGAAATTCAAATAGAAATTTCTGAAATACAACTGGAAAATTCTGAAATACAATTAGAAAATTCTGAAATACAAATAGAAAATTCTGAAATACAAATAGAAAATTCTGAAATACAAATAGAAAATTCTGAAATACAATTAGAAAGTTCTGAAATTGAATTAGAAATTTCTGAAATTGAATTAGAAATTTCTGAAATTAAATTAGAAATTTCTGAAATACAATTAGAAAGTTCTGAAATTGAATTAGAAATTTCTGAAATTGAATTAGAAATTTCTGAAATTGAATTAGAAATTTCTGAAATTGAATTAGAAATTTCTGAAATTGAATTAGAAATTTCTGAAATTGAATTAGAAATTTCTGAAATACAATTAGAAAGTTCTGAAATACAATTGGAAATGGTGTAGTTCATAGATTTTTGTTATCATTGATCCAAGACTATGACCACGTCCTACTGGAATTTGGCTTTGGGCTGTTATTTTTTTTGCCCCACTTTTAGCTTTTTGGAACCTGAAACTTGAAGCTAACAAATTTTCTTTACGCTTTTATGGTCAAAACTTAAACTTTACAATAAATAATAAACATTTCGAAAAATTCTAAATATATCATGAATAACTCTTCGTTTGAAAAAAGTATACAAAGTGTTTGCAAAAAAATCTTAAGCTTTTTGTTAAAATGGCTATGCTTGTGCTATTTTAAAAATATTTTTAAAAGTTATTATAATATTTTTCTTTATATTTTTCAGGTCTTCCTTATATACGCATAATTCCTAAAGTAACAGCCGTCTCAGGTGAAACCCTAAATCTAAAATGTCCTGTCGCTGGATACCCAATTGAAGAAATACACTGGGAACGTGGGGGCCGTGAACTTCCGGATGATATACGGCAAAGGGTACAACCAGATGGCTCATTGACTATAACGCCGGTACAAAAAAGCACCGATTCGGGGGTATACACATGTTGGGCACGCAACAAGCAGGGCCACAGTGCACGTCGTAGTGGCGAAGTAACAGTAATTGGTTAGTATTTAAACGAAATTTTAAGCATATTTGATTTTTTATCATTTCATAATAATCATATAAGAATTAAAAACTTTTAAGCAGCGGTAAAAAAATCAAAAGTTATATGTAAATCAACATTACTGTCAAGCTCCAGGAGAGAAAAAAAATAAATTTCTATTAGTTCTGTGCTTTAAATGTATATAAAAATCACACTATTCGCCTTTTGAACTTTATATTTGTGTGCATATACTAATTTTTTGTGTATATTTTGCCTTACTATCCTGTAAAGCACATTTTGCTTTTTTATTGCTTTTAAATTTTAAAATATTATATGCTTTTTTCCCTTGCAAAATAATCAATCTCTGCAGTTCCACCGAAATTGAGTCCTTTTCAATCTTCACAATTACAACTAAATATGGGGGATCGTGCTTCATTAACCTGTTCCGTAGTTAAGGGTGATTTACCCTTGACAATTACATGGCGAAAGGACAATCGTGCCATTGAGACAACACAGCATCACATGTCCGTCAAACAGGTTGATCAGTATAATAGTATTTTAGTTATTGAAAATCTAGGGTCTGATCATACGGGAAACTATTCATGTGTTGTACGGAACTCAGCTGCAGAAGTGGAAAACTCACAATCATTATTGGTTAATGGTAAACAAAGCGACATTGATATTTATGATATGATTTTTGTTCTCTATTTATTATGTTTTTAAATATTATATTTTTTGGAAAATAAATTGAAAATATTTTAGATGAAAATGTTTAGAAAACTTACCACAATTTTTTTAATATTTTTTTTGTGTTCTAAAAACAACTTTTACTCTTAGCAGTAATTATCGCGTAAGAAATCTATAAATGCGTGTTGTTACGATAAAAGCTATATTTTGTTCCTTCTGCTACTTTTAATTTAAACTTAATGCTTTTGCAGCAAATTCAGACTTTTCTGCAATATTTTCCATTTATTTTCCATTTCTAAATATTTAGAATTTTGTTAGTTAGAAAATTTTTGTATAAAAAATAATTCTTTTAATGTTTTTAATTTTTGGATATATAAATATTTTTTAATTATTTTTGAACTTAATAGAAATTGAATGCACTTTTTTAATACAAAGTTATATCATATGTATTCTTCTTTAAGAAGGAGATGATAATTTTACTTATTATTAATCTCATACTTAGGACATCTTACTCTTTTTGTCTTTTTTATATGTTAAATTTTTTATTTTAAACACTTACTTGGTATATGTAGTAGTTATTTTTTTAATTAATAAAAAAATATTTAAGTAAAATAACTGCAAAATTTTTATTGTAAATACACGTATTTTATCTTTTTTGAGATTCTTTTCAAACTGCGAAGATTTATTAATATTAATTGTATTTAAGATTTTAAATTTACAATTTTTTTAGTAGTTTTTTGAAAGCGCTGCAGTTAATCTTTTAATTAGTTTAATAAAAACCACAAATAACTTCATCTTATAAAAACCAACAGGAATATGAATGCAGCAGACAACGATTAAATGGACAGCAGTTGCAGCTACATTTGTGCAAACAAAATTTTAATACATAAATTTGGTTAACTTAAATTCAGATGTGATGTCTTTTATTTGTTTTCTTTTTGTATTTTTACAGTCCCTCCTATTATAGAACCGTTTGTCTTTCAAGATGGCTTAGCTGAAGGTATGCGAACTCGCACCGTTTGTGGTGTTTCACGTGGGGATGCTCCTCTTAGATTATGGTGGCTAAAAGATGGCGAACCATTACCCGAATTATTAGGTGCCAATGTCACCATGTTAGATCAATATTCTTCACTGTTGAGCATACCTTCGCTATCGGCCTCACATTCTGGTGAATATACATGTGTGGCCAAAAATCCAGCAGCTGAAATAAAATATACCGCCTCGTTGCAGGTCAAAGGTATAGTATAAAGAAAATACTTAAAAAACGTCCCCTAAAAAATTTAATATAAATAAAAGAAACCAAGAAACGAAATCAGTAAAAAATAAATTAAATAATTGACAAAATAAATAGCTTATGTTTTGTCCCTTAATAAAAAAAAAATGTATTTTTTTTTCGGTTTTTTTCAAAGCATACATTATTTCAAACTCAAATATATCTTACACATACATACCATATAAGAAAATGCTTTTCACACACATACATATATATTAAGAAACAAATATAAAACCCTAATACGAAAACACACAAATAAATACTCGTTCACATTTAACACTTTAATTAAATTTAATATCTTAGTTGTATGTTTGTAAGTTTAAAAATGTTTGAAATTTTTAAACAAAAAAAACTCTTTTGTTTTTAAAATTTTTTTTATTCGTTTTACTAAAAATCAGCTTTTTATTCAAAAAACCTTTTTTATTTCAGCTTTTTATGCTTTTAGTGGTTGTATTTTCCCTGCCGTTCAAAATGGCCTTAACCTTTAAAAGTTGAGCCACCTTTCTATCTTACCCTCTCTTTCTCTTTATATTAACATGAAAAAAAAATTCACAGAGAGAGCCTTTTCTAATATTTAATCAAATTTAAATAAAAAATTTACATTTGTTTTAAAATATATTCTTCATTATCAGCTTTAAACTAAGTGTGCCGTTTATTAATGGACATAAAAAAAATATTTTTTAAGTGATTCCAAATAAAAAAAAATTTTTAATTATGACGCATAAAATAACACAAAACCAGCGTTTTTTATTTTTTTTATATGTTTTATTTGACAAATAATAATAATAAAAACAAAAATTTTTAATCCTGGTTTTTACTACTCCTCGACTTTCTACTGAATATATATCCTTAAATCGTTTTTGGCACGTTGTGGGCTTAACTAATAATTTAAATTATTGAAAAAAACTACAGATGTAAATTATATACTATTTAATAACCAAAAAATTATAAATAACTGCTGATCACCAGGTAAACTTTCTTGCACTGCTTTAAATGCTTCTTATTATTAAGTTAACCAAAAATTAAGAAAAATATATAAACTTTAATTGTATCTAATAGTTTTTAAGTTTGTTCTAAGTATTTAATAAAGAAAAAATATTGCAATATATTAAAATTTAATCCTGAAAATAATGGAAGTTTTTAAAGAAAAAATTATTTAATCAGTTACTTTTTATAACACTACTATGTGGGATAACCATTTAAGGTATTAAAAAAAGAGATTTGCTTATGCCATTTACAGTTTCATTTAACTTTTTTATTAAAAACGCGATATATTGAAAACTTAAAACAGAAAAAAAGTTAAAAAAAAGAACTATTGTAGTTCTGTTACAAAGTAACAAAATTTTAAAATGTATAAAAAAAATCAAAAACCTTAAACTCGAATTTTGATTAAGGATTATTAAAACGATACCCGAACTTCCAGCCGTACGTATGATTATTATTCAATTTATTTGATGAATTAAAATATAACTCATACGCTTACAATATGCGGGCTCTAAGTGTGAGAACATAGAAAAAAAATTTAATTAAAAAATTTTGTTAATTTTAAAATACGATTTCCATAAATTGCAATATTTTTCATTTTTAGTATATAATTTTATTACGTTTTAAGTTTGCTTTTTAAATTAAAAAAAACAATGCAGCTTATAGACGTTATTGCAGCGCTTTTTTACACAACCTAATTTAATATTATTATTGAAACAAAATGCTTAACTAAAAAATTCCATATCAAATAAATATATAAATAAAATTTAAATGCTTACTAAAAATTTTAAATTATAAAAAAAATCCAAAATAAAATTTTACTAAATACTATATTTATATAAAGCTTCGCAGTAAAAAAAATTTTAACAATTTTGGCTTGCTTTATTTGTTATTAACTAGGTGTAGCAAAACCTAATGCATGTTGCAAATGTATTGCATGTGATTTTTTCTGTAGCTAATAGATACTTTTGCTAAAAATATAGAGAAATTATATATTTTTGAATAATATAAATAAAGAAGATCTATGGAAAAGTTTATATATTTCATCTCAGTACTTAGTAGAAGTATGTGGCTGTTAGTAATATAACATAACAATTAAAGAACTAATCATTACAAATCATTATAATTACATAAACGTATTTTTTAAGCTCTACGCTGCTTAATTTTAATATGATTTATTGCATTTTATTTGCATTTAGATTTTTTGTTTGTATCATTTTAATAGAAAATATGTGTTAGTATTGAAATGAAAAAAGGCTAGCATTTAAAGAATTTGTTAATAACACCTGATAAAGCTGTAAACTTGTTTGCGACAACATATAACAAATTAATAAAATTTTTAAAATCTGATGCCCTTATTTTAATTTTTTCTTGCTTTTGCACAAATTAATTTAATTAAAAGAATGTAGGCCTCCAGAGGCCAGTCAATCAATTCTGGCATATTTTTATTTTGCAAATCCTTCACAGCAAGGTACCTTTACATTTTTAAGCTTTCAGGGCTTAAACTAAAAGTACCATTAAAAGAAAGTTCTAAAACCATATCTTAAAACTAATGGGATCTGACATTAGTGCTTTTTAAACACAATGTTAAAAAATTTTTTTAATCCTTGAAGTAATTTTTAACAGTCATAATTTATTACGAATTTTTTCAATATTTATTTATTTAAAGGATATTACATTTATGTAAATAAATGCCAATTATATTTATTATTTTCCAAAAAACTATTTTTGATTAAAGTACTTTTATATTTTGAAATATTTTAATTGTATAAAACAATGTTTTACCTATTTCTAAAAGGCCTTATGTTTATAAATTTTGTAAAAATGATACTTTAAAATATTATGTCATTTGCTAAGCAAGTCATTGTATTTAGTTGTTTAGAAAATATTTAATTTATAATAAATAATTGGTTGCATAATTTTTTTTTAATTTGCGCGCCTATTTGTGTTATATTTATTTTATTTATAGATATTTTTCGCTGCAATTATAAATTACAAAATTTTTTTTTGATATCCAACAAATGCACCATAAAATAATGATTTAAAGAGAATTCAATAAAATTTTATTTAGCTATTTTAATATTTTTAAAAAAAATAAGGGCCATTTCTACGTAAAATGTCTCTAAGCGGCGAAAGAAAACTTGTTTGTTTATTTTTGACAAATTTATGTAAAAAAAAAAAATTTAACGAATACCTTATTAAACTACCTATATTAAAATTTTACAAAAGCTTAAGATGCCTATAAAGCGAAGAATCTACTTTCTTTTACCAAAAATCGTTTTGTTAGATAAGTTGTTTTTTGAAGAAATTAAGTTATTAAAGCGACTTAAAACGTTTTAAGCTATCAATCAAACAAATTGTTGATAGTCTGTCTCATTTCAAATAACAATTTATTTTACATTTAGTTCAAATGTTTACAAAAAATGAACGCAGGTAAGGGTGAGTTCAGTTAAAGGGGATATCACGATATTTGCACAAACGCCTAGTTTTTCATGTATAATCAATAATTAACCATTTATCACAGAATTTCGTAGTGTCAGTTCTATTTTATATAGACTTGCATTTGTCCCTATATCCCAATAACTATAATTAATAATATAAAGTATAAAATAATATAATAATAATATCTGGGCTCTATCAGTCGACATTTGCTAGAAAGCAACCAATCATGACGGGATCTTAAGACAATGTCCAGAACTATGCAAAACATATACCTTCGCTCTCGTGTAGAGGAAAAAAAAACTAAATGAATTTCAATATAAATAAGTATCCTGTATCAAATGGAATACCAACACAAGTTTTGAAGAAGGGCTTGTTGACGCTAGTGTGATAACTTGCCAGTCCTATTAGCAATATGTACCATGTCGAGTCTAATGTTAGGAGAAGATACTAAAAACAAAAAAATGCCATACTTAAATAGTTTACCAATGGCTCTTTTCAAAGTAAAGAGAGTATGGTTTGATACCACCTTCCTTAATATCTAGATTCCAACAATTTATAAAACGACCACTGGCAGTTCGTTCAGCCCTTTCCAAAGTAAGGAGAGGTTTGATACCACCTTCTTCAATATCTAGATTCCAACAATTCATTAAACGACCGCCAGTAAGGTTTTCGTAAAAAGCGTTTAAGGGGGACCTAATGGTGTAAATACGTTTCTCAATTTGTTGAGGGAAAAGTGGGTGCCTTCCACAAGGATAAGCCAGCCATTGATTTGTTTTTCACTTGGGTGCAAAATTTTTCCAACTTATATTCATTTTTTTAGGATAACTTTGATTGCGTTGTAATAACTTAAACTGTTCCAATGAGTTCAAAGTAAGTTTTACATGATTCTGTCCCTTCTCCTACTTGGTTCTATATTTTTATATATTATAACCCCAGTCGCACTTTAAATCCTATTTATTCATTTGTCGACAACAGGAGTATGTATAAAGGGTAAATTTTAATGTCCGTATAACGTAATGCTACTCGTTAACACAAAAACGACAAAAATTCAGTGCTATATTCACTGGCTGAAACACGTCCTTCTGTTTAAAAAATCATCCAAGTATCCGGTTTTTTTAAACTGTTAAGGAATTGTTCTACACAATTTGATCTTTTTATATTTAAACTACCTGTATCTTCTCGAAAATAGAACACAATTCCGATTTATGAGCGAAAGGGTTATTTTACTCATCGGTGACATTTGTACAACCGCACGGATTCACTCGAGTGTAGCAGTAATATGGGATGCGTTTCACTGTTCCATCAAACCTGTAATGAAATGTGCTTGAAAGATGTCAGGGAATTTTTCCAAAATTCTAGTGTTTGTACGCAGCATGTTTCTTTCAAAAAACTGCTCAGTAAACTTCAAGTCAAATTACAAGGCACAGTTTGCTTGTGGAACAAACTTCCTAAAGCAATATTTGCTGTCAAGAAAAATTTTAATCAAATGCTAACAAATACTTCTTTCTCTGTCCCTTTTCCATAATTTTTTTTTGCAAAGCCAACGGAATTTACTTGATATATTGGGGCTCTCCCTTAAGTGCTACTTGTGATAACAGCAAGTATATCAGGGGTGAAAATTTTACGAATATAAAAATTAATCCTTTATAAGTGGAGAAGTAAGTTAACTTTTTCCTGGAGTTTAGTTCAAATGCCATTTGGGAGTCGTCAAAATTAACCCACACCTATGTAGAAAACGGTCATGTTAGAATGGGTTTCTTTTAAAAGCGCTCAGAACAGTTGTTATAACTTATTTTATCATTATCTTTCCTGTAGGGAAGTAATGGGGTTATTTTTTTATAAAACAGTGTTTTGAAAACGCCAACATATTAATAAAACTGAAAAAATAAATTTTCTGAAATATAATGAATAAAAATAAAACTACACATTTTTTAACTGTAATTTAAAAATGCATAAAAATGTTTGAGGAAAAAACAATTAAAAATATATTCATTCCTTTAAACGCATGTTCTTTTATTTTGCTAATTAATTTTGTTTCTGTTGCATAAAGTACTTGTGTTTTTCTATTTCCTTTGTTTTAAATTTTACATTTTGTTTTAAAACTCATAGACCCATAAATATAAATTGACTCAATTTTTATAGGTTTATTTATTTACGAGTATAAGTATGTATAAATTTTATTATTTTATTAATTAGATTTTTTCATATTCTTGTCAAAAAAAATAACAATTTTCATTAATCATTACATAATTAATTTTTTTTTAAAAAAGGACATACTTTATTTCCATATTTTATCATTTCTGGAATAAATCTAAAATATCAAATGCTCTCATTAATTTTTTTATATTTTTCATATGTAAAAATTTTCACATAGAACCTTCTAATAATGAAATAGTTAAATAATCATCATATAATAATTTAATTCATACCAAAATTATCACTTTTTTCCTCTTTCGCTCTTTGGCATTGTTTAGTATTTAATTTTAAATGAAATTAAAACTTGTTATGTTTTTATGTTGTTATTGTAAAATTTTCAAACTTAATAAAAAGTTAATAAAAGTAAAATATAAAATTGTTTCATTAACGTAGAAATTTTTTCATGTATAAAGTTAATTAACGATATATTTTTTTCTAAATTTCATTCCCTTTGTCGTTGTTGCTTTGTATTTTACAAACGTTTATAGTACCACCACGTTGGATTGTTGAACCAAGCGATGCCAGTGTAGAGCGCAATCGCCATATTATGATACACTGCCAGGCGCAAGGTGTACCCACGCCCAGTATAGTGTGGAAAAAGGCAACTGGTAAGTAGAGTTAAATATTTTTTAAATGACCGGACAATAAACAAACGTTTGAAAGTTTTATAACCATTTTCTAGTTCGATTTTAATAGAACGCAAAAGCAATTTATATTTTAATTATTGGTTGACAAAAATTAATTAATTAAAACTGATTTAGTTTTCTCCACTAAGATACGAAATAGTGTTTTGTAAATAAATTTTTATTAGAAAAGAATGTATAATACAATTTCGATTTAAAAAACATAAAATTGTATTTAAAAATCAGTTGTTCACTAAATTAAACGATTATTTGTTAATCCAGAAAAAATGTTGTCTAAAATCAGATTATATATATCTTTCTCCAGGGGAAAGTTTTTTTTTTGTAATTACAGTTTAAATGAAAGGAAAGCCTTTTCTTAACTAACTTAAATACATATAAACATATAAATTAAAATATTTTTTTTTCTAAAAACAGTCCGTTCTGGCGTTACGTTATTTTTTTTCCTGGAATTACCTTTATCTAGTCATTCCTTGATTAGATCAGAGAATGGTTGAGACAGCGTTAAGTGCCTGTATTCTGGAAAATATTAAGGGTTGTATTTCAAACGAACTCAGATAGAAACACTCACTGTTGCCTGACTGAAGGACCATAGACCCATCTTTCGTCACTCGTCTTGAAAACTTTAATCAATCATCTCTCGGATTGAGAAAGCCCTTTCCTTTTGTGAATACGCAATGGCAGTTTTTTACGATATTTCAGGCGCTTTCAATAGTGTTAATACTGGGTCAATTATTAAGTCGTTGCACGTACGGAAACCGAGCAGCTGGTTGTTGATTTGATGTCTACTCTCCTGGAGTTTAGGGTTATATGTGCGATAGGAATATGCAAAAACATAAATAATTGCTATGAAAAATACTCCACAAAAAGAAGTATTCTCAACACTTTTCTGGAAATTAGCTGTCAACGGGCTTCTTACGGAAATTAAGGGCTGAGCCACTGCAGGAACAATGCACAAAGATGATATAGGGGCTATTGTCTCCAGGAAGTTTTAAGTCAATATCAGTTTTGTGATCGAGGCCACACTGGGCGAAAAAATTGGGGCTGAGTGTGAACTCATAAAAAACGGACCTGGTTTTTTTACGAGAAGAACAAAAATTGGTCCATAGACAACGCCGATA
The DNA here is from genome assembly GCA_963583895.1 of Melanophora roralis. Classification (NCBI taxonomy): domain Eukaryota; kingdom Metazoa; phylum Arthropoda; class Insecta; order Diptera; family Rhinophoridae; genus Melanophora; species Melanophora roralis. Next base: position 41,805,205 of record OY757189.1, on the reverse strand, counting down.
TTGGATAACGGCAACCAAGTACTGAAAGGACATGTAAAGTACTTAGGAGTAAAAGCATAGCCTCATTATAGACGAAAGAGCCAAGAAGACAACCAATGCGCTCTATGTACACGGAAAAATGCTAGCCAAACATAGGTTCTGATTACAAATCTAGGCTATTGAAAACAAATTGCAATGGCTTAACCTATCTTAATCTAAATCTTCTCGTGAGGTGGATTGCATTAAAAATCAAGTCAATTGCAGACGCGTAGAGAGCACGCAGAAACTGGCAGGTCTTTTCATAGTTAACTTACGTATCGTATGGTTATGGAAGAATTATAGGGAGCGCGAAATATAGCAACAACAATAATAATACATGATTACGAAACTATGTTTCATAAGAAAACTTTAAAAAACACAGCTGGCTGGCCGCTTTAGTCCAGACTAAAGTACAAGTTGTTTGGTCTGTGCGAAGGCCACTATTTATGGATGGGTCAAAGATAGTGGCAAGAAGGCGTCGAGGCTGCTGTTTTCTGCCGACAACTGGGTTCTTAAAAAGGCTGTATACTTCTTGTTGTCTGCAGTAATAATTTTGCAAATATTGCAGCAGCCCAATTGGTCGCCGATCTTGCCTTTTCCCCTCAAACTTAGAATGATGAAGTAAACATATTAATTAGTAGTCAGGCGAAAATACAGTTAATCTCCGTAAGCTTTAAGTACTTCCACCGATCTTGCTTTTTTCCCCTTAACTTGAGAATTTTCAAGTCAGCATATTAAATCGGTGTCAAAAGGCACCATCTGCCTATAGCAAAAGCAATGAACGTTAAAACTCCTTTTTAGCTTTACAATAGAGGAACTGACTCTGCGGTGAGGTTTAGAGTTTTTTGTGTAGAGTCTCCAGAAAAATCTTGGGATCGTATGCCCTTAGGGCGGCGAGGGTTCTTTAGCATTTGCAAACCAGCATTGAAGATCATTAAAGCTTTCTAGCAGGGATAATAACAGGTCAATGTTAGACAGCAGTTCATGACAAAAGAGCAGAGGGACGGACCAGTAATGATTGCAGGTTCTGTAGTTTGCTGGGAATAGGGAGACTGTGGCGCATATCCTGTGCTACTGTCCAGTGCTCCGGCGCTTCTGAAAAAAACTGTATAAGACTGTATTCTTCCGAAGCCTGGAGGAAATATCCGGAGTTGGCGTTTACCGCAATTTTTTTAAATCGAATTATTCTTCTTTTTATCTGGTAACACTAAGCATTCAAATTGCCTCTGTGAAGCCTTAAGGGCCAGTCAGTTTAACCTAACATTTTCTTATATTAAGTTAAAAAACGAATATGTTTTATAGAATTTTACTTGCTTAATAGGAATTATTTGGCCTTCATTGAGGCTACGGAAGCCTCTCAACTACTGTAGTAAGCCTGTAGACGCATTTTTTTATATTTTTTTAATATTTTTAACTTCCAAGGGTGGGCTACTAACCTAGTGATTCAAGCTATATTTTTCGTAGTTTTTTTTATTACATTGCGCGCGCCACATTTAAGCTTACTTCATTTAATGGGTGGTAAAGGCAAGTACTCCAGGTGGCGCCACAGTTAGGTATCTGTCCTAAGATTAAGACTGCGCCAGGATTGATTTCATAGCGTTGCTGTTTTGATTAGTACGCGGTACCTGTTCTAAGGACCTTCAATTATCTTTTAAGTCATTTAAAAACCTGAGGTTTTTCCAGCTTTGTAGTAAGCCCTTGATTAACCGCTGAAAAAAATTTGTTCGGCTTATACTTTGTTTGTCAGATATGATGGTGATCACCATTAATTTAAACCTTTTAAAACCTTGTAGCAGAGTTGCATTAAAAAACAGCTGTGACTAATTTTTCAAAGATTCATAAAATATATTGGAATTAAAAACTCATTCAATAACTAGACGTGCAATAATAAATCGAAAAATATTCTACGTTCCTCGGAATCTTCATAAAATTGTTCCAAATACAGCTCTTTCTTCAAGCTGGGCAACTTGATTTGAAAAGAACGACATGGTAAAATTAAATTCCCTAGACCTAAAGATCGTTAATAATACTTAAGATATCACAAACAAAATGACAAAATAATTTAAAGACTTATCACTATGCGAAGCATTAAAAACAAAAGAATGGCATTTGTTTAAATTATTAATTATTAACTGTGTAATTGGCTGTCAAAAGCAACATAAGGAAACACTTATACCATAACTACAACAAAAATACTTAAGAACACTTTTCCAACAATTCCCAGCCCTGTTTATACATTTTCAACTGTCATTTACACTCTCTATACATACATACGTGCATATATATATATACATTAATGCCACTATTATTTAGTTTCATTGTTGTCACTTCTTTCGATTTACTTTCTTATGTCTTTGGCAGACTGTAAGCGATATTTAATGACAGTGACATACACAATGACAGGTTTTTGACAAATACATACAATTACGTTTATACACGTTGTGCTAATGTGTCTGTTTTACTATTACTATTACATTTTCTTTTAATTACAGGTAGCAAATCAGGTGAATATGAGGAGGTGCGTGAAAGACCATTTACAAAATTACTATCGAATGGTTCATTACTGTTGCAACATGTCAAAGAGGATCGTGAAGGTTTTTATTTGTGTCAAGCCAACAATGGCATTGGTACCGGCATCGGTAAAGTCATTCAACTAAAAGTTAATTGTAAGTATTTTTTTTTGTTTTAGTAATATTCACCACCTTTTTATTATGGAAATATGTGTGAGTGTTTCTGCAATCATCAATACATCTTTCTTACAGCTTTTCATTATCTTAAAAAATTTTTAAAATAGAAAAAACCCCTACAATCATCCCGTAATTTATTCCAATGCAAATAATTGGCAAGGGCATATTTTTTAGAAGCAAACTTAGTAGAGCTAAAGTTTATTGCACTCTTATTAACTTAACATTTTCCCAATGTCTACAAATATTTGCAATTGAATACTTTGGTGTCGAGTTTAAAAGGTGTTTATTTTAGTGGGCGGTTTATTTAAAATTATTAAGCAATCATGATAGAGAAATCTGACAAATAAGCCTTAAATAAAATTACTATAAATGTTACGAGTAAAACAAATAAGTAGCTGCAATAAAAAATTTATGAAACTTTAAAAAGATTTTTAATTACTAAAAAATTTTGAGTAGTTTAAAAAATTCTAAAGAAAATTGTGAATGATTTTGTGGGGTGATGACTTGACTTGCTTGCCCGCTTTCAACTAAGTCACACATACATCGGATCACCCCGTAAGCCTGTAACTGTCTCGAGGCTTGGAGTGTTAGATCTATGCTGAATGCGAGAAGTTTTATAGAAGGTGATTCAATATGCACTTGATACTCTGCTTAGATAATCTGCTTAGTATATAATGGCCTAAAAATTAATGCTTTATAATAGTTAAGGAAATATACTTGTGAAAAAAAATGACCTCTTTACTTATTTTTTCCCACAACAGTGGCAGTAGCTTTTAGGAATTAGTTCAGGTATACTTGCATGTTTGCCTACTATCCAGTATGGCCCTAAGATTGACATCGTACTCTCTTCGTTTTTCTTAAAACGGTTCATCATTTGGGTTATATGCATACAGTCAAAAGAGGTATACACTACCGCAGAAGCTCTTTATTTTTCAGATTATGCTACTCACTCTCAGCCACTTTTAAAATTTGTTTTAAGACCCTGATCCTAAAAGTGCTTAATGTAATTGCAACTGATTCGACATAATAGATATGTAGAGCAGGCTTCTGTTAAATCAATTTTTCTGCTAGTTCTTAGCCAAAGTTTTTCTCATATTCAGGACCTAAAATTAAAAAACGACTAGACAGACAACCAAGCCTACACAAATCTTTTTATATTGACCAACTACTTAGGACATAGTAGGGCAAAAATTAAAAAAGATCCGAGAGCTTCCGCGAAAACAGCACAATAGCAATTATTTTTTCTTGAAATTCACTACCCTACTAAAGCAGGCGATAAAAGCAATACCCTGTATCCTGTTCTGTTTTATTTCTGGCTTCATATTTTTCAAGGGATTAACTTAACCTAAGTCGATCCTGGGATAAATAAGAAACTCAAACTATTAGTCAAACTTCATGTGGATGGTAGCGTGTTCAGAAAGTTTGTTGAGTTCGTACCTGGGTGGCCTCATAACCTACCCAGGGCTTTTGTTAGACCAAATTGAACTCATGTGATAAGACAAGAAGGATACTCATATTAGATATTTTTCTTAATGAAAGTAAAATATAGGCATATTGTTTAGATATATCACTAAAAGCTGTCAGGGAAAGCAAATAATAATTTTAAATTTTTTAAAGGAAAAAGCAGGCATTATGATTTTTATTCAGCAGTTTATTCCAATTTTATTTAGTTTATTTACAGGGCTTGTTGCATGTTAAGTTTCTCAATATGAATTTATTTGCTTGTTAAACCAAATTATCAGTAGACTTCAATCAAATTCTTAAAAAAAATTTATGAAAGTTCTCTGCCTTCCTAAAATAAACTTATTGGGAATTGTTATAAACTAACTAAAGCTTTTAAGTATTTTTTCAAAGCCCCGAAAAAACATTTTTCTTTAGCTGTTTGGATTTTTTTTTAATATAATTTAAATATTATTCAGGATTTGATACGAATTTTACTTTGTTAACTTACAGGGTTTGTATTAGATAAAGCCAGAGGATGTCCATAAGGTTCTTCAGGAATTTGGCTGAACTCTACTGATCTAGAACCAATGAAATTCATAAAGACAAAACTAACCTGCAAAGGATTTATAGGACTAAAACGATTTTTTTCCAAAAATTTAAATCTGTTTTTTAATTTGATTTATATAGTTTTAAATAATTGTAAGATTTTAATTTAAAACCAAAATGATAAAATAACAATTATTACTTTTATAATCAATTTTATATAAATTTGAAAATAAAAGTTATAACAGAAACTAAAAACAAGGAACTAATTACAATTTTTTGAGATACATACATATTTTTTAACGACTTTGGAGTCCCTGGAATTAACACATTTTAAGTGACTTAAAAAAATTTAAAAAGTATTCCAGAGCAATGGTTTAGCCTCAAAGGCTACCTTAGAAACCATAAAAAAATATTTTAGCTTTCGTAAAAGTTTTAAAAAACTGAAAGTACTTTCTGCTTAAGTGCATAAGCTGTCTCTATGCTTTCAAAATAATTAAAATATAACACAAATGTTATCCTTTTAACTTATCTTACCTTTTAGCTAATTACTTATTATCATTAAAATTTTGAAACATTTTTGCCACATTTGTTTAATAATTTCCCCAGAGTGCATTAACAAATAATGGATTTTGCTACCATTTTTATACGTACTTAAGTCACCACTGTAACAGTAATGTTTCCCTTGTTCTCGTTACCATCTATTTTGTTACTGTTTTTTTTTAATAAATTATACATTTTTAATTATTGTAAATAAATAAAAATGTTGATTATTTTTCACAGGAGAATTAACATATATATTTTGTAAAAGGTGTTTGGGTGCGTGTGTATGTGTGTGAAAACTTTTTTGAGTTGTTTGCAAAAAGGCTATTCCCAAATACTTTCGAATATTTTTTATACATAGATCTAAAAAATTAAAGATTTCCTTATAAATTTTATTATTATTTTCTGTTGTAAATATAACTCACCATTTTATTTTATCACTAAACATATTAACGAACATTAAAATAATAAAACTCCAACTGAATAAAATTTTTTTGTGACTTTTTACATTATCTTTCCATTGCCAACATCGACATCATTAACAACGTATTTTTGCATTGTCAACAACGCCATTTTTAAATACAAACAACCACAACAACAAACATTTTGGATATGGTAAACAAAACTGTAACAAAAAACTATAACCAAATACAGCATCGCCCTATTTTCAATCGACATCTCGTTCTGTGACGGTGAAAAAAGGTGATACAGCGATATTGCAGTGCACAGTAAGCGGTGACAAGCCGATTAATATCGTTTGGATGCGCTCGGGTAAAAGTACATTAAATCCATCGACAAATTACAAGTACGTAAATGAAATGAAAAAAAAAATTAAATTACAAAAATAACCGCCATTTTTGAAAATAAAAAATTGCAACACAGTTTCATTACACTTTGTTCATGTTAAATGAGGTCCCTCTGGAGATGTTTGTAATTTTTTCTGTCTTCTCTTACCACTTGTGTAGTTGCAAAAGTGTGTAATCAAATAGAATTTAAATTCACAAAAATGTATGTTGTGACTTTGTAAAAATTACTTTTGTAATAAAAAAAAACATATATTTATAAAGGTGGCTCCTTGAAAATGGACCCTAAAATATTTAATCAAATTTTTTAAAAAGAAAAAATTTCCTTAGTTTCAGAATTAAAAAATGGTAAAAAAATAGAGAAAACAAGAAAGAGCGCTATATTCGGCTGTGCCGAATCTTATATACCCTTCACATTGGTCTTAAAATATATCCAGCCGAGTAATTTTGTACTGCTATATTATTTGCTTGTGCAAATTTTAAAGTCCATAGAAAAATATACAAAATTTTTTACGTTCGTATGAAAAATAGAAATATATGAAGAAGGTTTGAGGTCGAGAGTTTTAAAAGTTTTCGACATTATTCATATTTAAAGGTTAATAAAACTTGTTAAATATTATGGGATGTTCTAGTCCCCCTGCTCTTCTCCAACTTTTTCACCAAAATGTATAAATTATTTGATTATTACTTTTTGTAGAATATTCGAAGTCGATAGCTGTAATAGTTTTCCAGGAGTAGCGTATCGAAAATTTTAAAAAAATTGTTAATTTGTATGGGAGCTACCCTTTCTTCACCCTCCATTCAAAAATTGTTTTCTTCAGAGCGTAGCCCTTGATGTCCAATTACTTTTTGTGGAACATTTGATTTCGATATCTATTATAGTTTCCGAGATATAGCGTATCGAAAATTTAATACAAATCGTTAATTTGTATGGAAGCTACCCCTTTTTTTGCCCCCACTCAAAAAAATTTTTCTTAAGAGCGTAGCCCTTGACTGTTTTTTAGACTAAAGGAAGTTTATTTTTTTGTATTCCTAAGACTTTTTTGAATGTTTAGAGATTATGGGTCTAAATATATGAAATTAAGGAATGATAACTATAGTGAGGCCAAAAGTCAACTAAATGGAAAAGGGTACCCATTTTACATTTTGGTAGTTCTTATTTTGCATTTTTAAGTTTTTACATGAATATATGAAATCAAGGATTATTGGCCTATATTAAGTTCGATATCCATCTAAGTAGACAAAAAGTATTTCACAAGTTTAGCTTTTTTTGCATTTTCTAAGCATATAAGTTAGATTTGTAAAATTAAGGACTAACGTACTTTTTTGAATTATTGATATTTTTTCTTTTAAGATTAAGATTATTTGTGTAGAAAAAAGATATTGGGACTTTTATATATAAAAAATTGGAAGGCAGCAATACGAAGAAGAAGTACTTTTTACACATTTTAGTATTTTTTTCCGTCTTAGATGTAAAAAATTAAAGACTCTTGATGCATGTTGAGGTGTGAGTAGAGCTTCATGAATACAAAGTACTTTTTCAAAATTTTGGTGCTGGTTTTTTGTTTTTTCAAGGTTATGAGTCTAAAAGAGTGAAATAAAAAACCACTGGTTCATTTTAAAGTCGAAAGTCTGTTAAGAAAAACAAAATTACTTTAAATTTATTTTTTTTTTCCTTTTTTTGCTTATTAAATTTATGAGACTACAAATACTTTTCCTATATTTTTAGTGATTTTTCCCCCCTTTTTCAAATCAGGAGTATAAAGGTATAAAACAAAAAGGCCGGAGAACTGCTAAGTAAAGAAAGAGTAATTTTTCAAATTTTTCGTAATTAATTGCCTTTTTGAAGATTTTTAGTCACAAAATGAGCAAAAAGTTTATGTTGTACATTTTTATATTTTTTTATATTTTTTATAGGATTATAAATCAAGAAATACGAAACTTAGGAAAATGGGCTAATAGGGACGTCAAAAGTCAAATCAGTGTGAAAAAAGTACATTTTTTAAAATTTTCGGTGTACATATTTACAAATTAAATGTTTTAAAGTTTGAAACTGGTGATAAAAGACCTATTAATAGGTCGCAATCCCACGAGTGAACAGAAAGTTACTTCTCCATATTTTTTAGGATTATAAATCAAGAAATAAGAAACTGAGAAACGTTAGACCATATTGAGGGCGAAAGTTAGCTAAGTGGACAAAAAGTACCTTTTACATTTTTGAATTATTTTTTTTTTTGCCTTTTTTAAGATTCTTTGGAAGTCCGAAGTGAACTTATTGAGAATTTTGTTTCCTATTTAATTCGTAATGGCAAAAGAGCCATTTACGGGAAGAATTAGATTTTCAAGTAAAGTTTTAGAACCTTTCCAAAATGTGACCTAACTTCTAAACGTATTAACTTTGGGTAAATTCTCATTTACAAATACGAAACGAAACATTATTTTAGAGTGCCATATTACTTCTTACATCTTAGGGTATTTTTTTCCTTTATGCCCTTAATTCATAATTTTTAGACTTTTAGAAAGAGCTAATGTGCAAAGAATTAATGTGATTTTTATATAGGGCCACATTTTATTTTATCGTTTCTTTTTTAAATTTAAAATTTTGGTGTAATTTTAAGAGCTTAAAATTTTTTAAATTTTAAGCTCATTCAAAATTTTAGCGCTTGGGACCATTATTCAAGGAGCCTTAAACAATCATCCAATTTTTTTATTTTCTTTAAATATTTTTTTGTCAATTTGTTACAAGAAAAAATCCAAAAAAATATTCCTAAAATAAAATTTTTAAATAATTCACAATTTTCACCTTTAAATAAAAAAATACTGAAGATTAAATAAATCAACGCCAAATCTGTGTTGCGCCTTCTTTTAATTTTACATTCTGTTTGTTTTGATTCTTGTTAAAAATTGTTTTTTTGTTCGCCATCTATAAAAAAAATTCAATATTTCTTTTGCTTTGAACCTGGCATTTACTACTCTATCTTAAACCTCACTCAATTAGAATTTCGGTTAAACAAGAAGCAACACCTGATGGAGTTTCAGCAGAACTACAAATACGTTTAGTAGACTCCACAGATAGTGGCCCGTACTTCTGTCGTGCCAGCAATTTGTATGGAAATGATCAGCAATTGGTACAGTTGCAAGTTCAAGAGCCGCCACAGCCACCCTCCGTCTTGGAGGCAGCCATGATATCAAGTCGCTCAGTAAATTTAAAATGGCAACCGAAAGCACAAAATTCAGGAGATGTAACAAAATACATCGTGGAGTATAAAGAAATGGACGGTGAGATCAACTCAACATAGTTAATTCTTTCCATTTCAGAACGATATTATTGACTTTAATTGTTCTCCTTTTTTAGCCACTTTGTTTTTGGATCAGTGGAAACATATGGAGGTAAAAGAGCCTTTAAGCTATAATGCTCTTATCGAAAGTCTTAAGCCTGCTACACGTTATGCATTTCGTGTTATAGCAGAGGGTACGGCGGGACGTAGTGCCCCCAGCCAAGAATTGGTGGTACGTACAGAGCCTCAAAGACCAGCAGGACCACCTTTAAGTCTTTCCGTACGTCCTTTGTCATCTACGGAGCTCCTAGTTAGCTGGGTTGCTCCCTTGGCTGAACTGAGACATGGTGATATCCAGGGCTACAATGTCGGCTATAAGTTGGCCAGCACTGGCAATACAGCTTACAACTTTACATCAGTTTCTGGAGATGGTGAAGGTGGCAGTGGTGAACTGCTGCTAACTGGTTTGCAAAGATTTGCCCGTTACAATGTAGTGGTGCAAGCGTTTAATCAAGTGGGGCCAGGGCCCCTATCGGAACCTGCTTCTGCACAAACTATGGAAGATGGTCCGTAGAATAATCTTTATAATCAATTTTAATCTTTATTTCTCTTTTATATATTATTATTTACAGTTCCTAGTAGATCTCCTGAAGATATTCGTTGTGCCGCACTTACCTCACAGTCTTTACAAGTTTCTTGGCAACCTCCACCAATTCATCATACAAACGGCATACTTCAGGGCTACAAATTGGTTTTTGAGCCCATTCTTGATGATTATTCACCCAACAAAGATGAAGTGGAATCACGCAAAACTACCGCCTTAACTACAGTTCTAACCGGACTACGCAAATACACCAACTACAGCATACAAGTTTTGGCTCACACTCGCATGGGCGATGGTATGCTTTCAAACCCGATTTACTGTCATACCGAAGAAGATGTACCAGAGGCACCAGCCGACATTAAAGTAGTTGTAAGCTCCCCACAATCTTTATATATTTCTTGGCTGCCACCTGCCGAACCAAATGGGGTCATCACAAAATACAACCTTTACACTCGAGTAGTTAATGGCCGTGAAGAGTTGAATAATGAAAAAAGAAGTTTGCCCTCTCAGCAGGCCTATTATGAGGCCAAAAATTTGCATCCTCACATAGAGTATCAATTTTGGGTAACAGCTTCCACTCGGGTGGGGGAGGGCAAAAGTTCTAGAGTGGCCTCACAAATTACAACAAATCGTGTGCCAGCTCGAATAGTATCTTTTGGTGGACCGACTGTTAGACCTTGGCGTTCCACGGTAACACTATCATGCACAGCTGTGGGTAAACCAAAGCGAGAGTGGTTTAAGGCTGATGTTCCCATAAGACAAGGAGGCCTGCATAATACACAATTATTGGATTCAGGAGATTTAATAATCTCTAGCCTACAGATTGCAGACAGTGGGAACTATAGCTGTCAAGTTGACAATGGTATTGGAACTGATCGTCTTACCCATATGCTGTTGGTACAAGTACCACCCTCTGCCCCTGTGCTGTATGTCACCAGCGCCACAACTAGCAGTATATTAATGCATTGGAAATGTGGTTTTACTGGCAATGCCCCCATCACCGGTTATACGTTGTATTATCGCAGAGCTAGTGGGAATATTGAAGAAATGCTTTTGTCACGTCATGCATCAAGCCATGAACTTAAGGGTCTAGTTTGTGGCAGCACCTATCAAATACATTTAACAGCCCATAATAAAGTGGGAACATCACCGACCAGCATAACGCTGCACGTTAGAACTCAGGGACAGTCACCGGGCGTGCCTTCGACGACAACGCTTATTGCCCCAAACTCGACTTCAGTAACGATTAGACTGCATACGTGGCCAGACAATGGCTGCCCAATGTTATATTTTGTTTTGCAATACCGCTCCGTTGCTGATGGATTAGATCACGATTGGGTTTTGGGTAAGTTTGTAAAATAAGTTTTTTTAAAGTGAACGCTGAAAATTTCAATGTTGAAAATTCTTTTTTAAATTTCAACAGTACAATTGATAAATTTGACCTTTAAACTTCCCAATTTTTTAGGTAAAGTAACTAGCTCCTTTGTGTTAGGTTTTTTTAAAAACTCCCTTTATGATTTAAAAAAAATGCCAGAATTATAAGTGAAACAACCAAGATTTTTGTGGTGAACTTTTGTCTTTTTCATTTGAACACACTTAAAGAGCAGATTTGTAATGTGTTAGGTAGAATTCTGACAAAGTCAAGAATATTGAATAAAGTGAGCGGCTGGGTTTTGAGGCCTTTATTTACACTGTAGATGGAGCTGCACTTTAATTCTTGTTAACTTTTATTATACAATTTGCATGTTTAAAAGGGAATTTTGCTTTACATCCTAAGGCTACCGGCAGCAGTTTTATATTTGTTCTGCGTTGAGCTTCAGTTAAGCTTATCCTGCAAAAATCTAAGAACTCTGCAGGTACCTTCGATTAACTTGCTTCTTCAATTATAATTGGAAAGCTAAGCTTCTTTTGTCATGAGACTTCTGAGATTTTCATATGCATTGACAACCAGATTTATTACAAGGGATCGGTTTTCTTTACTTAATAATGTATTATCTTGGCTCTTGCTTTAAGCTTAAAGCTTATGGTAATAAACTTGTAAGTTTTTTTCATATAGTTTTGGTTTCTTGGGATGGCAATGTCATTAAAACAAAAAAAAAAAAATAGATATTACAGCCTTTTGCATGTATTTAAGAGATAGAATTATTATATTAACATCATCCTTCATATGAACATTTTACACCTTGATACGAAAAGTATATATTTATTAGTAAAAACTTATGCACAAACATGCCCTTTTACTTAAGACTCAATCAAATAAAATTTGAATTTGCATCAGTTTACTTCATCCTATACCACAACCTTTATAGTTTACACATTTTAAATTTCTTTACGTTGGTGCTTTTTTTTAGTGTCAAATGCCCTTAAACCACAGCGACGCTTTACTATAACTGGTCTACAGCCATCTACACTATATCAGCTGCGCATGGAGGCACACAATGTGGCTGGTGTTTCTCAGTCTGAATTTACATTTGTTACACTAACCAAGGATGGAGATCCACCACCGCCAGAGATTGTTCAACGTGGGCAACGTGGATCAAATGTGTTTTATGGAAATGTTAACCTATTAATACCAAGCATTGCAACCATATCGGGAATGATTTGTACAATTGCATTGGTTTTTATGTGCTACAGACACAGTAAGTATTAAAAAAAACTACAACAAAAACAACAATAACTAAAACAGGCAAACAAAAATTTTTTTTCAACAAAACAATAAAAAGTATCTCAAGCATGTTGTGCACTCACTGGCTTGTGTCCTGTTCGTGTTCAAGTATGGCAAACAAAATAGACTAAACTTAATAAATTACTATCTGACTGACTCACTGTCCGAGTGCATGAATGAATGTTTGAGTTTTATATCAGAAACAATAGCATATAACACATCACGTTGCAAAGCTTTAAAAAAGATGGCCAACCAACATGAAAGAGAACAATTGAATTGAGTTTAAAAAAAAAATTGAAAATAATTATACCATAAATTATAATAAATAGTAACTGCTGCTGTTATGCGTTGCATAAATTTACATGAATGGATTTAATTGGGATTTTAGCGAATTTAATAAAACTTTTTTTATTATGACGGAAAATACACGCAAAAAAATATGGTTGCGGTAATCATTATCAAAAAGCAGCATATTATGTTTGGATTGTATGATTGTTACTAAACAAAGAATTAATTAGCCATCGTCATAGCTTGTTTAATGAAAATGACTCTTCATCTTAATTATGATATCATAACGTTGTTTTATGGGATCACAAAATAGATCTATATAGTCATTGTTTTTTGTAATTTCATACAATCATTAAATGATGTCTTGTTACCATACTGTGTTTACTTACGAACATAATTACTCGTGGGCTTATTAATTTAGTCTCACAGACCCATAAAGTGTATTGCACCATCATAATATGATCCCGAGTAATCATAATATTTTCCTAGATAGTTATAATGTGAATAAATGAAAAGGATACTCAACATTTAATTAAAAATACACTTTTGAATACTAAATTAAGGATTTAAATTTATCTATTTATTTTTCCCAAGCCATTACAATTTTGTCAATGAGTTGAACTTTTTTAAAAAATCCAATTTTTTACAGCACTGGGTTTTTTTAAAACTTATCGCTGGGGCTAGACGTGCATTTTTTATTTCTGAATATAAGCAATAACGTCGGCAGAATGACGTCACAAAAAATGTTTGTGTTAACGCTTGTGTTCAGAGTGGAGAAAACGTAAATGAGCGAGAACACAAATAAAAAATTTTTGTTGAGAGAGGTTGCTGTAAACAACAACAAAAAATGCATAATATTTATTGTTATTAACATTTTTCTCACTTTTTATTTAATTAAAGATGTTTCTTTATTAATTTATTTTGTTTATCAATCATTTTTGTTAACATTTTTCTTGTTTTCTTAATAATTTTTTATTTACTCAAATTTATACAACAACAACAACGTTATTTGGCAGTTTGTGTCCTAACATAATTGCTAAGCTCTGTGTTGGGAAACTTATTTTCAAACTTATTTTCTAACACTAAAATTTGCGGTCCACACGGTCATTTTTTGTGTTAGCAACAGATTTTGACAATTGCGAACATAAAAATTTCCAAACTTCTGTCTCGTGTAGACTATAAGTAAATAACGAACACTTCTAAATATTCTATTATAACAACTGATTTTTATTTTTTATATGCTGACAGCTTAGATTAAAATTCTTTAATATGACGTTACACTCAAAAAGCAGAAGAATGCTGCAAACCCAAAAATGGTCAAAGCCTAATCATTATTCGATTCCCTTGTGACCATACTGTTGTTGCGCCCATCATTACTTGTTTATTTGAAGATTTTAGTGTTATAAATATCATATTATTTTCGCAAACAAATTACTAGTTGTTTGTGAAAACAATTTTTGCATCATACTATAATTCTCAGTCAATCATATTAGAGATTTCATTAGCGGTAGTCATACAATGACTAAATGGTATCATAAATTGATTATCTGTGTTATTTAATATCTTGATAACATACAAATATGTAATACATTATATACATAAGCTTAAAGTTACATAATTCTGTACATACAATTAAATAAAAAAAGGTAATTTATGCTTGTTTGATCATGCCCAAACATGTTTTTGCTATGCGTGTAAAAAATAAAATCATGGAGAAAATAAATGATTATAAATTATCGCACATGAAAATTTTTTTAACGGTTGTAACGGCCAACTTAAAGCAAGTGTTTTTTTTTTTAATATTTCCGCTATTAGTATAATATATTTTTTTATTTAATTAAAATTTATAATTTTCTACTCTTAATATTTTTTCCTATACAATATAAATAAAAAACATTTTTTTTTCTCCAGAACAAGCTGGCCGCATACAAAAAGAGTCGCTTGAAAATCGCCAAAATTCAGAAGCAGCACAACGTGAGCGTTACTATGCCACCATTCACAAAGTTTCTTTACAGAATAATGAAAAAATACCAGGTATGAAAAATATGAGTTCCATCTAAAAAGCGTTAACCCTTTAAGTACTAAAACAAAGACCGCTAAGGAAATTTCCCTATTCTAATAATTTTCTACTTTTATTTAAAAATCGATTTTTGTCAAGTTTACTGGTAGGTACAAATTAATGCAAAAGTAGGTAAAGTAATTTAAGATTCATTTTAAATGTTTGACTTTGTTATGCCAAAGCATGCGTACCACGGTAGATCAGTGGTGAATGCATGAGTCTACCAGTCTAGAAATTTTGGGTTCTGGTAAGTCTGTTTAATTCTTCTTTATTTCTAAAAGTGGGCAGAACTCCCTCAATGTTACTCCCTCAAATGTTGATTACCCTAGGGGACTGAGTTCAAACTCTAACAAGACTGAGAGATGTAGTATACTACGACGATACACGTTTCTTACCTAAAGGGGTTATGATATCCGAGAAGGTCAAGTACCTGTGAGTAAACATGGATCGCAGATAAAATTAGAAGCACTACTTAGAAATGGGAACGTTATGTAGAGGAACCATTGGCTTAAAGAAGGGCCTCGTTTAAAATATGAAACACACAATGAATAAGCAGTACAGATCTGGAATCCTAAAAAAAGTCCAACGTGCATATTGCCTCGGGATATGTGGGATATTAAGAACTACACTAGCAGGGGCTTTGGACACGATTTGGGCATCCAGCCTGTTGAAACCCGCATAAGCTTCGTAGAGGAACTTACATTGAATCGATTCTAGGCGAAAGAGGATTAAATTAATGGGGAATAGGAGACTAACAATCAACACCGAAGACTAACGGGGACCGTTGAGATGTCCAAATATATATTTCCAGTAAAGTTAAAAGCTTACAGCAGTGTGCTAGTACCACATCAGAAAGCAAGAGCTGCGTGACTATACAAAAGGCCCTAAGGTTTAGAAAAGAATACCTTTTGAAACCTCGAGGACCAAGATATACCTCTAAAACGAGCACTGTCCTGCAAGCGGAGGTCCGGGTAATTGCAAAAAGGGTGCTGACTCAGGACATGCTTAAGACTAGTGCAATTTTTCAGATAGCTTAACGTTCTGAAGAAAACTTCAAATAGAAGATAATAGATTACTTGAAATATTGCCAGGCTCATGATATATGAGTGTCTGAATTTCATGGGGTATATAACAGGAAGGAAATGACCTAAAGCTTAACTAGAGAACCCGAAGCCTTTCGTTTTGATAAAGCTTAAGATACAAGGATGAGCGAAATCTTCCAATAGGCTACTTTGGAGAATCAAAAAGGTTTGCAGAATTAAATAAATACAGAGTGGGAAAAAAGAGCTTTAAAATCATTCACTACTGGTGTTAAATTGGAAACAATCTTTTCTCAGGATGAAGAACATCGGTTCACAAATATAACACTAAATAGTGTCATATCAATACCAAGTAATAAAAAAATACCACAATTTGTCGAATTAAAAACGCTTTACGGTCAAAAAACGAAAATCATACAAACATACTTGATTCTGTAAATTTATCAACGCCCTGTTTCTAAACAAAGAACGCTATGTTGTAGATAAGGAGTGCCTGTTGTTCAGATAAGGCAAAATGTTGCCAAAAGCAGAGCGGTTGCGGTTAAATCTAGAAAAAAGCATTGTTAAAAAAAGGACGGTGCTGTTAAAATAAAACCTCGAGTTACAAAAATCTGACACCACCCGTTCTCAAATAGAGAGCAAACTTACTTGGAGCACTTTTACAATGGATAGTGTCGGTTTTGGTACTTTTTTTATTCCTTCTGTCTACTTCGTGTTGACCCAGAAGAGGAAAGGACTAGGGGGATTCTGGAACTGGGAAGCCTTACTTAAGCATGCCAATGAGTTTGTTGCTGGGCCAACGAAACTTATAGAAAAACTTCAATCAAATGAATGTTGTGAAGAATAACGTTCAAAAAGTGCTTGTGACATTTACTTACTGTATCCCTGCCTAGTTTTTGCATAGACTAGAATTCGGCGTCCATCACTTGCTTAGATCACCGACTTTAATTCAAGTAAGGCGGAGCTTAAGGTCTTTTTGTTAGGTCTCCTTTTTTCAATTCAACCTTTCCTAATCTAACAAAATCTAAAGAATATTGACCCAGATTTGTGTTGGACGCCAAGTAAATGTTAATTAATACTTCTTCAACATTTTTATCACCTTTTTTACATTTTTTTTGGAGTACGTGCCTAGAAATATTAAATCAAAGGCTTTAAGCCCTACTTATTTCCTACTTTTTACAATTTTTTTCATTTTTGAGATTTTATGCTCAAAATTTAATGTCATAGGTCAACTAGGTGGACAAAAAGTGAATTTTTCATATATTTTGTTACTCCTCTGAATTTTTTTATTATTAAATGATAGACAATACACTTTCTATATTTTATGACATCTTGTCTATTTTTCCGCTCATTAATCTTAAAGAATATTATATTGAAACCAGATTGAGGTAAAAAGTCATGCAACGAGGTAAGAAAGAAACTTTGAATGTTTTAAATTTAGAGTTTTGTAGAAAATTATGGTAAATTTACTTTTAGTGCTTATAGTGTTCCTTCTCAAGAGAAATCTGTTTTAAAAAGTATTAAAAAACTGCTCTTACGAAGTTGATGTTTAATTGTTAGTTTTATATATTTACTTCTGCAGAAACGTATTAATTTAACGGGTTTAAAGCACTGACAGAGAACGTGCTTAAATGCTATAACTTAAAAGGATCCTTTGTCTTATTCCTAATTGTTTTAGTAATTAAGGGTTAACACGTTCAAACTTAAAAATCATGTTGTCTTAAAAAATTATTTTTAAATTTAACTTTTGTTTTTTACGCTTTCTTATTATTTGTGTTATTTCTTATATGCAAACACGTATGTGTGTGTGTGCTTGTACACGTGCCTGTTTGTAAGCAGAAACCTCAGAGGATATTTCACCATACGCTACATTCCAGCTATCTGAAAGTGGAAATATGTCCCAACCGCATCATGCTGGTCCAGCCAATACACTGCTGCATTCATTTATGTATCACGAACGTGCTTTAACAGAGGGTTGCTCTTCAACACCACCTGCTGCGGTATTAAAATCTACCCATCATCACAACCAAATTCAACGTCCAACTAAGACTATTCATAATCATTATCAAACCTCACCGTTTCATAATATCGTGCGTTTATTTAAAACATAATTTTAATTCAGTTGTTTTTTTCTTTCTTTTTCTTAGTTAATTTTAATTTCTATTGTTCAAGTTGTTTTTGTAATATAATTTATTCCTTTGTTTGTGGTTGGCCTAACAGTTTTAGTTTGAAAAATACAAAAGTTTTAAAATACAATGAACGAATTGTTTAGTCAACAGCTGAAGAAGAGCCACTTAACCAGCTACCACCAGTGGCCTAACAAATCTATGGTCGCAAAAGCTGTATTTTAACTGCATTTAACTTAAACATAAATGCTTTTTGTTTTAATATTTTTATTTTAATTTTGTATTTGCTTACTGTTTAATTGTCACAGTTTTCTAATCTCACAAACATGGTCTTTTATACTGTATTTTCTTTTGTGATTTATTGGTTTGTATTTATTAGTTTACAGCTTTATATTTCTTGCAGGACCTTAAGGATACACTAATTTAGTTTTTTTTAATTTGTATTTAAAACCATTTAAAATTGTATGACATTTGTACAAACAAAAAACAAATTTAGCTAAATGAACGCTTGATATTATAAACTTTAACTCTCCTCAAAATTTTTTTTGTTTTTTTAAATATTTTTATTTGATTTTTAATTCTCGCACTAAGCCCAACCCATAATTTTTAAACTGTAAATAGCTTGCTTACTTCAAAGCTTTTGTAACTTAATCCCATTAATCCTCATAGCTTCTTGTTCTGAAAATTGTTTTAGAAAATAGGAATTAACTTAAATTCTTTGCTTTTTTTATTATTTAATAAATTTAGTCTTCCAAAAATCGTCGACGCCATTCCCGAAAAACAGAACCAGAAAGTGAAGAGTCGGAATCTGATCAAGATCAAATGACATCTAGTCGTACAGAGTCATCAAATCAGCATGATGGAAAAATGAAGCACAGTAAGTCTCTTTTTTTTGCAATAGTTTTTAAATTGGTAAAAATATTTGGTTGTAGCCTTTTTCTATCATTAGGGGTAAAGAAAAATCAATCGTCCGTTTTATATGAGAGCATATCGTCACAGAAAATGCAAAACGCCCTATCTAACAAACAATTTAAAATTCGCTTTTTATAAATTATAGCCTTCAAATATGTACGTCTTCTTGCAAAACCTTTTTTTTCAGCAGAAATAAATTTGTTGTTCCTTTTTAACTAACACATACGGCAAAAATTTGGGTTAATTGTAAATATATTTCTCATTTACATAAAAATGCTTCCCCCTTCTAAAAAATTTTTAAATGTTAGATAGGGCGTTTTGCATTTTCTGTGACGATATATAAAATTGTCATTCCATTTTTAAATTTCTTCATCCCTGAGGATAAATAAGTCAATTTTGTATGTCTTCCTGTCTGTCTGTCTGTCTGTCTGTCTGTCTGTCTGTCTGTCTGTCTGTCTGTCTGTCTGTCTGTCTGTCTGTCAGAGCGCTTTAATGTCACATTATCAGAAGACTAAGTTAAATCAATGAGATTGGTTAACTAGTGATCGAGATAAAGGCAAAACCCTGATAAGACTAACTTTTAAGAAAGAAATCTATGCATATATGTATACCTATTTTTCTAAGTAAATATGGCAATTGTTTTTTAAAAGCATAAAGATTTAAAGACTGCAGGCAAATACTTTTTTGGATAGAAGTAAAGGCACCGTTAGACCCCTGAACTTGCCAAAATTCAATGAACTTGAATGTTGCGCTATATATAACTAGAAAATTTTAACAGGTCAGACAGTTCTTTTATGATGTCAGCATATATAAAAGAAGTTCGTATGATATGCGCTTGGAGAGTAGTATCCTCTCTGCCTATGGTTTTTTAAATAATTGAACGCGCTATATCTGGGGAGCGTTAGCTGTAAACGTCCCTCCCACAAAATTATTTTAAAATGTTTTTAAGTTTTAAAACCGAAATTCGGACAGACGGAAGAAAAATAGCAGCCCCTATTCAAAAGAGCCATTTGCATGAATTTTTTTAAAATGTTTAATTATAGATATTGACACTGAACGTGAATGATTTCAAACATTTTTGTTAAATAAACTAGCTGGACATAAGCAAGGGGAAAATTAGCCCCATACAACAGAAATCATATAAATTCTTAAAGGTGCTTTATCTCAAAAACAATTACAGCTTCTGACCTAAAACAATTTTTAAAATGGCTCGTGAGAGGGTTCTACATTTAGGAAAAAAATAATTGTATAAGACTAAGAGAAACGGCCCCCATACCATTGAAACGAAATCTCGGACTTAAGCCCACCTTAAAGTAGTTTTATTATAGAAAAAACAATTAAAGTCTGTACAGTGATTAATTAGTCAGTCTGGTATTAACACTATTAAACCTTCACGTGGTGATAAGGGTATATAAGTACATCAGTTTGTCATTCCTTTTGTAATTTCTACAATATTTACTTAAAAGCTCATAAAGTATATATATTTGGGATTCTTGTAGATAGGGAAGTCCGTTTTGTTTGTCTTTGTTTCTGATGAAATCAAGTCCACGGACTCAAAAAAAATATTTCTCAGATCGAATCGAATGACTTTGTACGCAAAGAGATTAATGTTAAGAAAGTGAAGACCCGGGACAGCCAAATGCAGTAGTTATACTAAAACCAAATATTTTTACTATTTACTTAGAAAATTATTTTTTGCTTGAAAATTTGTGCTTAAGTTTGTTTTAAGTAAAACAGCCAAAATTTTTATTCACAGATCAAAGTCTAACACCGCATTTTCAAAATAATAATATATCAATAACTTATTTGTAGTATTTGGCAGACGAAACTATTTAATTTAATTAAAACTACTTGTTCATAACTAAATTTAAAAAAAAATATTTGAAATTGTAATAAAAAATTGTAAAAAATGATTTATGTTTTTAAGTTTTACAAATAATTTTTAAATTTTTATTTGGCAAAATTTTTTTATATACGATTTTCAATCCTAGTCATTACCTACACATCCGCACACCTCACACTCTTACACTTATACACGCAGAAACCGCTATCAACTTTATTTCTCATTTGTATTTATTTTTTTTTTCTTTTTTCCCTCATTCCCGCAGGTATCATCTACCATGGAGCACAATCAAGCACATCCTCTGATCTCTCACCAATGTCCGAACAAAAATCATTGCCACGTCGCGGTCGTTCAAGGTATCATCATCAATTATATCAGTATTCCACCAACACAACACCGCGACATCATAACAATAGCAAAAACCCGTCAAGCAATAATTCAGATTCGAATAAAATACTTTCGCCACGCAGTGGTGTCGGTAATCTTAAATCCATATCGAGTACATTTAAATCACAAGACTCTATACAATGTCACATACCCACATTGGTTAAGTCACCTTCCATTACACATCAACAGCAACAACAGCAAAAACAACAAAAACAACACCAACAAAAACACAATCAACAATCAAGTAATCAAATAAATACATCCAGTAGTTTTACCGGTAGCAATAGTAGTAAATTATCACAACAACCCCTACTTGTTACACCCAAAGTTGCACAACACCATTCTTCCAGCACACAAATCACTTGTCCGACTTGTCAGTAGATAATAGTAGTTGTACTAACTCCCTTGCATCTGTAGCCCCTTCCCTTGCATGCATGCAGCCGTCATCACAATTTCGTCCCATTGCTCATAAGGCTGATGAGGGCTTATCAGGTGGTACACTTTTAAATCCATCCACTGCTCCTTTGTCGTCAAAATTCTTCTCTGCTCCAACATTGCCCAAATAGGATACGGCCCTTGGGGGCAGTGTAGATGGAAGTCTAGTCGATAGCGATGGCATAGTTAATAGTTTTGGCTATAATATCGGCGAGATTTCATGTACCTACACAAACCCCATCGATCAGAAATTTGACTATGAATCATAAAATTTGACTACTTAGGCAGACATAAGGCCCCAGCATTGAGTGAAGCTAAATTAATTTGGAGCATTTTTTGAGGGAATTTTTAAGTAAATTTTTACAAAAGTTTTAAATAGGATAAAGAAGACGGAAATTTCTTTTTTAATAGAAGTGATGATTAATGTATTGGATTTAATTGAAAATAGTTTTTTTATAACAAACTGAACTCTTATTTATACTAAACAGTGTTTAATTGGGAAAAAAAAACTTTTAAAGCTTTAAACAGAAACGAGGTTTATCCAGGGATGGGAAATATAAGTTTAAAAAACAAAACATTGTTTACTAGTTGTTAAAAATTTATTCTTTTTTAGATTAAATAAAATTTTTTATTTTGTTTTTAAAAAAGTCCCTGAAATTTTTTATAATTTAGTTTTAAAATTTGGCATTAAATCACATATATTAATATATTTTTAAGAAGCTTCAAAAATGGAGTTTTAGTTAAGTCAACTTTTATAATTTTGGTACAAATTATCATCATTTTGTATAGATCTTTAGTTTTTAAAAATTTTCCCCTAAACATTTAAACTGCTTTTAAACTTGTATCACAAATCAGTCATCATCATTGACTATAACTACAGCTACAACACAACTATTTTCATTGTGTTAAAGGTTAGAGTAATATGATTTGTAAATAAGTTACGCATTTTTTAACGTAGATGGTTTATATATTTCAAATATGGCTTTTGTTGTACTCTATACTCTGCTTTATATCAATGTAGTGTTCAACTTCTGCTTTATAAGTCTTGATAAAAAAAATGCAAATACTGTTATGTAGTTTCTATCAAATACTTGTACAATCTATAATTAGGCCTGGAGGTGTTGTACGCTCCCTGCATCCATTGCAGCTACAAGCTGAATGTAATGTAATTTCAAATAGTGGATTTCACCAAATGCCCGTTGATGTCGCTATGCCAACAGAACATGCTGAAGTTGCACAGGTTGAGTGTGATGTAGAAACATTAAAGAAATTGAAATTAGGTTTAAGATCCACTCTCTGGTCGCGACCGGCCTCTACCACTTCCCATCTGTTACGTCAGCAACAACAGCAACAGCAAAGACCACAAGATAATCGTCCCATCTCACAGCCGCAGTTACAGCAACTGCAACAACGGCAACAAAAAACACAGCAAGAGCAACAACAAGTTGTGCATAAAAACCAACAACAACTACCACCATCATCACCATCTACAACGCAAAAACAACAACGACAACATTCACCAGCACCCACTCAAAAGCTTTTAAGTGAAAAATCCGATTATTCCATATCGGTGTGAAAGAGAGACAACAAAAATTCTGGCGATATTTAAATCACTCTGAATGATAAAAAAAAACAACTCCACGTTGCAACACTAAAAACAATAAATAACAAAATTTTAGGTGAATATAGGAAAAAGAACATTTCTTAGACTGAAATAACAAATAAACAGCAATTAGGAACTTCTACAATAATAAACTTCAAATCTTTCGTTTTGTTGTTGTTTTCTATTTTTATTAAATTAGAAGAAGAAGATAACATTTAAAGTCGTTCTGTTAATGTACGATGAGTGTTCGTGTATGTGTATGAGTATGTGTATGTGTATGTATTCTGGTTCTTTACTTTGCTTTAATTGGTTCTACCCAGCAGTAAATAATTTACCCCTTTAAGTGGTTTTAAAAAGTTTCGTCATATCGATTAAGGCAGATAAAAAACTTTCGCCTAGAGGAAACCAAAAACTTGCTTTTATTCATAAAATAAAAAAGGTATTTAATTCTGGTGAACAAAGTCTAAGAGATCTTAAAAAAAATTCCAAAATCCAACTATTTTAAAACAGTTTAAACAGACTTATACTAGACCTACATGGTCGTAAAATTTATCAATAAAATTTCTACTTTTTATCCCTTAAGCTCTTTGTGCCTTTTTGGTCTAGTAAGAAAAATTTTATGAAAAATTGTATTGTGTGCTACGCAAAATTCATGAAGAAGGGTGAAAAAAACCTACTTTTCTGCACCTCTCTTTTAAAATCATAAAGATCCATGAAAGTAATTTCACTAAAAATTTTAACGTATACGTTTAGTATTTTTTTTAGTGTTTTTGAATAATTTTTAGTTTCAATTTCATATTTTTAAATGGAATAAAAAATATCTTTCATTCTGTTGATATATTTATAAAAAGAAAATTTAAAAATTATGCAACTATTTAACTAAATTAAAGGTTCCTAAACTTTAATTTTAAATTATAATTTTTAATTAATAAATTTAAAAATCTTTTTAACTTCATTAAATTTTTTAAGAGCATGAAAAAAAGGTTTCAACTAATTTTATAATAATTCTCAATAAGTTTATTAAAATTATTATATAAAGGTAGAAATTATTTGTGAAATTTTTGAAGAAATTGATTAAGGTCTACTGATCATTTGGTGTAAGAAAAAATTAATTGCATATGGAGAAACTTGGGCTACAACGGGCCCTTTAAATAAAACAAGTTTAATTAAGGTGGGACCCTGAATACAATTTAAAGTGGTTGAAATACAAAAAGGTTTTGTTTTCGGCAGCCCTTATAATACATTTTGTAGTAACCAGATGGCAAAGGAAAAAGAAATTCAAAAGAGTTGAATAACGACAAATGATTTGTTTGGTTTTTGAAAGAACTCTTGAATATTATTATAACTATTATTATTATTATTATTATTATTATTATTATTATTATTATTATTATTATTATTATTATTATTATTATTATTATTATTATTATTATTATTATTATTATTATAATTATTATTATTATTATTATTATTATTATTATTATTATTATTATTATTATTATTATTATTATTATTATTATTATTATTATTATTATTATTATTATTATTATTATTATTATTATTATTATTATTATTACTATTATTATTTTTACTATTATTATTATTAGAACAATTTTTTTTATATTATTTTAAAATAAAATATTATCAATGCCTTTTTACTAAGAAAAACCTAAAAATTTCTCTCAATGTTCAAGGAAACTGTTAATAAAAATGAAGTAGAATGCATTTTCGGTCACGGATTTCGTCATCAGTAGTCTTTAAACGGGTGTTTGGCTGTTAACATTACCTTTTAATGTTTTTCTTGCTATCAACCACAAATTAGCGAAAATAAGAGATCATTGTGCACCGTGCCAAGAGCAAGTTTATATGGTTTTTATTTTTCGTTGAAATTAATGTTTTAAAAATTTTTGTGCTTCCATTACTTTAGAAAAAAAAACAAGATTCGTTAGGGGAATTTTTAAAACTATTTCCTGCTGGGTTCGTTCTGTTATTTAATCATATGAATACAACTTATGTATGTGTGTGTGTTTGTGAGTGAAAAAATTAATTAAATTATAGATAATGAGACATAGCCAGTGGTACAAAGTTTATTGATTTATTGTTTTTATATATAAGTAGCAATTTGTGTACTCAAATAAATTAAATTTATTTGCAAAAATATGTTTTGGGAGTTTTGAGCAGATTTATTTACATTTTATGCTACTTATACATGAATATGCAAACGTGTTTATCGGTGTTGGTGCGTAGATATGTATTAAAGAAATTATTTTTTAAAAATACTTTAAATATATGTGAAAGCAAAGAATGTTTAAAAGGCATAAAAACTCCTGTACTTCCCTGTAAATGTCCTCCATATAAAACTATAAGCATAACTACCATAGTATCAACCCTTACTCCCTCTTTAAACTTTATCAGCAATACAATATTGTAGATGTTGACAAAAATACAATAAAAATTAAATAAATAACAAAAACTTTCGGACAATCAATCAAAATTCTTTTTTCAAAACAATAATATACATAACATTTACACTATATCAATAAATATAAACATATATTTTAACTAAACCACCCTCCTATCCCCCTTAACCATATAATATTGCATGCGTTTTCGGAATGAACCCGTAACTCCACTCTTGATCCAAATTAAAAAAACCACATAAAAATAATTTTATTTTAATTATATATCTGTTTAGTAAACTGTAGAAATTAAAAAAAACGGATATTAAAATCCAAAAAGATATAAGAAAGAAATTCAAAATTTTTTTCCAAATTAGGTTGTACCTTTTATATATCTATGTATGTCTAACGAAAAATTATAACCAATAATAAGTATTTTGGTAATCAAATGTAATTAATATAAAAATTTTGAAAAAATGTGAATATTATTAATACAAGTTTTTCTTATAAAAGTTATGAAACAAATAGTGTGTATGGTTTAAAAATTAATATAACTGTAGATAAAATTAAATATATTTATTCAAAATGTTTTGCTTTCAATCAAATGACTGATAATAGCTATGATTGAAAAAAAACTGTGTAATATAAAAACGTAATACATAAATAAAACATTTTTTTAAGAAAACGTATGTATATATATATATATATATATATATATATTAAAAATTAAATGGTTTAAAAAAATAACTAAAAGCTAAAAAGAAGAAACTAACTTATATTGAAATTTTAAAGAAACTGAAATATAAATATATTTTTCTTTTAATTACCATAAATTCTTATTAAACAACAAATATTAGTAGAAAGAATATATTTGTAAGCCCATGTTCAATGAATAAACAACAAAACAAATAACATAATTAGTAATTATAAAATTCATAAAAAAAAACAATTTAATCAAAACCATAGTATATTTAATTTTTTTTAAATACTAGGCAACACTAAATGTTAAAATTTTTAAATTAGATAAAAATAAAAAACAAAAACTTATTTGTAAGAAACCTGTCTGTAAGATAACAAACTTTTTTATATTTTTTAATAAAACAAACAAATAAAATAATAAAAAAAAACACATAAAAATATTTCAGGAACAATGTGCCAAAATTTACACTATCAACAGAAATCAAATTTTTCTATTAAAAATAAATTCATTTAAAAAAAATTTTTAATCAAAAATATTACTTTTTTTAACCCAATAAATAGAAATGACAAAATGGATAAAAAAAACTTTAACTAAAACACAATGTTCTTGACTGGCAAAAACCCAAATTCAAATTGTAATTTAAACAAAATTTTAAACAATGGAAAAAGTTAAGGTCTATAACAACACAATTCATTAGTTTTTTTACGCCAGTGTATTCAACTGTAAAAACTGTTTGTGGATTAAAAGGACTTTTGAAAATCAAGCCTTATGGTAATTATAGACTAAAAGTGAAGAACTTTTTTTAAGTCGTTTTACTTACAAATATTCCTTAAGCCAAATCTCCGATCTCGACAAAACTTTTTAGGAGTTTTTGCAGACCTAATACTATTTTAATGCCAATACCCATTCTCAAATATTTTTTCTTAATAACTAACAATAAGTGTAAGGCTCTTGTATATGCAGGAAATAGGTTTGATTAAAATATCTTTTTAATTTTTGTTATCATAAGTAACAGAAAAAAGAGTTTTAGAAAGCTCTAAAGAGTATATTTAACATACAAACTGTACAATTAAGAAACGAAATTTTGGCAGCACCCTGACAACCAACAAAAACATTAACTTTTAAATTCTCTCCCTGTAAGGAGAGGGAAAATCTAGTAGCCATCTATTTCAAAATCTCCGCCTGAAAGACCCTGCTGTCATCAGGAGGCTTGAAGGATTTACTGATGTCTAGCTTGCGATTTACAACTGCTGCTATGAAACCTCCTTTTTTATTTTCAACCTTTAATGACAGGCCAGAATCTTCAGCTACAAAACCCTGCAGATCAGGAAGCTTGTAGGATTTATTGACGCCCAGCTTTAAAAATAAGACTGCAAGTACAACAGCTCCTTCCATCTTCGACCCATCCGTAAAAAAACTTAAAACTCCTTCAGTGTGGGTGAAGACCATTAAGTCAGCCGCTTTTTTTCATAGTTACACCCAGCTTTGGTGTGATGCTCAGCTTTGGGATCATGTAAGCACTGATACATTTTGTGTCTTCAATAATTCTACCTTTTTTATGTTAACACTTATGCCCCGAACCACACTACTATCAGAATGGTTTCTGTGCGTTTAGTTACAGAAAACTGTGGGTCCTTATAGCCTTAAAATTGACCCTATTCGCACAGCCCCAACCCGAGATTATCGTCAAATTGTAGTTAAGTATCGGCCTTAGCAAAAAGTGAAACTAAATGAGAAAAAAATAATATTAAAATAAATAAGGTCATTAGGAAAACTAAAGACAAAATTTGGTCTAAGAACACGCCTTTGGGATCTCCTTAATTGGGTTTAAGCTTATTGAAAAAAGAACTATGTTCAATAACGCAAGCAGTGCAATCTCTGCGAAGACTGAATTTAAATTATAACAACTTTTCATTGATATCAAAACAGTATGTGATAATAGAAACAAATAAAGCCGGACTCCATCAATCTGAAAGTAAACAAGGAGGTATATAATGGTACTATTCGCAACTTTGGAGAAGGCTGAATAAATAGCTATAACCACATATTTTTAATGACTTCCGCCCTTCTCATAGCGGGTGAGCCTAACGTTAGTTATGTTCCAGCATATGGGCAATAGATTTGCATGGCAAACATAAGCTGAAAAGGTTAACTAATTGAAGCACCAAAGCCAAAGAATATTGTTTTGAAACTAGGGCTTGTATAACATCTGCTCCAAGAGGCTCATCTAACCTTATTACGGCATGACCTAGAATATATATGCGGCACCATCAGACACTCTTTTAAGTTCAGACATAGATTGATTGCCTTGCTGCAAATTTAACTTTCCTGCAAATATTTTCGCCGAAGTGTTAATTTTTCCGACCTGGTAAGCTTAGAGGTTGCGACTCTTTAATAAGGATGGAATCGAAGAACCAGCGATTTTTTATTCTTTTGTCAAATGCCTCTCAAACAGATCTTTTTACTCTTAAAGTACTTAACCACGTGAAGATCTTGCCTTTTTTCGAAGCGACCTGTATCGTCGTTTCTGTTAGTAAGTTTTTTTCGAACTTACTTCAGCTTTGCCTTAATAAAAAAAAAATTTCAGTTCTAGTGGAAATCTTTTCTCCGCTGCCAAACAGGACCATTGAAATCTGCTAATGGAACCTCTTCGTAAATGAAAATTTAACGCTTTTTAAATGGCTTTAAGGAAATGGATATTTTTGAGAATTAAAAAAGCCAAAACGATATTACAGTTCGAAATGCTGAGAGGTGCAAAGATATCTTGTTCTATGCTTTCAAACATTTCAGTACAAAACTCTTTTGATATGAGCTTTTTTTTAATTTAATTCTTTAGTTCTTTAGATCTTATATGTTGATAAGTTTATTTTAAAGACTAAACTGAATAAAAACTTTATAAAATAAAAAAATCAGTCAGATTTGCCAAACTATACAAACTAATAAATATTTGTGTTAATAAAATAGCCAATATCATACAAGATAAATAACTAAATCCAACTACAAATCAATACTAATAGCAATAAAGACAAAAATTAAGATAAAAATACAAACTAAATAGAACGAAAATAAGAATATACATTAACATTACTTTAAATAAAAAAAAAAACAATTTCGCAGAGGCTAATAAACCAATCTGAAATTAAAGTTTCGTTCCAAAAACCTTCAGTTATTTATTTTTTTAAATCTACATACATACATATATGAAGAAAAAATATTAAAAATTAATTTACAAGACCTGCAGCATTATTTTCACTGTACATCGAAGTTTACGAATTTATTATAACTTTTAGCATAATCAGAAGTTACAATTACATAAAAATATAACAAATACTTTTACATTTTTCTTTATTGTTATTTTAATCAAATGGTTTCAAGGATTGTTATTTGATACATTATAAATTTTTTAACATCTTTTTTTTAATTTTTAAACTAACTTTTATTTACACAAATCTTAGTTAGTGAGAGCAAAATAATCGAATTACCATAAGTCCATCAAAGAAAATAGATGTAAAGTAAACCAACAATAGAACAACTATCAAAAGCAAATCAAAAAATAATTGAAGTAATTAAAAGTAATAAGACTTAAGAAAACAGAATTATTATTATTGAACGTCTTTCATAAAATATTTTATGTAGCACAAAACAATACTAAAACAAACAAAAAATTATAATTAAACTTATAAATATACATATGTGTAAAGAAATATTAAAAAACAAAACTACAAAATAAAGAAATATAAATTAAAATTAAATAATCGGATTTAAGTTACTTTGGAGATACGGTGAGTAAATAATTTATGATCGACCATAAAAAAATATCAACAATTTTCACTTTCAGTTTTAATTTTTTATAATAAAAAACATTTGACAAAATTCTTTTTGTCACAGATTTTTGTCCCTGTTTCTCAATTTTTTCAAATCCCCAAAATAAGCGCCATTAAATATTTTGTTGTATTTTTTTACATTCCAGAATAAAATTTTCGCTCAAAATGCCAGTGATTTTTATTAAATTTTTTTCTAAAATGATTCTCTTTAAACTGAATTTTTTCTAGTTTACAACTGATCAGAAAATTTTTCTTTTTGTTTTAGCTATTTCAATTTCCGAGAAAAACGCATTAAATATTTTTAAGGCAATCAAAAGTTTCTATACTATTTGCTTCGCCTCTTCTAGTTCTGGCTTGTTTGCTTGTGGTATTTCCTAATCCATCGTAAAATCTGGTTGTTGTCTTAAATACAAGTTATTATCGATTTTTGCCGTTTTTTGATCTACCTCTTTACATTTGCTAGAAAAGCGCATTAAAAATTTATCTTGTGGCTAAAATACCAATTATCATAGTGCTCTATTTCATCTAGATTTTAAAGAGAAATAACTTTTTTAAATACATTTCAAAATTTATTTTTGGTTAAAATCCTCTAAACACCGACTTACGTTCTGTTTGCTATATTTTTCTTGTATTCGAGAAAAGCATATTTAAAATTAAACTTGCTACTAAAGCAAATGTGTAGCAATTTGTCTCATACTCGTCCAGTAATTAGTACAAAATGCGAAGAGTACAAAAACTTTTCGGTTAAAAATACGTAGATCCCATAACTTTTTAAGGGCTTAAAAGAAGTGAATGGAAAAATTGCATTTACCGATCCCTACATATAAACGTACATCTGTTTACACAGAAGCCCATATATACACGCATTCATACATACATACAAAGAAGCACCTTAATCAACTAATAAAAAAGGAGCTCATATAGCATTGGCCTGAAACCCGTTAAGAGGTTTCTATTTTGGACCAATTGCCCCCAATTGCACCGAAATGTAAAATTGGCATGTCCCTTCATATAAAGTGTAACTGAAACCAGTCTCTTACCTCAAGAGCAAGTCACGTCAATAGAATGGATCAGTCCTCTTCTTTCTGAGGAGTAATGACCGACTTTGTAATTTTTGTTATATCTCCCCAAGTTTTTGAATAAAAGGAATTTAAAATCAAGTTTTTGGGAAAATATTCCAGATAAAAAATTCTTTAATTTTATATTTTTTCTAAGAACCCCACCCGAAAGACAAACTTTGGCTAAAAACTTGTGATCACAGACAATTATAATAATAGATCCATATTGCCAATTCTGCAAGATCAATTACCCTTGTTTCTCCCAAACAAATTTTTCTAAATGTAAACATCACTCCCAACCCTTCCTTTTACTTTACGTGATCTCTTTTAAGAAAATGTTTTTTGCCCAAAATAAAGCTCGCCTCCTTTTAAGTTTTTATGTCCGGTTTTGTGGCAACAGTAGCCATATATACAAACAAAGCAACAAAAGTTAAAAAAAAATTAACATAATTTTATTACAAAAAAATACTCGAATGTTATAATCATTATATTCTGTAAAAAGCTAATACATTTTTAACATATATATTGTTATACATATGTATGTATATCCTTTAATAAAACTGTGCTGTTATAACTGTTCTTTTAAATTAAGTTTGTTCTAAAATGGATAATTTTTACACAGAGCTTAATGTCCTTTACCAAGAAACTGAAACCGCTTTACCTTCTATTAAATTTATTTGAATTATCATATGTATGAATAATTGCTACTAGCCTGCAGATGTCGCTTTTCAGCCAAAATTTTAGACAACCCCTATTTTAACATTACAAAAAGAAGCACTAAAAATGAGTTGTTATACAATTATAAAACGATTGGCAACTATGGTAATTTCAAAGGGCAGGTATTTTTGAAATTGAAAAAAAGATATGTTCTTAAGTAACTATTTAGGAAGATGTGTTAATTATTTTAACAAAAAAACTTTATCTACGAATTAAAGGAGTAAACGGCAACAAATTAAAGCTTAAAATAGAAAACATAATTAAGCCTCGAACTTAGTATGCACTTAGTAGTACTTATTTTTTTTACAAAAAGTATCTACCAAATTGTCAATGACAAAAAAAAGCATTTGGAGGCTTTTTATTTAATTGGATTCTCTAAGAAAGCGTTTTAGATTCAAAAAGTAATTTATATATTCTAATAACTTTGAAAAGTAGCGGTTTTATGAAATAATTTAAAAATATCAAGGGACGCTAACTGAAATCTTGTGAAGATAAATCAAGAATTCTACCTGACGTCAAATTGTGTTATCAAACCTATTTTAATGCAGCAAATCTATTTAGTAAGAGAATACCATTTAATTTAAAATCGGTTAAATTATAGTACTCTTGGTCATATAACTTGTCAGGTCGTAACAATAAAAGAAAATAGTTTAAGCCTCTCTTTGACACTTTTCCGGTCATTAAAAGATAAAATTCGAAGCAGTTTCAGAATTATTTCTAATAGTTTGTCTTGGCTCTAACAAGCTTGTTGCAATAGATGGATATACACGCGGACGAACACGACTGAATCGAGCTTCCTATGTAAGAGGATCAAAAGCATAAATATTTTTTACGGGTTCGAAAATAAAATTTGCAGAAATTACAAAAAGAACGTCAACTGACATAGATCCCTTATATTATGTGAAGGATAAAACATATATAACTCTATCTGTTTGGCATAAAGGGTGCCCACTTGCGCATTTTCTTTACCAAAATATCTAATACAAATGCAGACAAAAAAAGATATTCAATAAGAAAGAAAAACTGAAAGACTAAAGTAAACAGACATACACGATTACACATACATATGCACTTAATCGTTCAACTTTTATGCATATTTAAAGGCTGCTTACAGTCGCACAGGTCCAGGAACTAGTTTCATTGGTACAAGTGTGTGTGTTTTAGAGTTGTCACTATTTTTTTGATAACAAATTTCATTTTAGCTAACATTTAAAAAAAATTTTAGTCGCAAGTTTGCTTAGTAGTTTTTTAGAAATTAAGAAACTTTGAGTTTTTAGAAGCCGTAAATAAATAAATATAAATTAACAACAGCATCGTAATCAACAGCCACAACACACTTATAATCAAGTAAAATGATGCTTTATTTATATACAAATTGTGTAATATGAGGGCTCATATAATTTATACGTTAAAATTTTTTTAAAAAAAGCATTTTTTTAAAACATTTGGTGTTGTGTTTACTTTATGTTTAATTTAAACTAAGCCAAGAGAATTAAAGAAAACTTAAAATTTGGTATTTTTATTTAACAATGTTTTAATAATTTTTTAAAGAATCCTTATTTACACGTTAATTCATGTTGTATGTATCTGTATGGTTTTATATTCGCATGCACTTTTCAATATGCCAAGATAGGTTTGTAACTATAAAACGCGAATGTCTTACTACCAGCATGTGGTAAAAACTTATTTCATTGACAGTGTACGTTTTCCGTTTCCGTTCTCGAAATACTAACACACTTAAACAACGAAATGAGTTATACAAAGTAATTCTTTTGACTTCTTGCAAGAAAGATGGAATGACATATAAGTATGTAAGTGTTTGATAGTGTATGTGGCTGTATTTTTAATTTTTGGTCTGCCATTATGTCTGACTGACTGTGTTTTAATTCTCTGCTTGCATGAACTTAATATTTCCATGATGCTGTTACTTTTGTTTTGGTTTCCGTATGTTTTGTTTATCTCAAGATAGAAACTGTATCTTTTCAAACGCATATAATGTCTGGCTTGTTGTTGTTTTGCATATCAATTTGCGATGTCTCTATTGTTTTTTTATTGTATCGGTATTGAAATATTTTGAAAAACTTACAACATATTTAAGTCCTTTTGTTCGTTGCACAAATGTCTCATCATCATCAATGTGAAAAATTTTTTGTTTTATTTTTATTATACAGTTGCTTGTAGTCAATTGTCAAATATGTTAAATTCTCTTCAGCTTTTTTTTGTTTCTTTATCTAGTAGTTGAGTTTATAAGCGACATTTTGCATTTTTTGTTGTTATTGGTATTAAAATATAAAAATAAATATGATTGAGTACATGCGAAATTTTAAGGGAAAAGGACATATTTTAACTTAAGCTTAACAGTTTCAGATTTTTTTGAAAATTCATAAAGAAGTAAGAACAAAATGACTAATAATAAAAGTAAATAAAGACCGACTGACCACATAAGCTTTGAAGCTCTTTTGTTTCTATTTTATAGGTTTTAAACCCTACAAGAGCCATTAAAGTTTTACGGTTAGAGATAAAAGTGTAAGGCCATAGCTGGGGAAAAATTACGACATTCGATTCGAATCGAAATTCTACCCGATCGATCGAGTTGTCAATGCTTCTTATATAGGAATTCTAATAAGAATTTTTATATTTCGATTCAAATCGAATGCGGTTATTTGCCCCGAGATGTTATTCAGTAGAGCAAGAGAGTTAAAAGTGTTGTTCTCTTACAAGCCTTACCCATTGGACCTACACAACGGGATATTAATTGTTCTATAAAACACTGGTGTGATAGTCTGCAGCAAAAAAGGATCTGGAAATCATGCCTGATTTGGCAGAACTCTTTGACATAACACTCCCCATGTGTCATTGCATGTGGCTCTGGACTCCAAACGAACTATCTGTTTACAGAGGATGTTGTAAAAAGTTAATGCAGGATTCCCATGAACATTGTAGGATTTTTGTAAACGCAGAATGTAGCAGGGAAAACAAGGTCCTTAATAGAGACTTTATAAGGAAGGTCTGACTCTAGCTATGTAGAATAAAAAAATGTAACGAGATAATAAACTTACGCCTAGACCACAGGACAAACAACTTTGAACCTACGGGTTTAAGATGGAAAAGATACTGGAGTTAGAATACTTATATATATTTTTTTTATCCTAGTCATCAGGAAGTAACACAAACTTTTTAATGATAATGGTAGCTTCAAGGTGCATATTAGGCTTCTTGAAATAAAATGTATTTTTCTTAGTCGTATGATTATCAACTCAAACTTCCTAATGCTCACATGTTCTTAACGTATACAAGCATGCAAGAAATCTATTGTCAAGCTGAGTTTCAATTATAAAGGGCATATCTACTGGGAAGGGCGGCATAGGATTAGTGAAGATAATTAGAGATCTGTTTGTTTGCTATAGAAAATTAGAAATCTCACTGCAGAAGTTGTTTTTGTTCTTTGAAAGAGTAGTGGACGTAAGTTTAAATGACTCAAACTTCCAGAGCTCTTGAATGTTTTGTCTTTAAAAAAAATGATCGATTGTAGCCTTCTACACCATTTCCAATTGTATTTCAGAACTTTCTAATTGTATTTCAGAAATTTCTAATTCAATTTCAGAATTTTTAAATTCAATTTTAGAAATTTCTAATTAAATTTCAGAAATTTCTAATTCAATTTCAGAAATTTCTATTTCAATTTTAGAACTTTCTATTTGTATTTCAGAATTTTCCATTTGTATTTTAAAACGAAAATTTTGAAATATAAATGGGAAGTTCTAAAAAACAATTAGAAAATTCTGAAATACAATTAGAAAACTCTAAAATACAAATAGAAAATTCTGAAATTGAAATAGAATTTTCTGAAATTGAAATAGAAATTTCTGAAATTGAATTAGAAATTTCTGAAATACAATTAGAAATTTCTGAAATACAATAAGAAATTTCAAAAATTTCAGAATTTTCGATTTGTATTTCAGAATTTTCCATTTGTATTTTAAATGGAAAATTCTGAAATACAAATGGAAAATTCTAAAAAACAATTAGAAAATTCTGAAATACAATTAGAAATTTCTGAAATTGAAATAGAAATTTCTGAAATTAAATTTGAAAATTCTGAAATACTATTGGAAATGGTGTAGTAATAATGGTATATAGGCAGCCCTTAATGGAATACATGTTTTCGTTGCCTCAGAAGCATTTAGCTTTCAAAACTTTCTAGCTTCAAATTACATCAACACCTTTTAAATACTGCAAACAGCTGAGAGAATCAAAATTAATACACAAACAAAGTTGTGATGACAAAATTTTAAAGAAGAATGACAATAGTGAATATTGGAACTGGAGGTGGCATATTCTATAATAAAACAAGTTACAAAGTTATACTTTAGTCTGTCAAGCTCGGCCATATTACTCTACACAATATATTTATGGATTTTTTGTGAAAGCTTGACCAATAATATTTAAATTAAGTGGAACAGTTGGTGGCATTAAGTTAGACAGACATAAAAATTTGGATAGAGTAATATTCAAGTAAGGTATAGCCTTAAATGCTTATTCCGTGTGGAATTTGTATTGGGACTATTTAAAAAATTGACACATAATAATCTATTATATAAAGAAGGGTTGTTTGTATGCATGTTGGTTTGTATTTTATAGCTGGCCACACCAGTGGACCGATTTTTTTGAAATATTACAGGGAGTTCCTCCAAGCCTAGAAGGAAAAATAGGCTACTTTTTTGGAAATTATTAAATACAGATAAATTTTTAGAAATTCGGCCCGTGAAGGGATAAAAAGGGGGCAAAAAGGGAAAAATCTGTAACCTTCTATCATCTGAAGTATATAAGATAGAAACAAAATTTAAAAAGTTTTGCGTTTTCCTTAAGAAATAAACATACGGGTATCTGGTGTTTTTTTTTTTAATTTTGGACTAAAGGGCAAAAAGGGTTGAGATATATTTTGGTACTTTTGGATACTTTTTGTTACTTTTAAACCAACTAAGATAGACCCATTATTGAAATTGCGTTCGATAGGTCTTAAAAGATATGATTACGTTTTTCGTACTTTTTTTAATTTTTAACCCAAAGGGGTAAAAAGGGTTAAAAATATATTTTGATTTTTTTAGGCGTTTTCTGTAATTTTTAAACCAATAAAAATAGGAACATTATTCAAATTGGGTGCGGCAGTCCAAAAGAGAAGATGAGTACGGTTTCGGGTCCTTTTTTAATTATTGTACTCTAAAGGGGAAAAAGGGTTAAAATTATATTTTAATACTTTTCGTAACTTTAAAACCAATAAAGGCAGAAAAATTATTTAAATTGCATTCGTCAGGTTACCAAAATATATTTATATGTTAATAAAGGGCTAGAATAATATATAGAAGTTTATAAAAGGATTTTTGATAACTAAAGATTTCTGGGTATCTCCAAAACTATAAACCTTATAAATTCCTAAGTTTTATATGTCAATTAAACAGAAGGGCTGACGTATAATTTGTTGCAACTTAAGAGGGGTAACCAGCAAATTAAAAAATATATAAATTCTTTTTTTTTTTCTTTTTAACACTTGGGTTAAATAGAAGATATTTACAACCAATGCTCAGTACCGATCAAAGAGTGCTGATGAGGAGTTGCAGCGGGCTCTGAAAATGCATTCCACTCGGCTAGTATCGGGAAACTAAACTTTTTCAAAATATTTCTTCAACAAAAATCTTATCACAATAAAACTTGAACCAATTAGCCTGATAAAATATAAAAGGAAATTTTAGAAATAAAAATTGTTCAAAATACGCTAAAAAATAAATATAAATTCTTTTATTTACATATTTTGGTATTTTAATATGATTGGTGTTGCGAAGCACACCGGGGACTAGCTAGTATTCCTTATAAAAATGTTGTGTAGGTACAAAAAAGGGTACAAAAGAGGGTTCCTGTAAAAAATATAAAGAAAAAACATCAGGTTTTTTCTCGGCAAAAGCTGTATGGAACTATGCAATTCACAACTCAGCGTCAACAGCAGCCTCCCTTGTATATAATCTTTATAAAATTTAAGCAGGGATTAAATATGTTGAATTAAACCGCTATATGAGATTTCCTAAAAAAAGGTGTAGCTGGCAATTAACATCACTGATTATGGAAAAGCGAAGCTATCCGTTCTACTCCACGGAAACTTTGGCAAGCATTTATCAACATATATCGACGTAAAACAAAAATGTGCGATCTCTCAATACAAAGAAACAATCAATCTATTTTTATACCATCAGGATTGTGAACTTCACTTGATTTTCAATTATTCTTTTGTAAATGATTTTTTTCATTGGAAATTCGAAAACTATTATTGTTACTTACAATCCCTGATTAAGAGTAATATCTTCTAATAATTCTAATAATTGTAATTTGTAAATCATTTACTACATGTTGTTTTATAATGATTGAATTAATGAATAAATGATTGAAAAAAAATTTTTAAATAAATTATTCAAAGACTAGGCTATAGAGATAGAGAATTTTTGTAAAAATGCATGTTTATTTTTTTTTTTTTAGAATCCAAATTTTTAGTACATTTAAGACTACTTTTTTTACAAACTTTCACTACTATAGTTGCTATCACTTCAAAGATTTCTTATTGTTAAAAAATAGAGACATAAAAACTAAAAGGAATAAATTGTAATAAATTCTAAATAGTTAAAAAATTCAAGGCTAACAATTGACGTACTTTTCATATTAAATTTGTAAGTTTTAATACTCTCTTTGCTAAACTGCAAACATATTTTAAGCTATCTTTAAAAAAATTTCTTGCTTTTGTGTTAAGCAATGTCCTACATGCAGATATCTTATATATTTGCATATGTGTGTGTGTGTGAGCCTTTGCACAAAAGCCTAAACACAAGAATGAATCAAGAAGTTAAAACTTATCAAGTTACAAAAGAGTTTCTTTTAAAACAACCTAATATAGCTTAAAATTCTTCTCTTTATCTTGGCTAGCAAGTTCAGAAGCATGTAATATTGCCCTACAGACCAACATACATACGTACACATATGTAATGAAGGAAAATTGTGGACAAAAACTTGAATTAAAAAAAAAAATAAAATTTTTATGTTTATAATATAAAACATAATACATACTTATGTATATATAAACTTTATACATAAGTATGTATATAACTTAGTGCATCTGCTAAACTACTTCACGTAAATTTCTTAACAAATGTTTAAGTCTATACTTTAAGATCCTTAAGACGTGTGCTGACCGTGGGGAAGCTCCAAATAATTTTATAAAATGTTTAAAGAACATAAAAGATTTGTTAAATAAACAATAAAATTTAATACTAGAAATTGTCCTGCTACCTTTTGGGACAATATTATTTTTATACGAATATCTTGAAAATGACTACTTAATACGAAATAGTACTATGTATGAATATTAAAGAAAAAAACTTAGATAATTTTCTGTCGAATCTAAATTTAGAGTTAAGAATTTTCTTTTTTAGTATTATATAATTTTAAAGTAAGCTTCTTTAAAGAACGTTTTCCTTTCACTTATTACAGGGTTATTATATTTTATTATTATATATATATTTATATATTCACAAGGTGTCCTTTTATGTCCTATCGTCATATTGTTATAAAATTTCAAAATGGTTTTTTTGTCTTTTATACAAAAATAGTTCTTAAGAAACACTACGTCGTTTAATATGCTTATAAAATTATCACAACAACTCCACGTACATCTGCGCCGAGTTTCAAATAGTTGGTAAAGGCTTTTAAACCATTGTGAAATTTTATGACAATATGACAATAGGACAAATAGGACACCTTTTGAATCACCTAATTATATATTAAAAAAAATTAGCCTGTTGCTCACATAGTTGACTCGAGGCTTTATCTGGGTGGTGCTTTTTTTGGGTCGATAGCCCTTATTATTTTGCGGCTATTATGTTAAAAGTATTTAAAACTTACCAAAACGTTGAAATGGCAGTTTCAGTCCAAAAAATTACTAAATTTCTGAAAAGTAGTTTTTGGATGTCCATACGATTTTACAATCACTTCGGTTGCGGTCTTATACAGGGTGTCCGCCGGCAAGGCATACTTTCTTTTTTTTAATTTTTGATTTAACGAAAGAAAATGGATCTTAAATTGATAAATGTTTTATATAATGTTGGCAATGAAATACAATATCAGATAAATATCCGGCTCTGTTAGCCTCACAAATGTAATCCATTTTGAACACATTTTTCATTACACTCTCACACATTTCACGCAGCATTTCAATCATTTAATCTCGAATATTTTTTTGAGGTGCTCCAGCGTTTCTGATTTCTTTGCACAAACCTTGCCTTTCAGATATCCCCACAAAAAGAAGTCCGGAGCAGTCGAATCGAGCGAATGTGGAGGCCAATCAATACACCATTTCTTGAAATAACTTGCTGTGGAAAAAAGTCTTACAGTAATTCTTTGTAATCTTGGCTGTCAGCGATGTGGCACCGTCTTGTTGATACTACATGTTGTCCAAGCCCAAATCATGCAGTTGTGGCATTAAAAAGTTTTCAATCATATCATTGAGTTACTGTTACGCCTTTTTCAGTTTGAAAAAAGTAAGGTGCAATTATTTCTCCTGACCAAATTGCATACCAGACTGTCACTTATAATGGATGCAAAGGTGGCCGATGAATAATTTAAGGGATTTCCATTGCCCAAAACTGACTATTCTGTTTATTCACGTATCCATTCAAATGAAAATGTGCATCGTGACTCATTAAGATTTTTTTGATGGAATTTGGGGTGTCATGTTTTAAAGATTAAGTCACGTTGGTTTACTGAATAGTTTTCAATAATAAATTCGCTAAGCCTCCACTTTACGACTGTCGAATATAAACTGTCAAGACTAGTGTTTACCAAAATGGCAGCAAAACAAATTAGTATACCTTGCCGGCGGTTACAATTATTTTTCACAGTTTCCAGTTTTTTTTGGCACTTTTTCATCCTAACTTCAGCGTCCATGAATATTTCTAAGTTAATTTTTGCATTATTGTAAAAAAAATTTAAATTATTGGTTATGTCGAAATTAAAAAAAGCGATTTTAAAAGGTACTAAATAACAAAAGAGACGAAATTTATTCTTTTAGGGTTCGAATTTAAAAATTTTATACAAAAAACGTATTAAAATTATTTATTCGGTTCTTTTTTTATTTCAGTTAAAAAAGTTGTTAAACATCTTTTAAATGTGGTGAGTTGTCAAAATAATATACAATGAGAGTTTGGTTTTTTTCATTAAATAACAAAATCAATTTTCGTTAAAATATTTTCCTCATCTGTTCCACGGTGTTAAGTTAATTTTCAATTATATTCCTGTATTGTGTCTTCTAACTTCTTATACTGTGAAATTTGTAACGTTAAGGATGACAATTTTTGTAAAATGCTCTGCCATATACATATGTATATGCCTCAAAAAAAAAAACAACTTAAACGAGTTTATTTAAGAAAATTTGTTTATAAAATTATTTTTAAGTTGCAGAAATATAATAGTATTGGGCCCATCTTCAATAGTATTTATCAACTCTAAGTCACTTCCTGAGTCTACGAATGTATGTCCGTCCCTCTGTCCGGTTGAGTGCTAGTCATCTTTCAAACAAAGTACAAGTTGCACTTAAAAATAGTTTGATATAAGTTGTCACAGATAATTTTTTGGCATAGGCACCAAGGCTTGTGATTATTATTGGTTTATTTTTTAATATAGCCCCTTCACAAATATCCTGCCGTTATTAGCACTTTTGGCTATAACTGTTCCGATTATTCTTATATCTTAAATCAGTATATAAAACATCTTATTTCATCGGAACGAACAATTGTTGATATCAGTGTAACGAAAGTATGTCCATTATTCTTTGGACTCGTTTGCCCGCAACAAAAACCGAAAGATACCAATGACTGTCTTAGTAGCCCTACATCACAGTTTGGTTGATAAATTGGAACAGCTTTGTCTGAACACGAAGGGCCTGACAATAATGGCAAACTAAGCTGCTAACCAGCAGTAGTTCCACTAGGTTTCTCAATGAAACTTTGGTGGAAGACCATAAGTTTTGTCTAGAATTTTTAATGCATGCGTAGAGTGAATTTGTCAAGTTCTTGATTATTTCCCCCACATTGAACCTCCAAGACTGCTTAGGTACTCTGTGTGGCTAGCGAAAGCTTTTTTTATCTGGCTAACCCGTTTGTCCCCATTACCTTTACCCAGTACCCAATAGATTTTATATCGAAATGTAGTCTGGTGCCTTTCTAGGTGGTCTTTTCATAGCATATGTAACACCAACGCATCGCATCTTACCTCACTATGCATCTATGTGTTAGAATGGGCAGTTGTACAATCATTGAATAAATCTAGCTTATATTTTACAGTCACAAGTCCAAGCTCTTTCTTGTGTAATTTTTCGTGATCCTCTCCTGTTTATTTCTCCTCCATGAAGCTTGTTATTCAAGATATTTAACCTCATATGTTGGTATAACCTCAATTAATGCTATCTATCTATAAAAATCGGATAAATACACCATTGTTAGATTATTAATGAAAACAGTGAGTGCAGCAAATGGAATAAGTAACTCATTTATATTGGTTCAAATACATATATCTACGTCAATATATGAAGGATATCAAACAGAGTTGAATTTCTGTTCATAGAATGCCTTTAAAAAGTTTAAAACTTTCAAAAAATTTTCATTGTTTATAAACTTTTACTTAGTTTTAGATTTCAAACAATGGAACAGTTTTATGCAATTTTATCAATTTGTTGCATCGCATTACCAAGTCTGTTGGTTTTAAAGAATATACAAATTACATGTAAATTGAGCCACATACATATGTATGTAGTAGGACAGCATATACGTGTAGATATGTTACTTTATATCTTATTCTTATTTGTTTTCTTTTTATTTACCAACTGCATCGATATTTTCTATTCCATTTTTTCTTCTATTTTCTCCTACTAGACACATACAAACAAGTATTTATGTACGTGTGTAAATGTTCGCTAAACATTTTTTTTCGATAAAAGCTGCAACATATGGATAAGGATATGTTTTCGTTGTATGAGTGCCTTTAAAGTGGTATTGTTTAGGTTGTTTTCAAAATCGGTCATTTGTCCTACGGCGACTTAGAAAACTTTAGTAACCAAATCCCTACAGAGTTGGTAAAAAAGATTTGACTTATTTATTTTTTTAATCAATTCGAAACAAAGTCAATTTCATTTTTAAAATCCTTAAATACCAAAGAGCTGCTAAAGTATTTACTGGTGG
The DNA here is from genome assembly GCA_963583895.1 of Melanophora roralis. Classification (NCBI taxonomy): domain Eukaryota; kingdom Metazoa; phylum Arthropoda; class Insecta; order Diptera; family Rhinophoridae; genus Melanophora; species Melanophora roralis. The sequence continues at coordinate 41,761,960 of OY757189.1, read as the reverse complement.
GAAAATTTTAAATTTTGTCAACAATTAATATATAAGTACTTTAAACAATTTTGATTAAATTTTTTGTAATTACTTTGCAACGTTCGTTTTGCAAGTAGTCTTCTTAAGTATAGTTGCAACATTATTTATTTATTAATTTTTTTTTGGAAAAATTTTTTTTTTCTCTTTACTCCCCTAAGTTCAGCCAACAACATACTTGCAATTATTTTTTTTGCGGATGCCTTTAGAATTGTAAAGGCTTAATAAAATGCAACAGCTTTTGGTTAAATATCTATTACATTACCTGAAAGCAATCAGGGCTATTTTGATTACACCTTTAGAATAAAAAATTTAAAGAATTTTAAAATAGTTTGATATTAGTCCTTGACAAGCTCCGACAATCTTAAACACTATTTATTATGTCTTGTATTTTAAGTGATGGTGCAGAATATTTTGTTTATAAATCTGGAAGGTAGTTTGTATGTGTTAAAACATTTGTGGGAATTGCAGTGTTTGGTTTTTATAAAAAGGAAAATTTTGGAATGTCTGTCGTTTAGCCTATTTTTTAAAGCAATTTCTTTAAATGTAATTAATATTTTATTTTTTTTTTATACCGAAAACAAATAACTAGGAAAGCATCTGGTTGGTTTTGAGATTACGGGCTAATTTCAACGTATTTTTCAGTGTCGAAATTATTTTGCAAAATTACGTATTTTAAAAAGTTTACTGCATTTATTACGATATATAGATGCATAACAGTTTTCTAAAACTTTAACTGATTTTCTCAACTTTTTTTAACAATTTTCCCAGTCAACTAGTAAATTAAAATTTTTTTTTATAAAAAGTGGAATTATTTTATTTCCATTGTGATTTTAAAAAACCATTCACTAAACTTTCATTTCTATTATAATTGTCATTCTCTTGGCCATTTTTGTTGACAGGATAATGACAAATACAGAAAATAACACCTTTATATAAAAATTTAGGTTCTTGCCTTTAAAAAGTATGAATCAAGAGTTTACATTAAAAAGGGTTTTAAATGTATATATCTAGTTGTTTCTAGTAACATTTCCAGTTGGTTTTACTAAAATAATTTTTCCAATGGAGATGATCACTTGGCAAAATTTTTTTTATTTTACGGTGACTTTGTATAAAATTTTTGTCTATATTTGTTAGAAATTTAAATAAATTTATGTGAAAGTGGAGCTGGAAAGAAAGGGGGGGAGTGATATTTGAAGATTTGATAAAGCAACAACAAAAGAAAATCAAGGGGGTTTGTAATACATTTTCCCGTTAATGGCGACTCCGGGGAAGTTGCAGGAGTTTTTACCCTAAATTTTTTCAAATTTTGTATGGCAACCCCGTTAAGGGCTGGAGATAGGGAGTTAGTATGTTTTAAGAAAATGATTGGGAGGAAAAATTAGTTGGGGACGATCTTACATTTGGCCTTAATAGAAGCTTACTTGAAGCTTTGAGAGCGATTTAAATTATTTTAAAAAAAAATTAAACTTTGTATAACAACCATGTTAGGGGGAGGAGATAAGGTATAAGTATGTCCCACAAAAATGTTTGCAAAAAAAATTAATGGAAGTAGGTATTACATTTCACCAATGTAAGGGCAACTCCGTGCAGTTGTAAAGGTTTTTATGTATATATTTCGATAGCGAAATTCTCGCAAGTACACCCAATGTTTTGAAAGCACAAACCAGTCCGCAAAATATCAAGGGGCTCTAGAAACTTGATGTCAACAGATAAACAGACAGATGGCCACAGCGCTAAACCAACTTTCCTTTCTATAAGGTTTAAGAAAATATATATTTTAGGGGATCTCAAATGGATATTAAAGAAATTTCAAACGGAGCGACAAACTAATATATACCATTATTACTAATGTAAAGTTTATAACAAAGAAAACGTAAAATTATTTATCGAACTGTTTCTTGAAAGAAAAATTAAAAAAAAATTAACAAAAAACGTACCCTAAAATTTTTGTATTTTTTTGTAACAAAATTTAAAATCAATTGAATAAAACTAAAACTTTTCTTTTTATTTGTCTAAAAACTATTTAATATTTTGTCTTACGAAATCGAAAATATTTTTTCTTTTGCTTTCGTTTAGTAAAGGATAAGAAAAAAAACCAAACAACGGTGTTATACGATGATACTGTTGCCCTAAAGACAATGCCACAAGGAAAGTGTATAAATTTTTTTTTTACTGGTTTGTTATTGTCCCTATTTGTTGTCTTAACTTTGGAATAGTTGTTTTTAAATATTTGTTGTTGTTGCAATTTGTATACTGTTAACTTGTCACTTACAGACAACAATTGTCACATTAGCTTTTTTACATGTGTGTGTGCAAAAAAAGTAGTTTTTTTTAACTTTAAAAATGTCGGAATTAAAAAAACAAAAATGTAAAACCTTTTTTGTGTTTAAAATTTCTTAAAAAGTAAACGTATTAAACTTATTGAAGCCACAAAAACTGCATGAAATTGTGTTAAGAATCATTTTAGTAAAAATCAATTGGGGTTTTTACTTGAATTGGATTCTATTTGAAAATGGTTTTGAAATATATTAAAATCTATTTTTCTTGAAAATACTCCCATAAAATTTTTGTTTGTAGGCGAGACCTGTCTAAAAAAACAAAAATTTATTGCAATTAATTTCATGAAAATTTTATCGTATAAATGTCTTACACCTAATGTTTAGGTACGTGTGTATATATGTCTGTGATCACAATCAATAAAGGTATAAGTCGAAATAAATACTTTTAAACTAATTCAATTTTATTATTTAAAAAAGTGTTTGAAACAAATTTAATTATGATTAAGGAAAAAAAATGTAAGAGAAATGTGAGTTGAAAGAAAATATTAAGCTTTTTTAGCTGGTTATGATAGCACATAAAAACCGTTTTTTGTTTTATTTTAGTTAGGCAGTTTATGTTTGTGACCACAGTTGTATTTTAGATATAACTTTATAAATCGTTTAAATTTTTTATTATTTTTTTTTTTTTTTTTTAATTAATATCATAGATATTTTCATTTCAAATTGGTTAGTTTTAAAAACACAACCTTTATTTTGGTTAAAAAACCTTCATTTTAAAATAGTTAAGGAATTTTTTTTTAAATTGCTTTTGTAAATTTTGAATCTTTGTGACTTTTGTAAGGATGTTGTTGCTAATCGAAAACTCATAGTTTGCCACCCTTTTCAAAATTATTTGGTTTCGCCAGGTCTCACATCGTTGAATAGTTATAAAATGTTTAGAAAGCTGACACAACTCTAGAGTATCCATTCAAACATTTTTTGTTTAGTCGAAGAATTTTAGTCAAATTATTGCTCGAGTAAGAAAAATGGCGCGTTCCGAATAACAAATAGCTTAAACGATATACATCGAATATTCGGCTACTCGAACTAAATTAGATTTACTTTCAATTCTCCTCTATTTTACCAATCGTTTTGCCATTTTCTGCCTCCCGTTAACGATATTAACAAAACCGAGCGCAATGTAATCATAAGTCTTTAAAATATGTGGTTTCGAAAGTATTTTTGAATCACAAAATGTTATACACATGGCTATGTATGTTCACCATTTTCTAACGCATAAAGTACTTAAATATATGCCGTATTTTGGAATGCTATTGGTAGGTCGAATTGTCTGTTAAATCAGTCTTTTGAAGGCCAATAATGTTTCACGGAATGATTAAAAATACAATAACAGTCAAAAATATTTTTTGAGAAAATGTCTAATACATTAAGAGCTTGCATAATCTCTGAAACTCTTAAGCCACAATTTCAAAATAGTTGCAAGTAACAGAAAATCAAGAAAATGGGGTAAAATAAGGGAACAAGCCAAGACACTTTAATAGCTTTTTATGTCCAAATTGTAAATAAATACTTTAAAAGGAAATTGTTTTTGCACAGAAAGTAGATAGTCCTAAGATAATATGTGAAGCTTGATTAATCTTCAAAACAACCAACTTAATATTGCGACTAGATAATGGTCTGTATTTGGTACGACTGAAAAGGTATTTAGCTACTGAAATCCGTTGAGACCATCAAAGACAACACATAAATAGTAGTTGTTTTGATAGATTTAGAACTCTCTCTCTCTCTATGCTACGTGTCATACTCGAGGTTTATTTGATTATTTTTGGCATTGAAATATAAAAAGTTTTTGGATGACAAGATACCAAATTACGGGGTTTGTCTTTGCTAACAAGAACATACCGAACTATTTTTTCTGAGCAATAAACCAACAAGATTTTAGACCGTGATGGACGGGAAAACAGACGTTGGTGGTGGCATTTTCAATGCACGGACAGGAGCCCGGATTTTGTTCAGACTTTCTGATAAATGCAATGTGTTACAGGGTGAACTCTTAGCAATTGACAAAGCGGCTAACTGACAACAATACTACAATGTACTCGTCAGTAATATCACGTTTCTCATTGGCAGTCAAACCGATATAAGGGTTCATTACTGATGCATATTTTACACTATAAATAGTCTGTCCATGCAAGGCATTTTTGAACCAGGTGGCGATGTATTTTAAAATCCGTTTGGTGTGAGTGAAAGGACTGTCTTGCTGAGACAGAGACAAAGATGGTGCGAACCGGAATGATGTATGTTTCTCTCTCTTTCCGCATTGATAATTACACGAGCAATTGGTAAAGTCTAGAAAGGCCAATGAAACTACATGAATAAACACTAGGATAACCTGGCTGAGAAAAGATGCGACACATTTTTTATACCTTCTATATCGAAAAAAACGGAGACTTATGAATTCTCTGGCCACAATATCCAACCACTGTTGATTTGACATAATATTTAAGTTGTTATTACCTTTCGTCGTTATCTGTAAAAGCTGTCATGACAAAGAGAATATTGAAATTTTCCAGCGCCTCTTTTGAGTCTCTCCGGCATTGGATAATATTCTAGTCAGACACTTTGGTGCCAACAGACTAGATAGATAGCCTCTCTGATGTGGCCATCATCCTTTATCAGTAATATGGGCTTTTTTGGCGATATGCCAGTAACTAACCAAAAAATGCAACATAAGGATAAGCAGACAAATAAAAAAAATCTGTCTGGGCAGACGAAGATAGAACTCAATAATCCTTAAATGTGTAGAGTGCGAGATAAGGCTAGTCTTTGTTTGCTGTGAGAGAATGCACCCATATGTATATAAGCCAATTTAACGAATTGACGATGATGTCTCAGCTCTAAAGGCATACAAGAAGGAACCTACCGATGGAAAAAGTCAACAAAAGCTATGTTAAAAATACCAGGAGCAGCAAAAAAAAATTTGTCTCTAGTTTCAACAAGCATGCAAAAGACAGAAAGAATACAATAATGCGGTAAATGTTCGGTATAAAGGTTACCGAGAAAAGGCTTTTCAATGAGTTGCTTAAACGGAAGGAAAAATCATGCAATAATGCTTTGCAGCTTACTTTAGTGTCCTTGCGGTACCTGAAGAAAAATTTTAAGGAAAAAAACATTTATTTCTTTTTATTTATATTTTATTAAATATTTTTATAAAAAAAATATGTTGTTGTTATTTTTACTCTACTTAAACCAATGTTGTTTTGTATTTTTCTTCAAATATTTCCTGCTTAACTTCCTTTAGTTTTGCATTTGCTTCTGACCAATCTGCAGAAAAATAACACTATTAACTGATTTAATGTGATATAAATTTACAAAGAGGCAAACTGAAAATAACTAAATGCCAAACGAAAAAATATACAATTTATTGAAGAAAAATTTAAAAATAAGAAATCGTATATTTTTTTCAATTCCTTTTACTTAACAAAATACAACAAATTGCAACAACGGCATATTGCAATTTGAAATAATATCTTTTAAAAGTTTTGGCATATTACTTTTACAACGACTAGCATCACTGCTGCTAGAAATCTGCAACTTAAACCAAGTGTTGGACAAAGCAAAGGAAAATTTGCATCAGTGTGTGTTTTTAACTTGCATTTACACATACATTCATACCTACATTCAATAGCACGAGGGCAAGAAATACTGGTAGAAAGAAGTCTTTAATACTTAGAAAATAACAAAACGTGTTACAGATGTATGAAGGTTGAGAGGTTGTTGTGTTTTTCTTGAAATTGTGTATTGGCTGGAGGAAAGTGCATAAAGTTGTGACTTGAAATGCCAACTTACCAAATACTCACAGCACCGAACACAAAAAAATGAAAAATAAATAAATAAATAAAAAAATTATTGAAAAAGAAATGAAACGCAAATATTTTCACAATTATCCCAGTGGTAATCGATGCAAATAAACAAAATAAAAATATTATAATTATTTACACTTGATACCCTATACTATGCAATATAATAAAAATGTATTAAACTAAATATTTATAACACTTTTTGTGGAACTAACGCACAAGCAGTACAAGTTATAAGCTGCTCAAGTTCATATAAATGCATCCAAAAAAGAGAATTCCTCCCGAAAAACTTAAAAATTTTTACCACAAATTAAAAAATAGTGCAGCTGATATTCATACTCTACGTACAAACCCCTGCGCATAAAATTTTAAAACAGTTTGGCTACGAAATCGGTACATAATTGATGGTTATGACAACCTAATCTCTTTCTTTTGTTCTTTATGTAAGAAACCTTGATTTATACCAACTTTAGCACAAACAAACCGATTTCTATTGAATTGTTCTGTAGTAAAGAAACGACAATAAGTAAATCTCTTGTCAAAGTTAGAAAAATGATCTGCAAGTAGCGCTGGATATCATTCTCATCTTCTTTCCGTTGATGTTTTTTTAGATGGAATAGCGGCCAAAAATTAACTAAGGCTCAGTGGGGCATGATTATGGAAGAGTTAAAAGGACACTCTAACATTATAGGAAAGGCCACACGGGCACCAACTCCTGAGTCAGTCAGCTTTGCCTGACTAAAGGGTCATGAGGCCTGACTTAGAAACTAAGGACTGTAAATTAAGGGCTGTAATTGATCGTAAAAAATAAATAATAAGAAATATATGCACTCCTTACTAATGGTAAGAGCTTAAACATACTCCCGCGGCCGCAGCCAAAATATTGCATACAGAAGTAAGGCTGTCTTGTAGACCTAGAAATAAAGGTAACCTTGGCTTTTACAAAAGAAGGCCTTAAAAGACGCATTACATCAAGTTAAGACTTTTGAAAATTAAGTTATGGAGCGAGCCAGTAAAGCAATTAGTTTAGTGATTATTTAATAAGGTTATGGGCTTTGAACAAGAAAGGCCAGGTTGACATGGATGGTCTCTAAAACCTTTACATACCTTCTAGGTTCCTATCGCTACCTTAAAAAAAGAATTTGATAAAACGACTCGTTTTACTTATCTCAGGTAATTTTTTTAGGTTTTCAAGAAACTGATACCCTACAAAGTTTGCCGTAGAGTACAGGAGTACCACAGGGTTACACAAGATGAGCTCTAAGGTATTTTTTTCACAGAAGCTGCAATGATCTGTGAATTAAAAACAAGGACCTGGGACTGCAATCACTGGTGTATAAGGGTAATAAAAACGTCATCATTCCGGGGTCATAAGATCTTTTTTAAACCTCAGTTTAGTCTTAAAGAAGTTGTATTTATTTAAACCCTCACAGAATGATCTTAACTAAACTTCCATTGCATTCTTAAAAGGAAAATTGAAACCTTCTTTCTTTAGTTAACCAGGCATCGAATTCCGCTCAATACCCCTGCGTCCTGAACCGTGCAAATGTACACCTCTCTAACGGCACATAGTCGGCCAATAGGTTTCTTGCATACCTGAACAGCTGAAGAGTTTTGAAAATTTTTAAAGATGACATTGGTCCTTGCCTTAGTATTAATAAGCATATTCACCTAAGAATTCTTAATCTGGGAATACGGGACAAGGTCAGTGGTGGTATCTGTCTGAAAGACATTGCAGTCATCAGGAAGCCTGTGCTATTTACTGATGCCCACCTCTTGAAAGAAATCGCTCTAACATTATAAATCAATCCAATAAGGAGTTATAGGTCATGTGCTCCAGGGACATTTTTGCTCCAAAATTATACATTTTCTATTTCCACTAATCTTTTCATATCCCTATGGTACATATACGATGCACCTGTTGCATTCATTGTAACAACAGGACTTTACGTAATACCTTTTTTAATCAGGTTAACATATTAAACATTTAAAATTAGATTAAGAAACGCTCTACAAGTGAAATGTTGAACACAAGCAACAGACAGCCCCGAAAGCCTCAGTGCGCACTCTAGGTGTATACTGGTTGATATTGGACTAGGTAGGGTTCTCCTGAAAAAATAGGGCTAATTGCAAGTTTCCTTGACTAAGCCTTACAAGGGCTAGCTGGAAAGGGTACTAATCTATTTCCTATAGAGAGTAGATACGATCTAATGTACATAATTAAGGGGCACTGTGGGGAGATGGAAATACTACGAACTACTGTGGCTTCCGAAAAGATGATGAGAAATGAGAGACCACGAACGACCCACTGGTTGTAGGTTAGAGAACGTTGTAGAATTATTGAAGAAAGTTGGCTGACTAGGTAAATAAGAAATTTTCCACACAGTTAGCGCTTTCACCTAAGTCGGCGGTAACAAGGCTTATTATTTCTTCACCCACGTAAATGTCTTAAGCTTCTTTTTATCTTTCTTCCTTAAATATCTTTCTCTTTTTTCTTTTAGTATTTTCTTCTTCTGAACTGAAGTGGCAAATTATTCTTTGTCACTAATCTTCGCAACCTAAATTACCATAGTAATATGAAAGAATAAGTAGAAGACTTAAAAAAGAATATGAGAGTAAATAGAAAGCTAACCAGAGCCTAGCTTTTTCAAAGCTTGGTCTCTCACTGCCAATCTCCGAGCCACCTGATCCTTCTGAAAAATACGAGGATATGTTTTAGTTTACACTTTCAAACACCACTTAGTTCCTTGTGAGATATTTGGTTTTAAAAGTTCGGCTACTGCTTTTTATTTTTAATTCATTTAAAATATTAGGTTATGGCTGTTTTAATCCTCAAGTCGACCTCAACCTTTACGCATTTCTACCTTTAAAGAGACAATATTCTTATAGTATAATTGTTGTTGTATTTTGTGATGTCCTTTGGTAATAATATCGAACAAATTGAACCTAGAAATCTAAGGAATTGTCCAAGATTCATTGAGGTTAATGTTGAGTGTGTCAATGTTAGTCTTCCCATGTTTGCATCACTTTTGCATTAATTTTTGCATCCGGTTATGCAATCGAATCTTGATTTGCTATGCCATGGTGCCAAGCAACATCGTTCTTTGGGTTTCTTTAATTAAAATAATTGAAAATTTTAACTTTTTAAATTTTTTTTATCATAAAATCTATATTGTATTTATATAAGTATACATAAATAAGTGTGGCGCGTTTAGTTATACATCTACTGGGTTTCATTCTTTCTTGGTCAGGTCTTCAAAAAACGTAAATAAATATATAATAAAAAATTAAATTAAGCTGGGCTGATGAAACAAGTGCAAGGAAGTTGTTGTGTAGTTAAAGTGTAAAAAAATATCTTTATAAGAGAATATTATTTTAGGTATTTTCTATAGAAAGTTAATTTTTTTTTGCTAGATAGAAAGCAATAAATAAGTAATAATACTGGCACGTTTTTCAGGAAAATTTTTATTATTTAATTTTTAGACTGAAAACAGAGATGCAGCAGTTCCTTATTTTACCTTGGAATATAATATGCTACTTAATTTAAATAAAATTTCCTGTTTAGCTAGTGAAACCTTAAAACCTTTTTGAATGTTGCGTTAAAAATATGCCACGGAGAATTAGATATCATTCTTTCGATTTTTTTAGGCATCAAATTTGTTCTCTTTAATTTTAATAATAGTATATTATTATTTTCTATATTTTTCCTCAAAATTATGAAGAGCTTTTTCCGTGAAATTTTCAAAAATTAAAATTGACAAGAAAACTATTATGTAATTCATAAGGTTAATAGTGCATAAGTTTTCGTTCATTTATTTTTATCCTATGACCCTTAAAGACATTTATGAGCACTGAAAGAAGTTGAGCGATCAACAAATGTTTATTGGTTTCTTTGTTCTAAGAATACTACATTAAAAAATGCAAATCCAAATTGGTTTTGGGGATTTTATTTTCCCTATATTTTTATCTTTATGCGAACTTACAATAAGTAGTCAAATCTTAAAACTTAGTAGTTATTATAAATCCAGCCAGTTCTACACAAAAATTTAAGTTCTCATAACAAAACTTATTCATTTTAATGGTTTCATCTAAGCGCAATAGTATTGCTTCTTTTCATACGAGTATGTCTTCTATGTTGTAAAATTTTTTGAGCGAGCGGATTTGAATGTGTTTCCAGTTTATTTTAATACTTTTCCACATAGTTTAGGATTTTGCATTTAACTTGCGGAACTTGTAGATCATTGTGAATTTTGGTATTTTTAATATACCAAGGAGCACCAGTTATCATTTTTTGTATTTATGACGGCGTTAAAATCTTTCTATGTTGGATGTGGAAGCAGGGCCCCATAATTGTATGTTGTAGCACCAAATTGGTTTTAAAACCGATTTTTAGAGTAGAAGCTTACAACCGCATCTTTATGTATCTTCCATGTTTTGCCAAAACTAATAATGAACTATTTATTTCCGACATTAAATCGTACAAAATGCCAATTAAAGCGCTAGTTTGGCGAAGGCCCCATTAAACACAGGATGTCGGCGGGCAAGGTATATTATTTTGTTTTGTCGCCATTTTGGTAAGCATTAGTCTTGACAGTTCACATTTAACAGTCCTGAAGTAGAGATGCGGCAAATTTTTTGTAAAAAATATGTGGCAAACCAACGTGTTTTAATCGTTAAAATATTTAATCAAAGTCAATCATTGGTTACTAACACAATTTATTAAAAAAAATCATAATGAGTGAATGGATATGGGAATAAACAGAATAGTTAGTTTTGGATAATGGAAAACCCTCAATTTATTTATCAGTCGACTTTGCATTCATTAAAAGTGACAATCTCTTGTGGAATTTGGTCAAAAGAAACCATTGGATCTTACTTTTTTGAAACTGAAAACGGCGTAACGGCAACTGTAAATGAGAAGCGATATTGTAATATGATTGAAATTTTTAACTGCATGTTTTCTGCTTGGGTAACATATGGTATCAGCAAGACGATACCACATCGCATACAACCAGGATTACAATGGAATAACTGCGAAACTTCTTTCCACAACAATTTTTTTCAAGAAATGGCAATGTTGATTGGCCTTCACGGTCCCCTGATTTGAAAGATTCGGACCTTTTGTAGGGATCTGAACATCAACGTTATGCAAATGAGCCAGAAACGCTGGAGCAACTAAAACAAAATAATGAAATACCGCGTGAAGTGTGTGAGAATGTAATGAAAAATGTGCTCAGAAGAGCTCGCATTTGTGAGGCTAATAGAGTTGGATATTTATCTGATTTTGCATTTTATACATAATTGCCCCCATTAACTAAAACTTTTATCAATATAAGACACATTTTCTTTTATTTAATCTAAAATAATAAAAAAACAAAGTAATATACTTTTCCGGTATAGCCACCAGCAGCAACAGAAAGAAATATAAGCATTGTGAAGCATTTTTGGACTGCCTTTAAAGCTTTCTCATATAAAAAAGATATTGACAAGTGTTGTAACCTTTCTTGTATCATTCTTGAGTACAGACGTTAAGGGTTTTACGTGAACACCTACCCTGCGGGCAACAGTTCACGGTGATTTTAACACTTGGTGGAAACAAAGCGTTTATCAACGCCCCTAGAATGGCTCGGCTAAACCACCTAGGTCACAATTCTCTTCCATGACTCTGTGTGAGCCATAACAGACCCCTGGCTGAGGAGTTGGGCTATCTTAACCAAAATTCCGTCTCTAGTTTCGATCTCGCCTTTCACGATCAAAACAGATCCGCGCCGACAAAACACATCTTCATACGCTTGTGAAACAGCACCCAACCTTAAGCAAGAAAGATTATGATTACGATATTGCACCCAACAAATGCTACACCAAGCTCTGTTTGAAGGATCTTTTTATTAAAACAAATCAATTTCTCCAATTTCTTCAGCGCTTTATAACCTTCTTACCGCCAGTCATGACCTAATCACGCACGTGCTTCAACATGCCAATACCAGCTATTTCATTATTTGTTAATACTCTGACGGGATCTTGTTTTAGATCCTGGGGATCAGCCATAGCCAGTTTCCCTATTCACCTACCCACTTATACGTTTTCAGCTATTAGCTTACTTCATCAGTTGCTTATGTGCCTAGGTAGACCCGCCAAAACTAAAGCCTTTATCTTGTAAACCTTAAGTTCATATAATACCGCTTACGCGATCACTCAGGGACGCGCAGAGCACGGACCCCAGCATATAAACTTTCGTTCTCAGTTGCCCCGCTTGGGGATAACCACAGCCACCACGTAAACTCCCGAAGGAGACCTCACCATTAATCACTACATGCACTGGTAAGAACATGGGGCCAACTGATTCCAGTAGTACCAGATAGGACTTTGGCCAGCCTCGAAAATCTACTTCCGAACAATTCCTACCAATTTCTATTTAACACATATATGGTATTGGTACCCTTAAAACCTTGTATTGTGGTGCCTTTTATTGGTGATGTACATGTCACAGCGACAACAAGGACAACCTGACTCAAGCCAGACCAGTAAGTTAATAACCACTGATCTTTTTAAGCCCAAGACAAATTATTTTCAATTTAACCATGTCTGTTAGCCTTTCAGTACACTGAAAGTTACCCGGTTGATATCACGAGGAGGTAGACTTAGGCACTTGTGCTGATAAAAGGTTACTCGGGGCCCTCCTCTTATATACAGCACTTTTATTATTTTTGCAGATATTATCAATTACATTAAAATTATATTTACACATTAGAGTTTTCTCTTTAACTAATTTTTGATTTACATATCGCACACTAAGTCATAAACATTCACAACTTAAAATCAATATTATTTATTTGTCTTCCTTCTACATTATACAGAATGGGTCCAGTTGTATAACCAATATATATTCACCAGTAAAAGAAACGTGTCAAAATTAAATTCACTGAAATGCAGAGAGATTTTTCGTTTACCCTAAAGATTTTATCTGGGAACTGAAAGAAAGCAGTTTTTGATTTAGAGTACGATATATTATGATATTGTGGGGAGCTTTATATCCACCTTAAATATTGGGTTAACTTAAAAAAGTTTGGTTAATTAATTTTTTAACTGTAGCTCGTGGGCGAATTATATAGGTGAACTAACTAGAGGAACTGCTCCCCAACTGATACTCTCCTTATGTCAAAATTTCATACTCTCTCCCCCTTTGGTATATATAACCACAAAGTTTTCTCCGAAATGCATTCACCTATTATTATTAAATCACGCTGTCGAAGATGAGTTTGGCAAATTCATTTATTTAAAAACAAATTCATGTTTTTAAAACCTTGGCTTACTTTATTTATTCATAACATGAGTATTGTAGCTATTCCATTAATGCATAATTAACTAAAGATACTTACTTTATATGTTTAACAAAACAATGACTACCCGTAGTAACGTTAAATAAAAATAAGAGCTAAAATATCGATTAAATACAATATTTTATTAGCCTTTTTACTTATGACCAGGAAATCATCAAAACTAAGAAATTCTGTCTTAAGATTGACATTTCTGCTTATTTGGTCTTAAATATTGTCAAACTGATGTTAAATCATTACGTTTAGCATCCCTGAATATAAGAATTATTTTCCAACCACTATATAAAATACTTAGGTGCATATTAAATTACCATTTTATCTGCTTAAAATATTTTGATTAAGTTAATCTATTTGGTATTAACGCTTCTTATATGTGTGGTCTTAAAGCTCAAGAACACTTCAGTTTTTTGCAATATTTTCTACATCATTAGAGAAATATAAATCAATACATATCGAACATACATACATACTAATTGATATTAAATAGTTCTTTGTGTGTTTGAAATAATTTTATTATACTTTATTTGGTTGCCTTTTTTTATTGCTTGATTCTTGTCTAGTCGATATGAATTAAGTTTTTTATAAAATGGATGCGATAATGCAACTTTAAAGTAAGGTTAAAAGGGTACAAAAATTTGTCATTTTCTTTTGTTTTAAGTGCAAATATTTTCCCACATACAAACACCTTAGTTATACGGCAATTAACACATATTTAAGACATGTAAGCAAAACAAATAAGAAAATAATAAGTTTTTTTCTTAAAATAAACTTCAGAATCTTAATGAAACCAATTCTGTATGAGATTCACAAATATAATTTATTAGCAAATATTATGTTGAGGGGTTAGAATGATCTAGGAATATGTTTAGGAAGGAAAACTAATAGGGGTCTGTCATAAATTTTATTCCTCTAAGGGCGATTACGGGGAAATTGTAGGGTTTTTTACTTAAAATTGTTCAATTTTTTTACGGTAACCCTGGGAAAAAAACCCTAAGTGGGGTCAGTCTTACATTTGACATTTTTGTTGCACGCTGAAAGCTGTAAGAGCGATTTGAAAAAGTTTAAACTTTGTATGGTAACCCTGTTAGGGGGCGGAAATAAGATGTAGGTATATTCCACAAATTTCAGTTATTGAACGATTTTGTTGAGTTTCAGTAGCAAGTTTTTCGCAAGTCTGCTTGATAATTCGATACCACATATAGGTCAGAGAAATATTGAGTGCGTAAGAACATTGGTTTTGACAGGATAAGGGCAGACGGTAGACTTTCATGTCTACAGAGATCAAAAAAATATTTACTTTACGGGGTCGCAAATGGATATAAAAGAAACTATAAATGAAATGAGAAATTTATATACCATTACCATCAATGTTAAGGGTACAATTAAACAAGGTTGTTTAGGTTAAACAACGATAACATACAAATATAAAAATGCATCCAAGTGTCGTCACCACTGCCAATTTAAAAAGCATACAGGACAACTTTGCTCTAAGGAAAGAATATTTAGGTTTTTTTTTATGCATCTTATTATGGCCATGTTTTTGCTATAACTTTAAAATAACAAAAAACGGGAAATTTATAATTCCACAAAAAGCTTTGGAAGTATGGGTTGTTGCACAAAATACTTTATGTATGAAATATTTTTTGCGTTTTAAATATGCTATAATTACTAAGGATGATGTTTTTTTTAACGTCTAGTCATTGAACTTAAGACAGCCAAAAAACGTGGTTTCTAAACAAATTTTTTTTTAATGTAACGGGAGCGAACATTTTATCCTAACATATAAAAAAGAAAAACAGACTATTTATTTTTCGATTCCTAACAAATGGAGGGGAATCTAACCATAGAAAACAATTTTTAGAGTACCGCGTTCTTCTCGAAAAATAAACAGACGCGTTTTGTTACTTTTTTGAAAGGGGAGAAGAACTACAATTTGTTATTTTCTAGGTAATCTTGTCGTTTGAAACCAAAAAAAGGGAAAATTTTAATTTGAACTGTGTTAAAGTGGCCTCAAAAAATTTTGTTTGTTCTTTTTAGACCCAAAAGGACTAACAGAGAAAAAAAAATATAATTCAGTTTTTTAAAGTTACCTTTTCTGACTTCTTTTGCAATGACAATTAAAACTTGATCATTATTGAGTTCGAGATTTCTCAAAAAAAAATAAATTTTAACAATAATGTTTTAAATCTAAAATTTGGATGCTGGAATGTAGTTAAAATAGAAGGGATATTTGGGCTGTAGAAGGGTATGTGATGGCAAAAGTACTTTAATAAGCTCCCTAATACTTTTTGCACACAATGTCTAATTTTATAAATCTGGTATATACTTCTTGGTTTTTTCACATCAACTGGACGTTTTTCCGGTTTTGGAAATAATATTTCTAGAAATATTTAGCGAGAGTCTATTCTTAGTATATGCTTAGACATTAAGTATTTTTGGCGGTTTTGATATTATGAGTCTAAAAATATTAGTTCCTCTTTTTAATCTGCTGGCTTACAATTAATATGTAATGATTAGAGCCTTAAAGAAATAAACAAGAGAATAAAAATAGTAATCGGCAAGAATAAATATTCAGTAGTTAATTTTAGACACTTGGAACTTTTTTTTATTTAATTTTAGTTTGTATTTTTAGAGACACAACACGTAGCGGTATATTTTTAAATATCTTGTTTTAAAATAAAATTTCCTGTTTTGAAAAATTATAATAATTAATTTATAGGGTTTGTTGTTGGTTTAGTTTGTCTATATACATTTCATTGGTTCTTACACCAAATCATCAGAAGACTTCAACCCAAATTCTTAAAAAACTCATGAATATTTTTTGCCTTTATATAATAACCTCATTAAACAAAATGAGAATTACTATAAGCAACTAAAACATTCATGTTTTTTTAAGAATCCAACAAACCAATACAGACAAACTTAACCAACAACAAACCCTATAAATTAACAAGGAAATTGGGATTAAATCCTAATTAATATTTTGAAAAGTGTTGTTTAACAACAAGGTTTTGTTTTCGGTAGCCCCTTAATACATTTAGTAATAACCAATGGTTATTCGAATGTAAGGGGAAAAAGAAAATCAAAACAAGCGAATAGCGAATAATGGTTTGTTGGATTCTTAAAAAAACTTGAACGTTTTGGTTTTTTATAGTAATTCTCATTTTGTTTGATTAGGTTAGTATATAAAGACAGAAAATATTCATGAGTTTTTTAAGAAATTGGGTGGTTGAAGTCTACTGATGATTTGGTGTAAGAACCAATAAAATGCATATAGACAAACTTAACCAACAACAAACCCTATAAATTAACAAGAAAATTGGGATTAAATCCTAAATAATATTTTGAAAAGTGTTAATTATAATAATTTCTCTTAATTGAGCTTTTAGTTCGTTATTAAAACTGTGTTAGCTAAGAATAGAAAATTTTATTAAATATTAGGTATATCTGATACAAGCCGAGTGTAACCCGTTTTTAAATCAGCCATGATTTCTCGGCAGAATACTTCTATGCCGTACTAATGTAAGTTGAATGTAAATTTGATTTAATTATAGAAACTTTAAATATACTGGAATTATATTCATATCCCATATTCAATAATAAAATTAAATACTTACCCCCGTATTCATAAAAATTAAAGTAGAGTTATCAAGCGCCTATTTGACGTATGTCTATGGCATTATTGTCAAAAAAGCCCTTAATAAGACTACTTTATTTATTATGAATACAAGCGTTAATATATAAACATGAACGAAATATTATAAAACCAATCATGTTATTAAAATAACAGGATAAAAAATACTTTATATGGTTACCTAAATATAAAACGACCCTTACTCGCATTTTTCAAGCCAAGATTTTTTTACCTAATTGTAAAAAAGAAATAAATGAAAATTTGGCCTTATAAGTTATACGAGTCAAGGCCTCTCTTTATTAAGGTAACCTTATGTAAAAGTTAAATAATAAATTTGTTATCCGATGGAGCATGTAATAGAAAAAACAAGTGATAAATCAAAATATAGTAAAAATAAAAAAATAGGGATTTGTGGGGATTAAGTTCGATCTAAACAATATGGAATATGAATATAACTCCAGTGTTTTAGTTATAGTTAGTGTTTGTTTAATTAAAATAAACTAACGTTCTGCTTGCAGTAGTACCGATTAGAAAGGTGGCTGATTTCACTCAGCAAATAACAGAATTATTTAGCTTTTAATAAAAATTTCCATTCTAAGCTATCACAATTTTATTGATAAACCTAAACCTCAATAAATAGAAATTAAAGGATTAAGCGAATTTTAAAGTTTATATATTTCTTATGTTACCTAAAATTTTTTTATAAATTCCAGTTTTAAAATTTTTAAAAAAAATTCATACTATATTACTTTGCAATTATGCTTAAAAAATTAAACTTTTTTTTTAAAAATGTATATGTTCATAAATAAGTCTATTTTTTAACCTTTAGGTCTATTTTTATATTTATTTTTTTGTACAATTTTTTCAATATTTCGCCACTCCGTTGTGTGGCATCATCAGGAGGTTATTTCAGTTTTGTCAATATTATAATCGTTATTCAAAAAGCCAAAAGCTAATTTTAAAACCAATATATCAAATATAATAATTAACTGAAATAACCTCCTGATGATGCCACACAACGGAGTGGCGAAATATTGAAAAAATTGTACAAAAAAATAAATATTAAAAAAGACCTAAATATGTACAAAATGTATATGTTCTTAATATTTTTTTAAACTAAAAAAACTAGTTTTTCAAACCTATTTTATACTAACTTTTTTCCGAATATGGACATAAAAATTGTATAGAAATAAATGCGGAATTCTTAAATTATTTTGTACATTTTAAGATGAATTTAATGTTATAAAATAAATGCGATTGTATAATAACGACGTATATAACGACGTTAAAAAGACCCAGACAATTTTATAACTTAATGCAAAAAAATTTATTCCTAATTTCTAAGGACGTTATTTAAGAGATTGAAATGTAACAGTATTTAGTTTTTGCACCACAATAGCTTTTTGTGTGAGGGTGAGGGAGAAAAGCACACTTAAGCTTTAAAGCGGTTATTAAATGGAATAAGCTTTTAAATGAAATTGTATAAGCGAATGTGTTTTACTATTTTATTACAAAAGCGAAATTTTCAACTGGCAACTTTATTGTAAGACAACATGCTTGTAAGGATTTACTTTTCGAAAATGCCCTTGTTATTTGGGTAGAAGTAAGGCTAGCGTATATTGGCACCTTAAATATTCTTTTTAATTTTTTGGAGGGAAAAACAACATCCAGGTGGAACTAAGCAAAATATGTTTACTCCAAAAACAGAGTAGTGTTGTGGCTGCAATATTAGTTCAAGTTAGCAAAAGAATGCTTTTATTGCTTTTGTTTAAGGAATGTTTTTATTGTTTTTAAATTTTATGCAATCCTTAAATGAAAAGTTTTTAATCATGTCCTTATGCTTAAGTAAAATTAGATTTTTATTTTAGGGATATCTTGAATCTTTGATTTCTACATCATGCGTCAGCAGTATCATATACTGGATTGTGAAGCAGAATGCATGGCACTCTGTTGTTACAGCATACATGTTTTTTAATGTGCATCTTATTATTAAATTTAAAATTTGTCAACAAAAATTTTTACACATACCCTCCTTTTGATATTTGAAGAAGCAGACCAATTATACAAAAATCCAACTCATATAGAAATTCTTTAGTTCATGTATCAAAACAAAAATCTTCGATGAGTTTTATTACAATATATAGTAAAAGACATACTGCACTTTGATTACAAAGCAAGATTACAAAGAGCATAATCACCCTTAAATTAAGCCACCTAGAGACAACCCTTTAATAAAAGTGAGAAAGTAGTAATTACTGCTTAAAAAATTAAAATAAAAAATAACTCTTTATTATAAGAAAAAAAAACAAGAATTAAAAAAGCACTTCATTTTTAAAATTTCGGCCTTGCACCATCAAGAGGAGGTTCTTCAATGGGTGTAGCATTGTTAGAGAATCTTTCATAGTTTAGTACATACGTAACCAAAAAATAAGACGGGTTTTTCAAAGTTATATAAAATGTCTTATGACAAGCTTATTCTTCAATACAGTTTAGTTTTTCTCCTAAACTTTTTGTGTCTCTAAGGATTCTGAAGAATGCTTCATTGAATTTTTTAATTTATAAAAAAATCTTTTGCTTTGCTTACAGAACTAGTGGACGTATACTAAATATTTAATTTATTTTTATTGCGTATACGTATACGTTTTGTTCACTAAATGAAAACGTTCACTTCTTTCATATATCGAGGGCGTTATTCAAAATATGTTAACTCAATTTTTGGGCAAAATGACTTTTCGATGGCAGATGACTCCTCTGTGGAACATCCATTTGTGGTAAAAATTTCAAAAAAAATAATTATTCTCCTTTTATAACATTTTTTTATTATGCTTTTTTAAAGTACATTTTTTTTGGTGAAAATAAATGCTAACTTCCATTGTAAATTTTCAAAATTTTTAAAACACATATAATTTTTTATAAATTGACATCATATCATGTTGCATTTGGCGTGCTGAACATAAATCTGGTAAAAAATGTTGTATTCAATGGCTGCTTTTTGAGACATGGTCCCTTTTGAAATACTAATACATAGGGTTTGAAGAAAAAATTGCTAACATATGTATATGTAACGTTTAAACTATTTATCGGATTGAAACATTATGTATTAGGCGATTATAGCCAATGATATAAGCTTTCAAAATACTCAACTTGAATTGGAACTCGTTACAATATAGCGTAAGTAAGACAGTGACAAATTTGAGCAACTCGAGATGTAAAAGACTTTCAGAGCTTTTAATTTTTTAAAATATGAAAGGATTCCTAATTTTTTTTCAGATTTTCAATTTTTCGTATCTAATATTAAGTAAAACATTTAAAAAATGGTTAATTATAAAACATTTTGCCAAAAAAAATTATTTTCGTTTGCCGACAAAATATGCTAACTCTGAAAAAATATTTCTTTTTTAGTATACTAAAATATGATATCTTCAAAAAATACGCAAACGAGTGCAAAATGTGAAATTTTTTGCAAAGGTGTAAATTAGTAAAAATATATAAAACATCTTTTGAAAGGCAGACTTTTTATTTTAACAAAAGTAAGGGAAATAACTTGTTTTTGCACTTTCCTGAAAAGTTAGCTTTTTTAAGTTGGCATTTATTGATAAACGCCCTCGATATGTTAATTGAAAATGTCAAAACAAACTAAAAAATTAAAAAAATAAAAATAAAATAAAAATTAAAATTATTTAATTACAACACTTTCCAAATATTATTTTGGTTTTTTATAGTAATTCTTGATAAGTTTACTTAAGCTGCTGAAATCTGCTACCAAAAAAAATAATTTTTTGACAAGGTGTCGCATATGTATCACCGACGGTGGAGACTTTTTGAATAACCGCATATGTGTTAAAATTACTCATGGAGCTGTGAAAATAATTAAACTCAAATGGCCTTCACCCTCGGTGACGCATGAGTGGCATCCTATCAAAAAAATTTTTTTTTTTTGAAAATAGCTTTCATCAGCCACTCTATATAAAGCCAAAAAATATAAATGAGATATTTTAGAATTTTATTGAAGTCTATTGGCGATTTGGTGTAAGAAACAATGCAGTGCATAAAAGTATTATTAAACCTACAACAAACCCTATAAATAAACTAAAAAAACTTGGGTCGAACCCTAAGTAATATTTGCAAATTGTGGAAATACGAAAAGGTTTTGTTTTTAGTAGCCCTCATTATACATTTGTATATAACAAATGGTTATTCAAATGTATAAGGGAAAAATAAAATCAATAGCCAATAGCAAAAATTGTTCGTTGGGGTTTTGAGAGAACTTTTAAGATTATTGTATTAATCCAGAAATTATTCATAAGGATTTTAAGAATTTTATTGAAGTTTACTTTCAATTTGGCGGAAGAATAAATAAAATACATAAAGACAAAATTAACCAAAAACAAAACCTATAAATAAATTATTTTATTTTGCTGCTTTCAATTTTTTTCTGTGTTATTTTAACCGAATGTATAACAGTTTAGTTTTTATATATTTATAAGAGACTTAAAATGCGGGTGTGGTATTTTAGTATCACTCTTATACTTTTTTAGCTGGTTTTACCAGCAAACGTGTATGCTTCCAACCTGCGCACAATATCCAATAAAACTTAGCCGGCTAAGAAGAATGAGAAACTTAAAAACTTAACAAAAATTTTGGCGTTTGCATATATTAAACTTATGACGATGGGGTACTGGGCAATAAAAATGCAATTAGCATGCAATCAAACTTGATATTTTTTATCAGCAACTTTTAAATATACAAGTGAGGCAATAAATTTTATTTTAAAACAAAGATATTTAAAAGTTGTAGAACAGTCATGCAAACATATAGTATCATTTTATTTAGTTTGCTTATTATATATTTGATTTGACAATGTTTTTAAATTATAGAGCAACAAATGTAAAAAAACTTAACTTACCCCTCAGCCATTAGCTAGCAATCAATAAAAAAAATGGTCCTGGCTTTATTGTAAGAGAAATAAGCCTAAAATAAAAACTTAAAGTTGTCAGTTTAACGGAAAAAAAAACTTTAAATATAAATAAATAATATTAACATACATATATGTATGTACATACAAATGTAATTGATAAGTAAATTTAAGAATTCCATTTGTTTGTTATTTTTTTCAAAAATTTGTTTGGTTTTTTATATCATAAACATTCGGAGCTCTACATATAATTTTATATATAAAAATAATGGGGTTTTCACATAATTTTCTGCACCATGTGTAAAATTTTTAAATAAAACACAAGTTTTTTAATTAAGTGGCAATATATAATTTAATAAAATTAATTTCAAAAACTTTTGAGAGAAAAAATCTTCCTCACTCAAAATTTTTCCTTAAACTTTTTTTCATATAATTTATTTGTTTATATTCATATAAAAATAGATGTTTGGCTTTGTTTTTTGCTTTATATTATCTTTTTTCTATAGGCTTAAGGCAATGTTTGCAACAAAATGCTTACAAAAATGTGTGTGTAAAAAGTTTGCCTTTTAAAAACGCCTTCAGCGAAAAAATGCAGATGTTGCAGTTTTTGTTGCTTTAGCCGCTTTTTTACTCGCAACCAGGCTAACGTGTCTGGCATTTGAAAAAAAATGTTATGCATGCTCTTTTTTATATTTTTGTACAAAATATTGCGAAGATTTATGACTGTTTTATGCTATTGTTGTTTTTATTGTTTTAGTTGTAAGTAACTGTCTACTACTTATGCACAAAAGGAAAAATATAAAGTTAAAGATACTTATTTAATAGTGAAGTTTACCTTTAAGGATAAAAGGTTCTATAAACAATTTCATAAAATTCTTTATATGGCTTTTGAATTTAGCAAACGTTTTCTAAATTCAAAAAAAAGTATATGCCGTTGTATTTGAAACGTCCTCAAGAAATTATAAGTTGATCTAATACTATAAAAACTGGCCATATATTTTTGTAAAACTTAGAAAAATATATGGAATACTCAGGATTGTAAATGCTATTAATCTGTTTCAGAATAATTGTTTGTGCAGTCAAACTATTGCTTAAAATAGAGAGAATATTTAGATCTGACATTTTTGTTGCCAAATATTTGGTAAATTGTTTATTATATAGGCAGTTATTGCTACTTTTGTTTCTTTTTGGCAAAAGAAAAATGTTGTTTTTAATTTGTTAAATAAAATAAATGTTCGCAATATAATGCAGAACCTACTGATTTTAAATTGGAGTACTGGAAATATATATTATTTATTCTTCTTGTTATTTTTTGCTTTTTTCTAACATTTTATGCCATAAGCAAAAATTTGTTTGTTATTTTGTCTTTTCTGATTATAAATATATTAGTACGTATACGCCCTGTGGTTTGTATACAAAATAATAAGTTTAAAACTAAAGGTCTTTTCATACTTAAGAACGGAAAAGCGGAAAAGAGCTACAACAATTTTTTTATGAGTATTTAAAAAAAAAAAAAAATTAACTATAAATTTTGAAGTATGCGTGAACACAAAAAACATGTTTAACCTTTTTAAATAAAATTTTATTTTAAAATTAATTTATTCTGTTTATTTTAAATCAAATAGTTTAATAGGCAAACATAATAAATTTATCAACACCTTACCCGTAGTTTGACGAAACCGCTTGGGATCAAAAAGTTGTTCAATGTTCTGCAAACAAATTTAATATTAAGATGGCGAATTTTCCATAGGCATTTCGAAAAATAATTTTTAAAACCTTCTTAAAAAATAAATGTTTCGATATTCGCCAAACTATTTGTTTGCAAACATTGGTCTTTATGCCATTTTTCATACGTTATATTTATTTTTTTAACATGGTTTTTATCTTCTTGTAATTTCAATCCACAGATGCTTGACAGTAAAAAACACCAAAACCTATAAGCAGAAAATAAAAAAGCTTTAAACTTTGACATCAATTTTTGTCAGTGTTAAAAATTATATTTGAAAAGTTTAATAAAAAACTTTTTAACATTAAACGACGTTGCATGAGCTTCGTGCAACAATCACTTGATTGGCTTAGAAGGAAGAATGAGGAATGAGTGTTAGTAAATATATATAAATTTAGTATTGAAAGATGCATCTCAGGATCAAAAACAACAAAATATTTTTTTCTTCTTTTGGAAAAGTTTAAAAACAAATACAATCTATCTTGCAACACCTACTGTAATCGACAACGTGATCGATGTCACGAAAATATCGTGCGTAAATTTTTTTTAAAACCCACATATAATATAGATTTCTTAAAGTTTTTAATAATAAAAGGGTTTAATTAAATATACACAAGACATATGTACAAATATATATAATATTTTGAAATATGCATAAACATATATAATCAAATTCATAAAATGGTGCTTATTAGGCGTTAGCTTGACATTTCTTTCCTAGAAATTTGTCGCATATGTCCTTAATTAACATTTAAACATTTTTAACAATTTAAGTTGTAGGCATGTTTTAAATTTAAATATTAAATTTAGGTTTTTTATATATAATTAAAATAAATTATAAAAAAATAAAATGATTCCCACCTTATACAAGCAGTTTTGAGTAGGTGTGTCTTAAGCATTTAAGAAGAGATAATGCAAGTAGTAACAATTATATACAATTATGCTTTAAATTAAACGCAACCTTAAGTGAAACATACTGTTAAAAAAAAAGAATTAAATTTAAAAATCTCTACTTCGTATGCTCTGACTAACTGCTGTTTATGTTTTACTTGTATCTTAACGTTTGCAAGCAAGTATAAAAAGATTCGATAAAATGTTCCAATTCAGCACAAGAAACCTTTCCAAACAATTTCTAATTATTATAAGTTTCCACAAATTTAAGATGTTTTTAGTTTCGCTTGTTGTACGAAACCTGCAAAGATGCAATTTAGAAACCACAAAGTGCACAAGTCAAAAAAAAAACTAAGTAAGAGCACTTTATTCGGCTGTGCCGAATCTTAAATACCCTTTACGTTGTTTTTTTTTTATTTATCCAGCCATCTGGTCTAACCGTGTTGTTTTCGTACCGCAAATATTTCAACAAAATTTTCCTTCTAATTAATGGTCCTATTTTGAAAGTATCATTGCCAAGTTTTGTGCAAGAATGTCTGTACATACTGTACATATATGAACGGATTTTGTCCTACAAAAATGGGTTATTTTGTGTTTTGGCTTATATCTCGGTTAATATAAAATAGCAATTTTTAAAGAAATATATCTGATTGATTGATACTAAAACGTTTTTTATGGCACTTTATTTGGTTCCGGAATCTTGATAAAAACAGACATGCAGATAGAAAGACGGACATGGCTTTATTGCATATAAATGCTCTATTGGCTTTATGTAGAAATTACAAACGGAAAGACAAACTAATATATATCCGTGTCACTATGTGAAGAGTAGAATAAAAAAAAAACTTACAACAAGTTAAGTTTCAAATTTAACACCCTGAAAGAAAGAGGAGAAAAATTTGGAAAACTAAACAAAATATGATTTTGGTATTTCAAGTGCAAGTTTTATTTGAGTATTAACACTTTTCATAACCAGTGTCTGTTTTTTTTTTTATTTTTAAATATAGTTTGTCCTTAAATAAATAATAGCTAGTTAAAATAAATTATATTTTACAAATTCAACTTTTGTATTCTACCTGTGTAGTTAGTTATACATTTAAAAAAAAATAAAATAGGAAAAATATATTTTTGGAAATTTTTTTTTTTTAATTTCATATTTTCATTATTGGATCTTCGACTTTGGCGAACTAACAATAAGTATTCAAATCTTAAAACTTTTTATTTTTTATTAAACCAGCCAGTGCCAGACTAAAATTTAAGTTCTCATAATAAAATTAATTAATTCAGTAGTTTCATCTAAGTGCAATAGTATCCCTTCTTTTCAGACGAGTGTGTCCACTATGTTGCAAAATGTTTCAAGCGAACGGATTTGGATGTGTTTCCAGCTTGTTTAAATACTTGTCCACATAGTTCAGGATTTCGCATTTAACTAGTGGAGCCTGTAGATCTTTGTGGATGTTGCTGTTTTTAATATACCAAGGAGCACTAGTTATCATTCTTAGGATTTTATTTTGACGGCGTTTAATTTCTTCAATGTTGGAGGCGGAAGCAGTGCCCCATAATTGTAGCCCGTAGCACCAAATTGGTTTCAAAATTGAGTTGTAGAGTAAAAGTTTGCAATCAAGACGTAGCACAGAATTTCCACCAATTAGCCAGTGGATTTGAGCCGTTTTAAGTTTCATCTGTGTCAACTTTGCATCTATATGTGACTTCCATGTGAGGCGATGGTCCAGGTGAATGCCAAGGTATTTCGGCTCAAATCGTTGAGGCACCATATGGTTGTTAATAAGGATTGGAGAGCACGTTTCTTTGCGTAAAGTAAAAGTTACGTGGGTACATTTTTGTTCATTTATTTTTATTCCCCACAACTTTGCCCATTTTTCTACTTGGGTTACGTGATGTTGAAGTTGTTTTGAGGTATCTTTAGGGTCTTTATGAATACTAAGAAAGTTGGTATCATCAGCAAATGTCGACGTATGAGTAAGATTGTTTGTGGGCATATCTCCTGTGTAAAGCAAGTACAGAATTGGACCTAGTATACTCCCTTGAGGTACACCAGCCCGTATTGGTTGAGAAGAACTTGTTTGGTTTCCCTCTTTAATCATAAATTGTCGGCCAGTTATGTATTTTTTTAAAAGGTTGAAAATATTAGATGAAGGGTTAAGCTTTAATTTGTTTAACAGCCCTTCATGCCATACTTTGTCGAACGCTTGAAAGACATCTATAAATAGCGCGGAGCAGTATTTCTTTTCCTCAAAGGCTTTCTTATAACCTGTACCAACCTGTGGGCTTGTTCGATTGTGCTATGTTGAATTTTAAAGCCAAATTGGAATTGGAATTTTTCAAACAATTCGGACATAGTTGGTAACAGACTTATAGGCCTGTAAGACTCCACCTTCGAAGGATCTTTTCCCGGCTTAGGAATCATCTTTACCAAGGAAATTTTCCATACTGCCGCGAAATGTTCGAGCCGTAATATGGCGCGTTAAAAATAAAAAGAATTATTCTTTTTGCTGTGCAAGGCAGCTCTAAAAGCATTTTGTTGCTGATTTCATCAAAGCCAGGAGCTTTTTTAGCATTTAAAATATTAATAGCCTCTACGGCATCTGACAACTGAAAACGTATTTCCATAGGACATCTACCAACAACAGGCGGTAATTTACTCACGTCAGTGCATGTATTTGGAGTGAAGACATTTGTTAAATGACTTGCGAGCATATTACATTTTTCTTCATCACTTCTTGCCCAGGATCCTCTCAGATTACGTAGTGGTGGTTTCGCGATAACGGGTCTTTTAAGATATTTGGCTGATCGCCATAGTGAATAATTAGTCTGAGGAGTCGAGTCTAGACCTTCGAGGTGTTCCTTAAGAGATGCCAATCGGTGATCTGTGCTTTTGCCATTCTCTTCGGGCTCTTCTTTTTTCAGATAAAAGCTGTTGCACATCGGCTAAAAAAATTTTGTTGTATCTTGTCTGACGATAGTAGGAAGAAGCATGATCAACGGCTTTTTTTATGTTCTCATTAAGGCTGCTCAGACAATCATCGATGTCTTCGGGAGTTTTTAGCGGCTGGTTTTCCGAGCAGTGGGTGCTGACAAATTTTTTGTATTTTAACCAATTAACTCTTTTAAATGAAAAAATATCACTTGTTGGTAATTGATGAGGACTAAAAATAGTGATTATAGTGGGAGAGTGGTCTGAAGATAAATCCAACGAGGCTTGAGCTTCGGTAAGTTCCGGGGATATACCTTTTGTTACGCCAAAATCAAAAAATAATCTGATTTTTTTAAATGTTCTTTACCATTACGTTTTGCCAAACAAGGATAAAAATTCTGTACTTTAAGCATGTCTGTTGAGCCCCGAAAAAGACATCGATTTAATTTAAAACTGAACTTTTTTAAATAAATTGATTTTAGTAAACGTTTATTTTAATGGCCGGCCTCTAAAAATATTTAAAAATTCAGTTAAACTTGCTAAAACTCAAAAGCCTTTAATTTATTTTTTTTGCATACTTGTGAAGGATATCTTGTCTTAGAGGATTAAATAAAATAGCATTTCTTTAGCCTTTGTAGACAGAAAATTTAATCTTTTAATCTAATCCACCCGAAGTTTAAATAAAGAGGGCTGTATGCATTAAAACTTGAGAATTGCATCGTCAACCAATTTTGCATCGTCAACCAATCTTGCACCCGGATTACCCACCCATACGAGGGTAACGAAAGAATGAATCGCCATATTGTATAATATAGCAGGCATTTGTGGACTAGTTGTGATAGGTTAGGTAGGGTAGGTTGCAAGATCAAGATTAGCACACCCTCCCATACATCAGCTTTTAGAGACCTCCTTGGTTAATGAGGAGTTCTGACTAAAAAAAAAGATAGTCTTAAAGCTAATAAGGAAAAATCCCTCTTATCTGCCTCTCCCTGACTGATATGGTTATATGGTTAGCCAATGACGTTTGTCACGGAAAATATGTCCTATTGTCTCAAATTCTTCCTAATCCTCACACATTCTTAAATAATCCGAAGTGTCGCGATCCCATTTGCACGATTAAGGTGTAACAACAACTTGTCCGGCTATAACGTAAATCGTGGATTTTGGACTTAATTTCCTTTAGTCTATGAACAGTTTAATGCCCAGTGAGATCTGTTCCGGCCAGAAAAGCTCTGGCCAGGGGTTTATATCAGAAACAGACCTAATAGTGGTTTGGTTCTTTGTAAAGATCTGTGAAGGTAAAATGCCTGGTTTTTTTGTTTATATGAAAGCCAGGCTCCTGCTTGGGCAGAAAGTATGATTTCATCACCATCCCCTTTTTTTGACCCATTCGAATATATCCAGGCCCTTAAGATTTCATATCCACCTTGCTTCAAAAATGTCAAAAAGAACTTCCTGTAAAAAAAGTTTTCGATGTGCTAGAGTAAATTAAAACAAAAAAAAAAAGGATTCTCAGTCGCAATAGTACTTGCGTGACATAGCCTGCAGTCTTTTTTAGGTGTTTAATGCCAGTGCTCTCGCAATAAAATCTGCTGGAACCTAATTGAGTAGAATAAAAAGCGTCCTTTATTCCATTGCACCTAATGTCAGAATAGTCATATTGCTTATGCGCTAGGACAACTATATTTCACTTCAAAGGTGCAGTTAATGTCCACTTACTTATTTTCAGTGGAAACATAAAGCTTAGTAAACTTAAATCTTTCTGCCGTGAAGCCCATTTTGATTTTTTAAAAGAATAAGACTCACCGGTGGACGTTTAAAAACATTAAATATTTGATAAAAACTGTCATTAGAAAAATGTCATGTGTGTCGCCTTAAAAAATTTGTCTCTAAAATAATCTCAAAAAGACATGAGAATAATTAGATCTAAGAAGCTTAACAGGGAGAATTTATTTAAATAAGCTAACGAAAGTCAAAACCCCTTTTGCCTCGCTGGCTGATAGGCTTGCACCAGCACTATTTCATTACAGTTTAACTTAAAATTTACAAAGTTACTTGTTTCAGCTCATTTAAAAACTATTTTATTTTTGTTGGGGACTATTTAGTTTTTGCTAGGACTTAATTAGAAAGTATTTCGTGAATTGGGAAATAATTTAGAACTTTCCTATAGTCAAAACTGATCGTTTTCCAACAAATTATTATTCTAATTACGTAAAATACTTCAGACATTACTTTTCCTAAATCATTAATTTTAAATACTTACTTTGTTCAAAGTGAAAAGCAAAAAAAAAAGAGAAATATGTGAAAAAGTACTTTAAACTTCCAAAAAAACAAACTAAAATAAATTTTAGAATGCATTAAAAGAAAAACTGGGTCAGGATAAAAAAGGAGAGCCAAAGCTTATGATGGGTTAAATTTGTATTCCATTTAGAAAGTTCAAGATCGCAATGCGGTACAGAACTTCGAGGCAAAATAACGAGGGGAAAAAATTGAGGTAAAGTTTTATAAAAAATAATATCTGCTATGTGGTGAAAAATAAAACATATGTTTTGGCGCACTTTTCATAACTTCCGCGCCAAAAGATTTTTTCGGCTGATTTGTGGGGCATGCACAGGAAAGATATACCAGGACATGCTCAAATTTGAATTTAGGTGGACTTCCTTATTCAAAAAGGTAACGGAAGTAACTATTAAATCTTCAACTAGAGGACTTGAGGAAAAAGTAAATAAAATTATAAATAACAGAGGAGCTGCATATAATATTTTTTTTTTGAATCTTTAAAGAAAAAGCAGGTATAAGGAAAGATCGAGGAGGTTAGTAAAGTACATCTTGATTGAATTTTTAAAATTTTATATATTTTCTCAAAACATTATAATAGTTTGTAGTTTAAACTTAATTATTATTAATTTGAAATTTTAATTAAAATTAGTTTTTACATACATAAGCTTAAAAATAACTATTATTTTTTGCAAAAAAAAATTTAAAAAAATCAAAAATAATATTTTTTTGTATTTATTTACTTGGCCTGGGGATTATTGTTATTGAAAAAACAGGTTATATATAACAATATTTTATTGTTTATTTAAATTGTATTACAATGAAAAAAAAGACGCATTTTTATGAATAATAATATTAAACGTTCTAAGTTTTGTTAAATTTAATACAACAATTTTTTCTGACTTAATTCTAAGATTTTTATTTTACTATCAGACTTTATTTGTCGTTTTAAAGAGGATATAATTTGAATTACTTATACGCATAAAACTTTTGTATTTAGAATTTCAATTCTATTTTCTTTTTGAGACTCACTCTTTGTTAAAATCTTTTTTAAATACAAAAATATTTAAACACTATCTTTTTTAAGAAAAATATGTTTTGAAAAGAATAGAAATAAAAACTTCTTTAAATTTGTGTAATGGTTTCACTTTTATTTTATTGTGCTTTATTTTAACTTTTGTTTTTTTCTTCTAAACAGCTTTTATAGAATTTATGTTTATATCTTACAAAACAATGCTCTAGCAATTTTCTGCACTTCTTAGGTTTTGCTTTGTTTTATTTTCCTTCTTTTTATTCTTTTGTTGCAATTCGGTTTTATTGTTGGATTTTTCTTTAAATGCAACAGACTTAAAAACAAAACTTTGGAATTGTCTTTTAGCTGCCAACAAAATGGTACTTGGAAGGAAAAGTCATATTTTCTGTCCATAAAAGATTTAGATAAAAGTAGAAGAGATTAAAAGCATAACAATATTTTTCGTTTATGTTTTAAAGCTTAAAATTTGTTTTGGATAAAATTTTACTTGCAAGATTTTTTTCAGGAAAAAGAGGCTATTTTTTGTTATAAAGGCTATATGTTGGGTAAAGTCTCTGGTAAAACTGTGACAAGCAAATTAGTATATTAACGTTAAAAATTTTATTTTAATATAAATAAATTTAAAACAAAAGGAGTATAAAGCCCTTATGACACTTGCTTTTTTCTTAATTGATTGCTTTTGGATTGAAATAAAGAAATAGCAAATGTTAGATAGAACAAAATATATATGTATTATGATAAAAAGTAAACAAACGAAACAATGTTGCCCACTTGATATTTTGTTGCAGAGCGGAAAATCTGAAATAAAATTTAATAAACGCGCGAAAAATCGCTTTTTTAACAATAAACTGATAAAATTGACAACATGTTTAGAGTTTTAATCTTAAAACGTCAAGTTTAAGTTAAAAATTTTTACATTTTTTTTGACAGCTTCTGCTTTTTTATCAATTGCATTTGGGGAGCTTTTGACGTTTTGGTATTTTTCTTTAAATAGCTTAACTCTTCACACTTAGTGTAATTTTCTTATATTATAAGTAGGCACTGTTCTTCAAAGTTTATAAAATGCAAAAAGAAGCAAGTGTCATAAGGGCTTAAAGGCCATATAAAGCTATGTCATTATTTTCTCACTCAAAGCATATATATTTGGTACGTTACTGCCAAGCTTCGAAAAAGAATGACCATCATCTAGCTCGATGTAATTTATTTTGGATTTTAAGGTTTTAAAATATTTATTTTAAAGTCTTTGTTCCTTTAATGATAAGTAGGCCAGTGTTTGTAGCAATAATTTAATTGACTTATCTGATTAGTTCGGGATCATTGGTTGTGTAATGCAGCCTAAGCATCTAAGGCCGTGTTTCCATCCAGGATTCCTTTTTTGTCGGACATTGTGTTTTACAGAGTGCATTTATAAAGGCTTTAGGTTGACATTATTTGATAATACTCGGGATATCGTCTGAAATACATGCTTTTCACTTGCAGTGTGGTGTAATTTGAAAGTAAGTGACTATGCCTTTGGTCGTAGCCCACTATCTTCGAGCTGCAACGCTAGGTTTATCTACATTGGTCCATCTCGTGGCAGTTTTTAAGACTAGTTCTCTTAAAAAAACCACTATTGGCAATCAGGTGATGCATCAACGCCTTTGTTGCTATCAAGATCTTATTTTAAGACGTTTATAACTTAGTTAAATTATATCAGAACTTTTGAGTCTTTAGTGGTACC
Organism: Melanophora roralis; assembly: GCA_963583895.1. Classification (NCBI taxonomy): domain Eukaryota; kingdom Metazoa; phylum Arthropoda; class Insecta; order Diptera; family Rhinophoridae; genus Melanophora; species Melanophora roralis. The sequence continues at coordinate 41,729,332 of OY757189.1, read as the reverse complement.
AGACAAGTGGGAGGAAAACCAGTTTTACTAACGCGTTCTAATGAAATCAGTTTGTAACAAAATATGAAATTCATTTGGATTTCTGTTTTCAGTGATCAGGTGAATTCAGTTCCTCTTTGTATATCTTCTTGCGTGGAAATATTGATTCTTCAGTTAAAGGATTGTGTTTTAAGCAAATTTCGACGAAGGGTTGGCATTAAGTTTAATTTATGACTTCTGTGTTCTCCCATAACTGGTTTTAGGTTCATGTTGGTTTCGGTTAATTGAGCTTTGGATCCAATCAGTAGCAGATTGTCTACCCTTGGCGTTCATAAAAGCAGCTTTTTCTGTCTTTGGATCCTCTGATAAAAAGGTATTACGTTAACAGGCGTAAAGACGATTAGATGTAATTCTATCTGTCCTAAAAATATAAAGTTAACATTGTTATTTCACTATCAACTTTCACTTCACTTAAAATACTTCCAGCATCATATAATCCATGAAAAAAAATGGGCAATAATATGGGGAATAAAAAGAACAATTAAAAAACAACCCACGTAATTTTTGCTTTGAAAGCATTTGGAACTAATTTGCTAATTATGAAAAACTCTGCTCTTCGTCTCAATTTTTACCTTCAGCTCTACAACTAGATTTTGAAATCAATTTGATTTTATGGACATTGCCTTCACCACAAACAGAGAAAATTCCACGTCATCAAAATAAAATCCTACTAATAATTATTGATGCTTCTTGGCAACGTTTACAAAAATTTGTTTAGTTTTTTTAGTTAAATACTAATTGGCGGAATTCGCAGCTACCCAGAATATCTTGTAAACTAAGCATTCTAATCGAGCAACATTTTTTACTGAGACATGGCTCAGTCTATCCAAGGTAGTGAAATGATCCTTGTTCAGTGGCGAGAGCCAAAATTAAAGCAACAGAGGAGTAGGAAGGTCAAGAAGAAAAGCGAGTACGAGAGAAATACTAAAGGCTTTGATGCTTTATATTTGTCGTTAACTAAAACACTTCTTATAATGTTCGAAATTAAAAGCATTTACTAGGAAAATGCAAGGTCCGTTGAATTTGATTACAAAAACATCTGCAACAAGATACGAATGGTATCAGCAGCTTTGTTGAAAAAAATGATATCTTTATTCCAAACAATTTGTATGCCAAATGGGAATAACAAGAGGTTTGACGATGTATCAATTGTTCGTACCAGTATGTCGCAAACTTAGACACAATATTTTTAACGGTAAAGTAAACTGCAACAGCATTGCACATGCAGGAAACTTTTTGCATATACAAGTCCAAAAACAAAATCTTTTAAAAATAGTTTTTTGTTAAATAATAATTGCAAAAACTTTAAATTGACGTTGTTACGCATATTTTTGAAGATGCTATCCTTAAATTCAAATAAACATTTTTTTCATGATATCAACAATGAGGTCGACAAATAAACTGTTAAATAATTACAAAATCCTTTATAATTTTTAAAATTTTTGTACAAGAATTTGCTCTAAAAGCAAACCAAAATTTATTCTTTGGTAAAAGTCAAACATTTCCTTAGAATATTTTCAATATCCCTTTGTGAAATATGTCAATGGGTAAACATATGTAAGTATGTACATATTTATATACATACATATGTCGTTTAGATTCATACTTTTAATTTAAAAATATCAAGATGGAAATTTTGGTAACATTTTTAATTTACATAAAAATTTAATAGTTTAATGTTTCAAAAATTCTTTTTTAAACTAATTGAAATCTCATTTGCAATTTCACATGCAATTTTACATAATTCTGTAAACATTTCAAAGTTGTTTTAAATGTAGAGTTTACAAAAATAATAAGCAGATAAAATAATAGCTTATTTTTTCATTATTATTTTGTAAAACAATTTAAATGCACTTATACATATGAAAGTATATATAGTTTTGTATAAACACATTTGAATTTCTTTTGCTTCTGTGAGAGGCATAGGGTCATGTTGATAAGTTTACTCGATTTTGTATCAAAAGATGTTTTCTTATCGTTTATTGATACAAAAATACATTCAGATTTCTTTCTCATTTGAAATTTTGTATTGTTATTTTACAACTTTTACTTTAAATTACCCTTTGGAAACATAAAATTTTATTATTAAAATTGAAATTGATTGACCAAATATAAAGCAAATTTTAAAAGTTGTACAACAGTTTTCAAAGCTTCATTTTAAAAAAAAGGTATGTAAGTATGTCCAAAACAAATTGGCTTTTTTATAAAAACCTAAAATATTTTTTTATACCCTTCACATAAGTGATAAGGGTATATATAAGTTTGTCATTCCGTTTGTAAAATCTTTATTATCCATTTGGATCCTTATTAAATATATATATTCTGGATCCTTACAGATAGAGAAGCCGATTTAGCGTTGTCCGTCTGTCCGTCTGTCCGTGTTATGGTTGAAATCATCTTTCTGAAGCCCCCTGATATCGCATAGATAGTGGTATCAAACTATCAGATATAGTCGCGAGGAAATCGGTGTTGAAACTCAGCCAAATCGCCCCATTAATGACCAAGATATAAGCAAAAAACACCTCCTTTTTTCAGTCAACAACAACAACAAAGAACATACTTATGTATTTAATAATTAGGAAAACAACAAGAAAAGAAAAAAACATAATCAGTCATGTTGATATTACTGAACCACAACCAAAACGAAAATTTTATTAGTATTAGTATTCATACATATAACAGGGTTGCCATACAAAGCTTAATTTAAACATCTTTAAAATCGCTCTTACGGCTTCCAGGGTTCTCCTACAAAGGTACTTACATACTTACCCTCTATCTCCAGCCCCTAACATGGTTGCCATAAAAAATTTAAAAAAATAAGATAAAACCGCTACAACTTCCCCGGAGTCGCCCCTAGAGGAAAAAAATGTATCACAGACCCCCACTAGTTTTTCCTCCCAAACATGTTCCTAGAACATACTTACCCTCTATCTCCACGCCCTAAGGGGGTGGCCAGACAAAATTTAAAAAATGATATGAAAATGCCCACAACTTCTTCAGAGTTGGCCTTAGAGCAATAAAGTGTACGACCGACCCCCACTAGTTTCCCCTCCAAAACGTATTCCTAGAACATACTTCCCCCTTTCACCACGCCCTAAGGGGGTTTCCAAACAAAATTTCCAAAAATGATATGAAAATGCCCACAACTTCTTCAGAGTTGGCTTTAGAGAAATAAAGTGTACGACCGACCCCTATTAGTTTCTTCTCCCAAACATATTCCTAGAAAATACTTACCCTCTATCTCAACGCCCTAAGGGGGTTGCCATACGAAATTTACAAAAATGATATGAAAATGCCCACAACTTCTTCAGAATTTGCTTTAGAGCAATAGAGTGTACGACCAACCCCCATTAGTTTCCCCTTTAAAACATATTCCTAGAATATACTTACCCCCAATCTCCACCCTCTTAGTGGGTTGCCATACAAAATTTGTAATAATAAGGATAAAAACCCCTGCAACTTCCCCGTCACCTATGGAGCGTTAAAAAATGACACCGACCCCTATTTAAAAATTAGAAAAATTTGATAAGTAAAAAAATGGGTAAAAATAAAAAAAGTTTGGGATATCGAAAGGTCATTGTGAAGGGTATATAAGATTCGGCACAGCCGAATGTAGCGCTTTTACTTGTTTTACTTTGTATCTATTTTGTTTTTTGAGGATAGGGCTGTCAATTTCCTTTTTTTGTTTTTTTAAACAATTACAATAGACTGCGATGTGAGCTTTTTATGTTATTTTGTATGAAGTTTAAAAAATTTAATTGAAATTTTTCACAAACAGTACTAAAATGACAGCATGAAGAGGCACCAAAATTCAGGAATATCAAATTGAATTTACATCGATGGTAGTTGATCAAGGTTTTGTGTTTTTTTTTTTTTGTTTTTGAAAGGAGAAAAGATTACTTTCAAAACTTATTTGAAATATTAACTCTTATACAATGCAATCAACATACTTTTCTTAAACCAAACTGAAAGATGCTACCAGAGATTTTTATTGTAGCCTTAGGATATTCTTTAGCACTGGCACTCGTCAATAGCCTTTTACTTTCCCCTTAAACAGATATAAATACATACTTTAAAAACTCTGGCTGCTTCTCGTGATTTACTGGTTTCTATGCTAGTACAATCACCCCTAAGTATGATTTTTTCTTGATATTAAATACTGAACCAAATTTAATAGGCAGGCGGTGGTCAATATAAGAGTAGGTCATTTTGGTGTTTATTTCTTTTTTTCCCCTCCTTCTTCGTCCAATGGTTTTCCACAATCGACTGATGGACGGCTATTAATTTACTACAACTACTAAGTTAGTTGACATGCTCTATTTAGCTTTTACCAGTAAAAATCCTAGAGGACATTCCCAGTAAAACGTTTACTTACCTGGTATGTTGGCAAGTAATATTGGAGATGAACAGGCACTAGTTACCTTTCGGCCGAATAACTAGCTGTTTTTGTTTGATTTGCCATAAAAATTCAGGACCCCTGCATACAAATGTGGTTACAAAATCAATCCAACAAAATAAATAAAAATTTAAGGACATGCTTTCAAGCCTGCTTCCTAATCCTTTTTTGCGTATTAACCTTCAAATGTAATAATTAATGCTCTTACAAAAAGGTAGTTTTTCTGTATAAAATAACTCATTACCATGTAACCTATTAAGTAATGACAGTTCAATACTCAAATGCTTTCGCTTTCTGAAAGATCGAAATAGCTTTCCGTAAGCAAATCAATTGCGTCTTCGTCATTAATATCAATTAAGGAAGCTTTTTAGACCCCACAATATCTTTCTGCCGTTATCAAGTGCTCTCCAAAGCCATATTTAAAATCACGCCCTCAAATAGCTCTCTTTCCAGACTTTCGCTTACTCACCCTTTTTCAAAAATTAGTGATATGATTTCTGTGGTTATATTTAGTCGGGCTTTAATACCCGACAGTACCTATAGATTTGTTTTCTTTCTAATTTAAGCGAACTGGCGATCTCCTCTGTAGTGGGTTGTCCGCGTATAATTTAAATACGCAATTAATTTGAAGAGGATGGCTTTTCCCTATAGTATGCGAGTGTTATGCTCTTCTTAAGCTTTGAACTGTTACCCTCCTGTTATTGCAAGTAAACATTTTGCGCTTTTTAAAAGACCTTGGGGTCTTGTGTGATCGTTGGTGGGATTGCTCAGGGACCTGTGAATGTCGCCTCTGCGTTGTTCTGAATTTTTGCGGCAGAAATAAAAACAAGAATCTCTTTTCAGCTATTTGTCCTATTTTTAGCTACATCTAGCAATAAGTCGTTCAGTATTAGGATTAGAAAAATATTTAGTGAACAAACATTTCTAATTTAGATTTATTTTATTAATGTTTGTACACCGTGAAATCATGAAGGTGTCCTTATTTTGGCAGCTAATTGTTAACTGATATTACCTCTATGCCATATATTTATTTATCCAATTTTTATTTTTAAAGGGATAGACTTCATATATATATACAAAAATTTAAAAAAAATTCTTCACCTAAATACATACAATAAATACAAAAATACACCATAATAAAAAGCTTTAGTCGATTTTATAATTGATCTTCTTTGGTCTCAGAATAATGGAAGAAATATGTTAAATCTAATTTTATTTAAAAGCTTTTGAATTTATAAAGTTTAAAATTGATAAGAGGATTCACTAGGTGTTCTGCTATGTCCTATTGTCATAATTGTTTGTCGTATACAATACGATGTAAATTTTTTTTAAGACTAAATTCGTATGAAAGACAACAAAAAAAGTTTTTAAACCATTTTTAAAAATTTATTACATTTTAAATGTCTTTAAAAGTTATTAAACCTAACAAGTGTGCTCTTTTTTGTTTTTGTTTTAGTTTTTTTCTGGCACAACTTTCCATTATTTTTCTCTTTTGTTATTTTTGTATTAACATTTCGTTCTTATTTTATTTATACACACACACATACATACAACTTTAATATGTTAAGTAAGTTTCTATTACCATAAGAAACACATATTCTTTTCATCCATATTATATATATTAATGTGTGTTAGCAGCGTCAAGGATTTATCCTGCATTAACTTAACTTCCATGCAAACATGTCTGAGACATTAAATCCACTTGTAGGACAGTAGCTTTTTAATACAAGCCCATCGCATCTAACATTGTAGTTAAGTGCTCTTCAACATACCAAATACTTTTTCTATATCCTTTTTATATATAAAATTTTATTCCATTTTATTTTTTCTGTTGTTTTTGTGTAAGTGTTTTTTTTGTATAACTATGTTAACGTGGGTGTCTTTGTGTCACTGTAGTCATTCATCAAAAGTCCTTGGTAAATTCGAGAGCAATTAAACTCATCAATTAGATTGACATTATTGTTCTGAATCACATGCTTTTAATTTCTATTACTCTGTCTACTCCACACATGTTCGCTTTAAAAATTTTTTTCGGTTTTCTTAATGTTTTTAACAATCCTTTTATACTAAGTTAGTATAGAGTTTAATGTTTGATGAAAATTAAAACCACATTTTAAGCGAGTGTCGTTTAGAAATTTTCAGCTAAAATTAAAAAGAAAACAAAACTAAATTAAAAAATAAATTAAAGTTTAACATAAAATATGGAAGAGCAGTTAAAAACAGGGTCCGTAATTTCTATGCAAAAAAATCAGAAAGTTATAAATATTTTTTGATTTTCATCATTTTTGTCAAAAAATAATACTATAAGAAGACTTGTGTAGATTGGTGTCCCAAAATGGACCAAACCCTGTCCTTGGATTGGAAAAATTACTAAATTAAAATGAAATTAAATATCGACATCTGTTCAGACGTTGTTTAAAGAAGGTCCATTAATCCCAATAGCCCAGGAGCTAAACAAATATGTGTCATCCAATAGGGGCAATGGAATGGGCTTGATGTCACAAGAAAAGAGAAATGCAAGATATAAATCCAAAAAGGCATTTATTCGACTGGAGTTCTGTAGGGAGGAAAATGCCACACCTAGTCTCTCGATTTAAGTGAGTAAGTAAGTGAATTGTTCAAATATGTTTTAATGCAAAATACAATAGATATAAAGAAAAAGGCCATTGATACCAAGGATCATTTTTATAATGCCTAGAAGAGGTATATGGATGCTACCCGAGCCACAGCGCGTATTACATGAAATATGAAGGAACCTAAAGTTAGAAAGTTCAGTCTCAACGATAGTACAACTGATGACGGCATGAGGCTGTTCTTCTAACAAATTTTTTTTTTTTTTTTTTTTTTTTGTTTTAACATATATATTTTATTATTGAATCTTCGCTTAAGCGAACTAACAATAAGTATTCAAATCTTAAAACTAAGCAATTAATACTAGTCCAGTCAGTACCAGACTAAAATTTAAGTTCTCACAATAAAGATGGCTAATTTTAAAAGTTTCATCTAAGAGCAATAGTATCCCTTCTTTTTAGGCGGGTGTGCCCACTATGTTGCAGGATGCTTCGAGCGAGCGGATTTGGATGTGTTTCCAGCTTATTTAAATACTTGTCCACATAGTTTAGGATTTCGCTTTTTACTAGTGGAACTTCTAGATCCTTGTGGATGTTGCTGTTTTTAATATACCAAGGAGCACCAGTTATCATTCTCAGAATTTTGTTTTGACGACGTTGTATTTTTTCTATGTTGGAGGAGGAAGCAGTGCCCCATAATTGTATACCGTAGCACCAAATTGGTTTTAAAATCGAGTTGTAGAGTAGAAGTTTACAATCCAGACGTAGCACAGAGTTTCTACCAATTAGCCAGTGGGTTTGAGCAGCTTTAAGTTTTATTTGAGTCAGCTTCGCATCAATGTGAGGCTTCCATGTGAGGCGGCGGTCTAGGTGAATACCAAGATATTTTGTCTCAGTTCGTTGAGGCACGATGTGGTTGTTAATAGTGATTGGGGAGCACGTTTCTTTACGTAAAGTAAAAGTTACGTGAGTGCATTTTTGTTCATTTATCTTTATTCCCCATAACTTTGCCCATTTCTCAATTTGGGTTACGTGTTGTTGCAGTTGGTTCGAAGCCTCTTTAGGGTCTTTATAAATACTAAAAAGCGCAGTATCATCAGCAAATGTCGACGTGTGTGTAAAACTATTGGTTGGAATATCTGCTGTGTAGAGCAAGTACAGAACTGGACCTAGTATACTCCCTTGAGGTACACCAGCCCCTATTGGTTGAGAAGAACTTGTTTGGTTTCCCTCTTTGATCATAAATTGTCGACCGGTTATGTAATTTTTTAATAGGTTGAAAATATTAGCTGGAAGGTTTAGCTTTAGTTTGTTTAAAAGGCCTTCGTGCCATACTTTATCGAAAGCTTGAGAGACATCAATGAAGAGCGCGGAGCAGTACTTCTTTTCCTCAAAGGTTTTTCTTATAACCTGCACCAGTCTGTGAGTTTGTTCGATTGTGCTATGTTGACTTCTAAAGCCAAATTGGTGATCTGGAATGCAGTTGTTTTCATTCAGGATCGGAGTCAGCTTGTTCTTAAGCAATTTTTCGAATAATTTTGACATTGTGGGTAACAAACTTATAGGCCTATAAGACCCTACTTTCGAAGGATCTTTGCCAGGCTTAGGAATCATCTTTACTAAGGCCACTTTCCATATAGGCGGGAAATGTTCAAGCCGAATTATCGCGTTAAAAATAAAAAGAATTATCCTTTTAGCCGTGAAAGGTAGCTCAAGGAGCATTTTGTTGCTGATTTTATCAACGCCTGGAGCTTTTTTACTATTTAGGTTAGCGATAGCCTCTACAACATCTGTAAATCGGAAACGTATTTCTAAAGGACGTCTGGCAACAACAGGCGGTAATTCCCTTACGTCTGTGCATGTATTAGGGGTGAACACGTTTTTTAAATGATTTGCAAACAGATCGCATTTTTCTTCGTCATTTCTGGCCCAGGATCCTCTCAGATTACGCAGTGGTGGTTTTGCAATAACAGGTCTTTTAAGACGCTTGGCTGATCGCCATAGGGAATAATTTGTCTGAGCAGTCGCGTCTAGACCTTCCAGGTACTCTTTCAGTGATGCTATTCTGTGAACCTCCAGCAAGCTTTTTAGTTGGGTTGTACATTCTTTCAGCTTAGCTTTAAGTTGGGGTGATCTATGCTTTTGCCAATCTCTTCGGGCTCTCCTTTTTTCAAATAAAAGCTTTCTCACATCGTCAGAAAAAATTTTGTTGTACCTAGCCTGACGGTAGGTAGAAGACGCATGTTCAACGGCTTTTTGAATGTTTTCATTTAGGACGAAATAAAGTATTACAATACAACATCACGTTATTCATAAGGTATCCTGCACATCACTTTATTAAATAAAAAAAAACCAAATCAATAAGGTAGGTGAGGATGTTGGACACTCTTCATTTTACGGACAATTATGCTACACTAGCCAAAAAATTTTTAAAGTCACTCGTTTAAAGAGAATATATGTCATAAAGCAGCAAGCATTCCATTTACCCAAATTCTCTCGACGAGCCATCCCATAATCGGATGTCTGCCTCAAGTGGTAGCATATAGCAACTCAATTAAAAATTCTGCAAAAACCATCCTTAGTTTTCAAAAACCTTCCAAAAAACCGAACGTAAGACGAGAACTTAGAAAAGGCAATGAATATACACTGACAACAGGCAAGGCATTAGCCCAGCGTAGTGCTCGGGAGAAGAAGAAAGGGGTTAATATTTAAGCGTATTACGGGACGTTTGCTTTCTAGTTTGTGCAGCTGCTTCTGCCCAACCCTTATCTCCAATGATATTATATAGAATGAGGATGGTGATATTATCCCCCAAGGTAGCTTTGAAACAGTAATCGAATCATTTCAGTTATACAAATCATCCGCGACGAGCGGAAACTTTTTGGCAGCTACTTTAACAGCATAAAGATCAAATTGTTACTTGGTGACCTCAAATTTTCTGAAACAGAACTACGTACCAGTATCACAAATCTTCATAATAACTACTTAATGCAGATTAAGTTTTTTCTTAAGTTTTTGAAAGAAACCCACTTTGCAATTTGTATGGACCAATTCTTTCAGGTGAAGGTATCCTAAAGACCAAGAGTTGCATTGGTTACTTGCCCACATAATTAAATCAGTAAATCTTTCTAGGTAAAAATCCAAACACTGTGCTGACTTAGAATTTTAGAACAAATAAAGACGTTTCGGCTTAAAAGAAGATTGAATATAATCCTGATAAAAATTCCGTAAGAAGAACGAGGCACACAAAAAATTTTATAAATTCAAAGTTAGAAGTTTAAAAAGAAATTAAAAACAAGTAAGAGCGCTATATTCGGCTGTGCCGAATCTTATATACCCTTCACATTGGCCTTTAAATATACCCAGCCGAGTAATTTTGTACTGCAAATAATATAATAAAAAACCTTGTGCGAGTTTTAAAGTTCATAGAAAAAATAACAAAATTTTAACGTTCGTATGAATAATAGAAATAGATGAAGAAGATTTGAGGTCGAGAGTTTTAAAAGTTTTCGACATTATTCATATTTAAAGGTTAATAAAACTTATTAAATGTTCTAGTCCCGCTGCTCTTCTCCAACTTTTTCTCCAAAATGTATGAATTATTTGATTATTACTTTTTGTAGAATATTCGAAGTCGATAGAAGTAGCGTATCAAAAATTTTATAAAAATTGTTAATTTGTATGGGAGCTACCCCTTCTTCACCCCCCATCCGAAAATTTTTTTCTTTAAAGCGTAGGCCTTGTGTTCCAATTACTTTTTGTAGAACATTTGATGTGGATATCTGTTATAGTTTCCGAGATATAGCGTATCGAATATTTCATAAAAATTGTTAAATTGTATGGGAGCTACCCCTTTTTTTGCCCCCACTCAAAAAAATGTTACTTTAAAGCGTAGGCCTTATTGCCCAATTACTCTTTGTAGAACATTTGATTTCGATATCTTTTATAGTTTCCGAGATATAGCGTATCGAATATTTTATAACAATTGTCGATTTGTATGGGAGCTACCCCTTTTTTTGTCCCCACTCAAAAAATTTTTTCTTTAAAGTGTAGATGTTTGCGTACAATCACTTTTTGTAGAACATTTTAAGTCGATATCTGTTATAGTTTCCGAGATATAGCGTATCGAATATTTTATAACAATTGTCGATTTGTATGGGAGCTACCCCTTTTTTTGCCCCCACTCAAAAAATTTTTTCTTTAAAGTGTAGATGTTTGCGTACAATCACTTTTTGTAGAACATTTTAAGTCGATATCTGTTATAGTTTCCGAGATATAGCGTATCGAATATTTTATAACAATTGTCGATTTGTATGGGAGCTACCCCTTTTTTTGCCCCCACTCAAAAAAATTTTTCTGTATAGTGTAGATCTTTGCGCACAATTACTTTTTGTAGAACATTTTGAGTCGATAGCTGTTATAGTTTACGAGATATAGCGCATAAAATATTTTACCACATTTGTGCAATTGTAGGAAAAATACCCCTTCCCCTGGTCCTATCTGAAAAAAAAATTTCCATTATTTAGGTCCTTTCTTTAGGAGTATCCGTGCCAAGATTTGTGGCAAGAGTGACTATACTTACTGAGATATATAGGGATATATGCACGGTTTTGTCCTAAAAAAAATGGGTTACTCTGGGTTTTCGCTTATATCTCGGTCAATAGTGAACCGATTTTGCTGATTTTAAATAGCGATTGTTAGCGGGATATTTCTAACAGTTTGACACCAATAGCTGGTCTGTATCTTTTTATTTGACTCCGGAAACTTGACTTCAACAGACGGGCAGACGGACAGACGGACATGGCTATATCAACTTTCCTATCTATAAGGATCCAAAATATATATACTTTATGGGGTCGCAAATGGATAATAAAGAAATTACAAACGGAATGACAAACTGATATATACCCTTATCACTATGTGAAGGGTATAATTATGGGAAAAAACACGCTAAATCTTCACCTTTTTATTACATATAGAGAAATTTTCGGTTGTAATAATTTGTTAAGATTTTCGTTTCCAAGAAAGTTTTCAGCCCTCGTACCAAAGGCTCACATTCATCAAAATGATGTATTTACACGTGACTATAGACGTATACTTTTATATTAAAGTCACCACACAATTAATTTCTTTTATGTTTCGTAAATGCCTTCAAATAAAATGTTCATGTTTGACTTCATCCGCTTCAGCATTTTTCTAACATCATTAATACAAGAAAAAAAACAAATGTTTTTTAATGCAAGCCCACATATATAAGTTTTTACACTAACACAGATATATATTACATACATATATAGAGAAGCACACATACATTAACATGTTTATATATTTAACATCTAATAACTTATTTTGTTCTTTGCCTTATCCTTCTTTTTCTTCTTTTGTTTAAAGTTAATTCTTCATAACGTTGATATATTTAAAGCCTTCCTTTATCGCTTGAATATCAGGAGTGCAAAGGAGCATAACAAAGTTAGTTGCAACTCTATATTCGATAGTACCTAATCCTTAATACGCTACACTAATGTTAAGTGAATTGCAAATCTTGCACCCACAAAGCTTAATGGATAATTTACTGGTGTAATTATTGGCATTTTTACTTAGTGTTAAAATATATATATTTTTATTTGTAACTAGCGAAATGACAAATTATATATACCATTGTCACTCATGGTAAAGGGTATGAAAAAACTTACACTCATTCATTTTAAAATTTAGTCGTATGTTGAGAAAAGATCATACAAACACTTTTGACACAGATTGATTTACTTGCAAAGTAGTACGTAGTGATGTGTAAGGCGTAGTACTAAAAGAAACAAAAAACAGGATTTTTGTTATTGTTTTTGCTTGACTTTTAATGTATAAATTAATTAGGGTGACCAAGTTTTTGCCCAATTTAAAAAATATGTATAAGATCGCACGAGCAGTTAAAGGCCTGACTTTAATGATTTTTTTTAATTTCAGCCACACCACAAACATGATGGACCTTGGTCGCGGTTGCACATATGTTTTTATAACCAAAAAATAAAACATCCACGATAATTTATACAGATTGGCTTATGACCACTTTTTGGGCCCTAGTAAGTTGATATTTTAAAAGCTCTGGATAGCTTAGGTAAAGAGGCTGTAGGACATTTAATTCCTTTTTATTTATTGCAGGTGTTATTTTATTTAAAGTGTCCAAAAATCCAAATTAAAGCTCATTTTACTTGGAAGATAAAACATAGATTCAAAAAGTCAAATAAAATCAAGGAGGGTATATGTCTACAAAGTTGGCAAAAAGCACCTTTTTTAAATTTTCGGATCTTTTTTGCATTTTTTAATTTTTTGAATGTAGAGCATGAAATTTGGGAATTTTTGCACATATAAAGCTTTAGCGTTAAATAATTACTAAAAGGTACTTTAACATAATTGGTGTTGTTTTTGTTGTTAAAAGAGTAAGAGTCTGTAAATAGGAAGGGAGGGGCTGTTGAAATATTTAGAAGTTAAAAGTCTGCTTAGAGGATAAAAAATGATTTTTTACATTTTTGTTAATTTTGTTTTTATTTTTTGCGTACAGGACCATTTTTTTTGTGAGGCAGTTCAGTGAATGAGAATCCTTTTAAAATTTTTGGTACTTTTTTTGTAAATAGGGGTAAAGATAAAAAAAATTAAAGACTTTTCATCCAAATTTTTTTTTTTTTAACATATATTTTATTATTGAATCTTCGCTAAGGCGAACTAACAATAAGTATTCAAATCTTAAAACTAAGCAATTAATACTAGTCCAGTCAGTACCAGACTAAAATTTAAGTTCTCACAATAAAGATGGCTAATTTTAAAAGTTTCATCTAAGAGCAATAGTATCCCTTCTTTTTAGGCGAGCGTGCCCACTATGTTGCAGGATGCTTCGAGCGGGCGGATTTGGATGTGTTTCCAGCTTATTTAAATACTTGTCCACATAGTTTATGATTTCGCTTTTTACAAGTGGAACTTCTAGACCCTTGTGAATGTTGCTGTTTTTAATATACCAAGGAGCACCAGTTATCATTCTCAGAATTTTGTTTTGACGGCGTTGTATTTTTTCTATGTTAGAAGAGGAATCAGTACCCCATAATTGTATACCGTAGCACCAAATTGGTTTTAAAATCGAGTTGTAGAGGAAGAGTTTACAATCCACACGTAGCACAGAGCTTCTACCAATAAGCCAGTGGATTTGAGCAGCTTTAAGTTTTATTTGAGTCAGCTTCGCATCAATGTGAGGCTTCCATGTGAGGCGGCGGTCTACGTGAATACCAAGATATTTTGTCTCAGTTCGTTAAGGAACCATGTGGCTGTTAACAGTGATTGAGGAGCACGTTTCTTTACGTAAAGTAAAAGTTACGTGACTACATTTTTGTTCATTTGTCTTTATTCCCCATAACTTTGCTCATTTTTCAACTTGGGTTACGTGTTGCTGCAGTTGGTTCGAAGCCTCTTTAGGGTCTTTATGAATACTAAGGAAAGCAGTATCATCAGCAAATGTCGACGTGTGTGTAAAACTATTGGTTGGCATATCTGCTGTGTAAAGCAATTACAGAATTAGACCTAGTATACTCCCTTGAGGTACACCAGCCCCTATTGGTTGAGAAGAACTTATTTGGTTTCCCTCTTTGATCATGAATTGTCGACCGGTTATGTTTTTTTGGTAATAGGTTAAAAATATTTACAGGAAGGTTGAACTTTAGTTTGTTTAACAGGCCTTCATGCCATACTTTGTCGAAAGCTTGCGAGACATCGATAAATAGTGCGGAGCAGTACTTCTTTTCCTCAAAGGCTTTTCTTTGTTCGATGGTACTATGTTGATTTCTAAGGCCGAATTGGTGATTTAGAATGCAGTTGTTGTCATTCAGGATCGGATTCAGCTTGTCTTTTAGCAGTTTTTCGAACAATTTTGACATTGTGGGTAACAAACTAATAGGCCTATAAGACTCTACTTTCGAAGGATTTTTGCCAGGCTTAGGAATCATCTTTACCAAGGCCACTTGCCATATAGGCGGGAAGTGTTCAAGCCGAATTATCGCGGTAAAAGTAAAAAGAATTATTATTTTAGCTGTAAAAGGTAGCTCAAAGAGCATTTTGTTGCTGATTTTATCAACGTCAGAAGCTTTTTTACTATTTAGGTTAGCGATAGCCGCTACAACATCTGTAAATCGGAAAAGTATTTCTAAAGGACGTCTGGCAACAACAGGCGGTAATTCCCTTACGTCTGTGCATGTATTAGGGGTGAACACGTTTTTTAAATGATTTGCAAACAGATCGCATTTTTCTTCGTCATTTCTAGCCCAGGATCCTCTCAGAATACGCAGTGGTGGTTTTGAAATAACAGGTCTTTTAAGACGCTTGGCTGATCGCCATAGGGAATAATTTGTCTGAGCAGTCACGTCTTGACCTTCCAGGTACTCTTTCAGTGGTGCTATTCTGTGAATCTCCACACGCAGAGAAAAAACATGGTTGAGCATGATCACGACAGTCATAATGTTTTCCACTGCAATCAAGTTTGATTGGCGTAAGCCAATTGAACGTCTATTTATCACGACAACCAAGTATATGATAACTTATAATCATTATATGACTACCTCAAATGAAATCTCTAATATGATTGCCTGCAAATCATAGTATGATATAAGAAACTCGCTTTGGCAAACAAATAATGATTTGTTTGCAAAAATAGTATGATATTTTTAGCATTAAAGCCTTCAAATAAACAAGTTATGACTGACGCAACAACAATATGGTCGTAAAGAAATCAAATAATGTTTAAGCTTTGATCATTTTTTGTTTTGCAGCATTCTTCTTCTTGTTGTGTATTATGTGTTACTAAAGAATTTTACACGGAGCTGTCAAAATATAAAAAATTATAAATCAATTGTTAAAAAGTGTATTAAAACAATTTATTATTTAAAATTTTAAAAAACAAAGTGATGTGCAAAATGCAATTTAAATGGTAAATACAAGTGGCTAAAAATGAATATGCAAGTTATATATGTCAAATAAAAATAAAAAAACGTATGTGTATAGTATACGCACATTTTTATACAAATAATCTTTTATAAAAATATACTTATTTTTTGGTAATCATCCATTACGTTAAAATTTCAAGAAATTTTATATTATTTTTTGCATTATACTTTTTGTAAGTGTTTGTAAACATATATTTGTTTCTAAAGTAATCATATAATGATTTCGATGCATTTTGTTTTTTTAACGCTAAATGTAGATCATTCTATGATTGCAAAAATGTCTGTGACGTTTGCTGCCAGACAAATTATTTACAAAAATATATTATATATATAGAAAATCCCCAAAATTACCTAGTAAAAATTGTGTACATAACATTTATTTAACTCTAGGTATAAGTGTTGCTTGCAAAAAAGAAATAAACTATGCTTTAAAAAGCTTTTTGTTTATAAAAAAAATAACATTTATTAAGATTTTTTATTCTTGAAAAATTTAAAAGAGTGGCATATTGCTATTGTTTACATATACAACATTAAATCTGACATCACAGATTTCACACTTATTAAATAGTTGTGAAATTTTTAAGAAGTGCAAGTGCCTCTAAGCAAAAACTAAAAAATGGAAAGTTTTAAGTTAATAAAAACAACTTTTCAGAAAAGTAAGCAAATAGTTGGTGTACATTTTAATGGTAAAGATGATTACCATCTGTATTTAAAACAAGGTATCAAGTTAACACATATGTTTGTTTATTTGTACATGCATACATACTTTTATCTGCATATCAACGTGCCTTTATACCGTTTATTGTTTTGTTCCTTTTTGCAGCTAAAAAAGTTTGTGAACTTAATGAGGACTTGGAAATAAATGTGTTTTCCAATGACTTTATAATATCTCCAGAAATATTTTCAAATTTTGTGGCTCAATGTGTTTCCAACCATGATGTTGTGCTAGACATTCAAGTAACAAGTAAGGATTACAAAATTGCATATATTCTTAGATTTTAATTTGAATAAAATTAATTGTTTTTTCTTCTTTAATTTTTACAGATTCTAGTAATGAAGTAACAGTTTTGTCGGAATTAAATTATCGTTGCAATAACAATGAGGTGTTACAAGACGTATGTATATGCAACACAAGGCCCGGTAGTTCAAACACTTAGCTCTGGCAGCAATGAGTTTTTGAATATTAATCAGGAAAATTTTAACCTTTCCCCAAAAATTTTTTTTAGACGAACTTCCAACATCTGAAGTAAGTAATTTTTATATGGCAAAGATAAAAAACACCACAGAAATTTACTTTCAGAATATTAGAAAATTCCCTTCTGTTCAAACGGCACTTAATATTGATCCACTTGAAAATAAACATCGTACACACATAGCAAAGTCAGTTATTTTTGATATTTTAAATAGGAATCCAAACAAAAGGTAAATAGGTACATTTTGAAAATATTTCTATTAGCTTTAAAAGTTTCTAATCAAACAAAACGTTTTATTTACAGAATGTTTAGGGAAGATTTTTTAGAATTGTCGCAGTCAATTACTAAAATTTTTCCCTCAGAAGTAGCTGCAACTTATTACGTACCATTTGCAAAGGGGCACTTAGCCAAAGGAAAGTTATATGACGCGTACAACAACGCAAGCGCGAAACTAAGTGCCGCTGGCTTAATACAAAGACGTATTAAATCTAAGACAGAACATATAAAAAGTAAGTTCAATTTTTAAAAATTCACTTTCGCCTTACTGTTTATTACAATTTTATTACAAACATGCATACGCATTTGCTTAGCTGTACATTAAAAACAAAACTGTAGGGTAGGTTGTGTTCATGTACATCGTTGACATACATTTTTACTCAAAATCCGTTGAAATTCCAAAAAAAAGAACAGACACACAAGCAAAAAAAACATAATATTTACTATGTGCAGCTTTTTACATATTCAACCAGGAACAAAACAAAATATATTGAACAAAGTAGCACCATATAAAGAAAATATTGTTTACGACATAAGTATATATGTATGTACATATGTATGTTTGTAGTTTGACAGCTAGCCATCATAAAAATCACGAGAAAAAGTTATTTGACTTTACCTTTTTTGTGGTACCATCGAACACAGAAAAATTAACAAAAATTTTTTGCACAGCGTCTTGTATGTATATATGTAAATGTACAATATAATATACGAAGGAATATCGATACAAGGTGGCCGCAAGAAAAAATAAGAGAAGTCATTCTCTTACTCTTTGCTTTTTTAATATGTAGTTTAACGCATCATTGAAAAGTAATTTCAATTTTAGTGACAAACTCCATATAAAAAAGCAAAGAGTAGGAGAATGACTCTCATAATTTCGTTCTCGTGGCCACCTTGTATCGATATGCCTTGTTAATATACCTTGATTTTTGTTGAACAAAAATAAATTTATTTTGTTGTTATTGTTCTTATATTCATAAAAATATGTACATATGCAAGGCATTTCGATACCAGGTGGCTACAAGTAAAAAATTAAGAGAGTCGTTCTCTGACTCTTAATTTTTTAATATGAAGTTTGACACTAAAATATAAAAATAATTTAAAGTTTAGTTTCAAACTGCATATAAAAAAATAAACACTAAGAGAACGACTTTCTTAAATCTTTCTTGTAGCCACCTTGTACCGATATGCCTTGTTCAAAAGTGTATACATAGTTACATGTGTATTCTTTTTTTGTTTATTATTTTAAGAGTATAGAATATAGAATAAAGAGGAACAAAAGAGATGTTATGAGAAGGTATGTGGAATTACCAGCTTAAATATTTTATCCATCTCATGCTTACAAAGAGACAGGTACATACAAAAATATGATTAAAAATCAGGGATCGTAAATATAATGTAAACGTAAATCAGGGGGCAAACTACGGAATTCAATTTTTAAAATTCTTATTAGAAATTCTATATTAAAAGCATTGACAATTGGTAGAATTGTAATTCTGCGTAAGAAAATTAGCCCATTTTTTTAAGGTACAAAATAGTTTTTCCCTAAAAAAATCTGTGATAAGCTTTCAAGTTTAAAGGTTTTTTGATTTTGTTATAGGTACCGATGATTCAATAACACATGATACCGATGAAGTTATTTATTTGCTTGACATTTTAAAATCAGGATGCGCTGAATGGAGCTTAATATTGAAAAAATGGGAAAAAACGAATTTACTTAGACAAAAAGAACTGAGTAACGACGAGGTATTTAAAAATATGCATGCATATAGGTTCGTATATGCAAATTAAAACAGAAAAAATAATATAAAAAACTTATATATACTTATATACTGTATATTAAAAATACAATATTTAAAAAATATTCGTAATAAAATTGTAATGGCTTTGTAAAAGAATAAGTAAATTAAAGAATCTTATATAAATAATCAAAAGTGTTTTTATTTAATATTTTGTAGCCCTTTGTTTAGTCGTATTATGGTTACATGCGACCACATTATAGTTGTGTACAACCATATTATGATAGCATGACAAAATTTTATGATACTGTGGGATCATTTTATGGTCGTGGAGAATCACAGTATGGTTACATCACACTACGTTATGATTGTATGAGACTATGCAATGACCATATAGAACAATTTTGTGATCCGATAAAACAACGTTATGATAATAAGGAATCATAAAATAGTGAAGAAGAACTATTTTTGTTAAACTAATTATGACTATAGCTAATCATTATTTTGTTTGGCTACAATCATATATCCTAATCATAGTATGATGCTCTTAGATTATGGTTGCCTCAACCATATTTTTTCTTTGCGTGCAGCAAGCTTTTTAGTTGGGTTGTACATTCTTTCAGCTTAGTTTTTAATTGGGGTGATCTATGCTTTTGCCAATCTCTTCTTTTCATCCACATAAAACTCGAAAGTTATCTAAGTAATCAAAAGGCACTTTTTTAATATTTTTGGCACTTTTAGCTTCTGTGAGATTGTAGGCCTAGATTAAGGACATTTTGACCATATATAGGTTAAAATTCAACTAAGTGGAATAAGTAAACCATATTTAATGTAATCTTAAAATGATTAGCTTAAGTGTAAAAGGGATTAATATAATAATTAAAACTATTTTTTTCTTTTAACTTAGCTTTATTAGTCAAAGGCAGTTATATATAAATTAATTTATTATTAGTTGAAATTTTAACCTGCGACACTTGTTCTACAGTTTTCCCTCCTTTACTGTCAAAGAAGTTAAAATATTATCATTATTCTATGCAGTATTTTTAATTGTTTTTCTTGCATTTTTTCCTCCTTTTAATATTTTTTCTGGTTTAAACATACTAAAAAAAAACAAATTAACACATTCTTATAAACATACAGCTGGTTTAACTTAAGATGTTTCAAAAAAAAACCTTAATGTTATTGTAGCTGTTGCCTTTTAGATTATTTTATGTAAATTTAAACTGTGATGCAAATGTTTTATTTACGAACTCTCTCACTCAAGTTAAAATAAATTAATTAATATTTTAAAATTTGTGTAGAAAATTATGTACCAAATACTTATAAAGAAGAAATATTGCTTTTAAATATACTAGATATAAAAAAGGATGGCAGTGTATACTTACAACCAAGAATGATAAAATCAAGGCCAAGAAAAGCTAAAAATTTGAAACTTTTTTCGAATGTTGAATTAGTGACATCACGCAAAATGCTTTTCTTTTGACTAATTATTTTAAGCTCACGCAATTTTTATTGTTAATATGATTTATTAACTTATAAAATGTTAAGCTTTAAAGTTTATGTGCTTGTGTTTATCATTTCTGTGCTTTTTTTGTTATTTAGTTGTTGTTTTACTTTCACAAAAAACATAAATTTTTCGCTTAAATTTTTAGTTTTCTTATAAGAAACAGATTTTTCAACTATTCAAGTGCATCGTATATGACATATAACAGGACATCATGCGAGTGTCGTAATCTTTCTTCTATCATTTTTGCTAACAACCAGTCGCAGCAGCAACAGCAACAAACTAAATAAAACATAAATAGTTGTAGAACTTTAAGATCCATTCGCAGAGCAAGAACATTAAAATAACAATTAGAATTTAAGGAACAAGATACAAAAAGGGCAAAAAAACTAAAAGTAACAATCACTTGACTCGTCGTTATGAAAATTTTGGCTTAATTAATTATAATGTTTATGTTTATTTTACTTGTGTACACACGTAAACGAGGTGAAGCTGAAAAAGGATCTTGAAAAGATTTTCTTTAAAAATAACTTTTGTTTATTCGGCTTTGAGTTCATTATTAAAATTGTGATATCTATAGATAGATATAATAGAAGCTTTTATTAAAAATTAAATAATTCCGATACTAGCCGACTGAAATTCATTTTTCAAACCAACTACGATTTCTTGTCAGCACTCTTTCTATCCGGTACCACTGAACAGTTGAATTTATTTCAACAAACTTTAAATCAGGGAACGGCACACCAATACATTTATATGTTTTGATTGTTTGTTTTTAAGCGTAACTATTTGTCTCTTTTAGCACTAGCGTGACCATAGCTGAAAGTTTGAAATATGATAGAATTGCATTAAAAAAGTTTTGGAATGTTATATTAAAAATTAAGCCGCTTATGTGAGTAAAATTTTTATAAATGGGAAATAATTTTGCTATACTACCTGGTTTTGCAAAATCTCATAAATATTGACAATATTTTATGCAGATAAGACCCTTGATATGTTTATTACTTAGCTTTTTTCTCATTTTGCTTTTAACTATTTTTTTTATAACGAAAATAAAGACTGGCAGATATAAGTTAAACCAAACATTAAATGTAATTAAAAAATTTGATCATTAAACATTTTAAAAATCCTAGCTGGTCACACTGTTCGTCTGGCACAAGAGACTACAAAATCTTTTTTTTTATTCTTACCCTCTTCAATGCTCAGAGAGCAAGTACTAGCGTGTGCGGATTTGCGGATCACTGCTTTAAATAGAATAATACATCTGGAACTATTTTCATATTCTGCATTGCTTAGACCGAACTAGATCCACACGCAACCTTATGTTTTCTTACAATCATTCTATTTGCCCGTTATCGCAAAACCTACACTGCGTAATCTGAGAGGATCTAGGGCTAGAAATGACGAAGAAAAATATGATCTGTTCGCAAATCATTTCAGAAACGTTTTCACTCCCAATACTTGCACAGACGTGAGGGAATTACCGCTAGTTGTTGCTAGACGTTCTTTAGAAATACGTTTCCGATTTACAGATGTTGTAGAGGCTACTGCTAACCTAAATGGGAAAAAAGCTCCTGGCGTTGATAATATGAGCAACAAATTCTTTATTTTTAACGCAACAATTCGGCTTGAGCATTTCCCGCCTATATGGAAATTTGCCTTAGTAAAGATGATTCCTAAGCCTGGCAAAGATCCTTTAGAGGAAAAGTCTTATAGGCCTATAAGTTTGTTACCCACAATGTCAAAATTATTCGAAAAAATATTAAAAAACAAACTGACTCCAATCCTGAATGAAAACAACTGCATTCCAGATCACCAATTTGACTTTAGAAGTCAACATAGCACAATAGAACATACTTACAGACTGGTGCAGGTTATAAGAAAAACTTTTGAGGAAAAAAGTACTGCTCCGTGCTTTTTATTGATGTCTCTCAAACTTTCGATAAAGTGTGGCACGAAGGTCTGTTAAACAAACTAAAGCTAAACCTTCCAGCTAATATTTTCAACCTATTAGAAAAATACATAACCGGTCGAAAACTTATGATCAAAGAAGGAAACCAAATAAGTTCTTCTCAACCAATAGGGGCTGGTGTACCTTAAGGGAGTATACTAGGTCCAGTTCTGTACTTGCTTTACACAGCAGATATTCCAACCAATAGTTTTACACACACGTCGACATTTGCTGATGATACTGCGCTTTTTAGTATTTATAAAGACCCTAAAGAGGCTTCGAACTAACTGCAGCAACACGTAACCCAAGTTGAAAAATGGGCAAAGAAACGTGCTCCTGTGGACAAGTATTTAAATAAGTGGAAAACACATCCGTATCCGCTCGCTCGAAGCATCCTGCGACATAGTGGACACACCCGCCTAAAAAGAGGGATACTATTGCTCTTAGATGAAACTTTTGAAATTAGCCATCTTTATTGTGAGAACTTAAATTTTAGTCCGGTACTGACTGGACTAGTATGAATTACTTAGTTTTAAGATTTGAATACTTATTGTTAGTTCGCTTAAGCGAAGATTTAATAATAAAATATATGAAAAAAAATTCTTTTTGCATTTATTACAAGTTACTTCTGTTATTTAATTTTTTTATTTTGACCATCCTACGGTCGACACTTAATTTATTTAATTTTTATTTATATTTTATTTATCCTCCTGTTATTTCATTAACAATATTTCTTTCTTTCTCTATTCATTTTTGTACATTAAGCCAAATAAACAGAAATTGTTAGAAGATATAGAAAAATTCAAATAAATATCTATAAAAGTCAGATTTTTAATTAAAAACAAGTAAGAGCGCTATATTCGGCTGTGCCGAATCTTATATACCCTTCACATTGGCCTTTAAATATACCCAGCCGAGTAATTTTGTACTGCAAATAATATAATAAAAAACCTTGTGCGAGTTTTAAAGTTCATAGAAAAAATAACAAAATTTTAACGTTCGTATGAATAATATAAATAGATGAAGAAGATTTGAGGTCGAGAGTTTTAAAAGTTTTCGACATTATTCATATTTAAAGGTTAATAAAACTTATTAAATGTTCTAGTCCCGCTGCTCTTCTCGAACTTTTTTTCCAAAATGTATGAATTATTTGATAATTACTCTTTGTAGAATATTCAAAGTCGATAGCTGTAATAGTTTTCCAGAAGTAGCGTATCAAAAATTTTACAAAAATTGTTAATTTGTATGAGAGCTACCCCTTCTTCACCCCCCATCCGAAAATTTTTTTCTTCAGAGCGTAGCCCTTGATGTCCAATCACTTTTTGTAGAACAATTAATTTCGACATCTGTTACAGTTTCCGAGTTATAGCGTATCGAAAATTTCATACAAATCGTTAATTTGTATGGGAGCTACCCCTTCTTCACCCCCCATCCGAAAATGTTTTTCTTCAAAGCGTAGGCCTTCTTGCCCAATTACTTTTTGTAGAACATTTTGTTTCGATATCTGTTATAGTTTCCGAGATATAGCGTATTGAATATTTTATAATAATTGTCGATTTGTATGGGAGCTACTTTTTTTTTTGCCCCCACTCAAAAATTTTTTTCTTTAAAGCGTAGACATTCTCGCCCAATTACTTTTTGTAGAACATTTTATTTCGATATCTGTTATAGTTTCCGAGATATAGCGTATCGAATATTTTATAATAATTGTCGACTTGTATGGGAGCTACCCCTTTTTTTGCCCCCACTCAAAAAATTTTTTCTTTAAAGCGTAGGCAATCTTGTCCAATTACTTTTTGTGGAACATATTATTTCGATATCTGTTATAGTTTCCGAGATATAGCGTATCGAATATTTTATAATAATTGTCGATTTGTATTGGAGCTACCCCTTTTTTTGCCCGCACTCAAAAAATTTTTTCTTTAAAGCGTAGGCAATCTTGTCCAATTACTTTTTGTGGAACATATTATTTCGATATCTGTTATAGTTTCCGAGATATAGCGTATCGAATATTTTATAATAATTGTCGATTTGTATAGGAGCTACCCCTTTTTTTGCCCGCACTCAAAAAATTTTTTCTTTAAAGCGTAGGCAATCTTGTCCAATTACTTTTTGTGGAACATATTATTTCGATATCTGTTATAGTTTCCGAGATATAGCGTATCGAATATTTTATAATAATTGTCGATTTGTATTGGAGCTACCCCTTTTTTTGCCCGCACTCAAAAAATTTTTTCTTTAAAGCGTAGGCAATCTCGCCCAATTACTTTTTGTAGAACATTTTATTTCGATATCTGTTATAGTTTCCGAGATATAGCGTATTGAATATTTTATAATAATTGTCGATTTGTATGGGAGCTACTTTTTTTTTTGCCCCCACTCAAAAATTTTTTTCTTTAAAGCATAGACATTCTCGCCCAATTACTTTTTGTAGAACATTTTATTTCGATATCTGTTATAGTTTCCGAGATATAGCGTATCGAATATTTTATAATAATTGTCGACTTTTATGGGAGCTACCCCTTTTTTTGCCCCCACTCAAAAAATTTTTTCTTTAAAGCGTAGACATTCTCGCCCAATTACTTTTTGTAGAACATTTTATTTCGATATTTGTTATAGTTTCCGAGATATAGCGTATCGAATATTTTATAATAATTGTCGATTTGTATGGGAGCTACCCCTTTTTTTGCCCCCACTCAAAAATTTTTTTCTTTAAAGCGTAGGCAATCTCGCCCAATTACTTTTTGTAGAACATTTTATTTCGATATTTGTTATAGTTTTCGAGATATAGCGTATCGAATATTTTATAATAATTGTCGATTTGTTTGGGAGCTACCCCTTTTTTTGCCCCCACTCAAACAATTTTTTCTTTAAAGTGTAGGTCTTTGCGTACAAATATTTTTTGTAGAACATTTTAAGTCGATAGCTGTTACAGTTTACGAGATATAGCGCATAAAATATTTCCCCAAATTTCTGCCATTGTAGGAAAACTACCCCTTCCCCTGGTCCGATCTGAAAAAACTTTTTCCATTATTTAGGTCCCTTCTTTCGGAGTATCCGTGCCAAGTTTTGTGGCAAGAGTGAGTATACTTACTGAGATATATAGGGATATATGCACGGATTTTGTCCTAAAAAAAATGGGTTGCTCTGGGTTTTCGCTTATATCTCGGTCAATAGTAAACCGATTTTGCTGATTTTAAATAGCGATTGTCTCCAGGATATTTGTAATAATTTGACACCTTTAACTGGTCTGTATCTTTTTATTTGACTCCGGAAACTTGAATTCAACAGACGGACAGACGGACAGACGGACATCGCTAAATCGGCTTCCCTATCTATAAGGATCCAGAATATATATACTTTATTGGGTCGCAAATGAATAATAAAGAAATTACAAACGGAATGACAAAGTGATATATACCCTATCACTATGTGAAGGGTATAATAATGTTTGACTATCGTACAGCTTAAACGAGTAAAGCTAGAGATTTCGAATTTAGACTGGCGGTATACCTCTCGATGTATAGATACACTAAGATGCGGTTTTAGAAAAAATTTGTTTAGTTTTTTTGGATTATGAATCTAAAGCATAAAATTAAAGGATTTTGTACCAGATTGTGGTCGAACGTCAATAGCATTGCTTTAGAAAAAAATATTTATTTAGGTTCTCGAAAAAAAAAAACAAACAAAACCTGTCCAGCCGTAATGCGCTTAGCACTTACGTTTAAGTTACCCCTTATAGTCAATTAACATTTTTTAAATATATTTTTAAATAACTTTTGATCCTGGAACTATTTTCAGCCCTTTATAAAGAAGTCAAGTACAAATACAATTATATAGTTAATAGAAACATTTACGTGCTTATGTGTGTATGTGTTATCAACACAAAAACGTTGTTCTGTGAAAAAACAATTATAGAAATTTTGGTAAAATTTGTTACACACTCGTTCGTTATATTATGAATAGAACAGCGTATCTAAACGTTATTATTTACATTTACATTTTCTTGCTCCTTTCCTTTAATTTTATTGTTCAACCTTCATGCGCCCACAGATATGTAAGTGTTTTAGAAAGTTGTTTTGTCTGTCGCAAATAAACGAAAAAAACTTTAACATTTATACATATTTTATTTATTATGATTGTTAAATGTTTTATCTTTGCTACATTAATTGAAATAATAATTGCTTAAGTACCACAAAGTGAAGAACGTAAACAAATTATAGTTTTCCTAGATAAACATTTACACATTAGCGTTAAAGTAAAATTTTGTGGTATAGAATGTATAGTTTTGTTAACAGTTAATAGAGTTTAAAAATAAATTTAAATTGTAGTAGCTAAAATTAAAATTATTATTTAAAATGTGTTTTTTACTTCATTGTTGTTAACAGCCATTATAGTCAGCAGTATTGAATTTTTGGTTTATTTGAGTCTTATGATATAACTCTTCGTCTAAGGTAAAATCGAACGAGAAAGTAAGAAAATATTGATTTATATTTGAAACAAAAACAAGAAACCAAAATTTGTTTTTGTTTTCAATATAAAATTTCGAAAGAACGTTGTCTTGATTTTATTTGGGACCGTTAGTAAGTCTAATATAATTAATTGAGATTTTTAAACCTTTTCTTAATTTATAGCTGGCTTATAAAAAATAGCTTTACTTTAATTTTGAAAAAAAAATGTGTTAAGAGTGTATAAATTTTAAGTTACTTTTTTGACATTTTTAACAAATATGTAATAGGTGTGTTCATTTACAGAAAATTATCAATAATTTTCGATAATTATTACTAGTAAGTTTTCACGTACACAAAAAATTAGCAGCTAGAGAGCCAAAAAAGAGCGTAATATGTTTAGAAACAAAAATGTTTCTGATAATTTCTACTAGTAAAAATTTTACTATCAGAAATTATTCAAAGAGCATAATGACGCGTTGAAAAATAATTTTAGTATTTAATTTTTATAAGTTTACAATAACAAATACATTTGCTTGCAAGTTTTAACTGTAAAAGTGTTCATTTACTTTTAAATATTTTTGAGAGCAGTTTTGAAAATATTTCTTTTTACTCTCTCGTTGCTAGTAATTACTGGAAAATTATTGAACACAACTAATATTTATTAATATTTTATTGGTAAAGGCTGGGCACACTCATTAGAATTAAGAAAACATTAATCAGTCTTGTTTGAGGGTTTAAAAAGGCTGGTTGAGTTGTCATTAAATTAAAAAGAAAGAAGGAAGTAAGAATACAAAAATTGGTTTTATCGTGTCTTGTGCCAGACGACCAGTGTGACATGCTAGGATTTTCAAAACGTTTAATGGACAAATTTTCAAATTACATTCAAGGCTTGCTTAATTTATATCTGCGAGTCTTTATTTTCGTTATAAAAAATAGCTGAAACAAAATCAGGAATAAGCTAAATAATTAACATATCAAAGTTTTTATCCGCATAAAATATTGTCAATTCTATGAGATTTTTTCAAACTATGTAGTATGGCAAAATTATTTCGCATTTATTAAAATTTTACTTTAACATAAGGGGCTTTATTTTAAATATGACATTCTAAAACTTTTTTATTTCAATTCTATCATATTTTAACTTTTAACTATGGTCACCCTAGTACCAAAAAGGACAAATAATTACACTCAAAAGCAAGCAAGCAAGTAACACAATTAAAGACAAGAATGAACAACGGGGGTACGTTTTTAGAGAGCCATAATAGCACATATGTATATCATGGCAAAGTCAATGTATTGTTTGCCTATGGCTGCTCTAATTCACGTATGGAGTATTTAGTTAAAATTTGTTCTCTTAACCAAACTGTTTTTATAAAAGGTGGCTGAATACGGAGAGAATTTCTGACTTTTTATCTGAGACGTATTATCAAACACCATATATTAAAAAGTCAGAGATTTACAAATTATCCCCGTAATGCGATCACTTGGCATAGATACACCTTGCTCTTAATTAAATCATGATAGCTTTAAAATATCATATGGTAGGTAGGAGGGTCAAGAAGCACGTAATAAATTTAAAAAGTTGTCCAATAAATACTGCTTCCAGAGAAAATTTTGTCCATTATTGAATGAAATTTTAAAAAAATATAAATGTTTATTAGTGAATCCTAAGTTCAGATGCGTGCAGAAAGGAAAAGGAGGGTACAATTATGAATGATATGAAAGTGCTATCACAACCTGATGGAACTCTAAAAAAGCTAAAACCTCGTAATTACTGAACACATGACAGTGTTTTTGGACCTCAACGGGCTTTAACTGAGTGCACTTAGAGCAGCTTTGCTATCGAAATCGATAATCATGCATCAGATTATCGTCCAGTTTAAATAGCTTCAAAAATTTTATGTGATTTAATAAAGATGCCTTCTGCGTTTCTATCCCCCGTCTTCACGCCATCAATGTACATTAATGTTTATTTAAATGGTAAGTGGCCATTGATTTCGTATTGATTTTTTCCAGGATAAGTATCTCTGCGCATAGTGTTATGTCTAGATATACAGACAAGTAGTTAGACTCATTGGTTATATTCCACAGTTTTTCGATCATTCCTACCTTAGTAAAACTGAATCGTGTCCCAATTGAAAATAGAGCAACGTAACTGTTTTTCTCAGTCACAAAATGCTTTTGGCTATAGTGTTTCTAGAAAAAGACCAGCAGTCTTTGTCTTAATTAAGCTAGATGTGCATTCATCAGAAGTAAATGATTAGGTACCAATAATGTTTGGCTGTCTTTCTTGAGTATTTTGGGTTCTATAAAGTCTAAATTGGGGTCTTACTTGGTTTTAAGGCAGTCATTGGACAGGCTATTTCACAAAGATCATAAGCTCTAGTTAGGATATCTTAGCTGACTGTATAGCTTATACATAAATAAATAATCTTGGGGACAAAAAAATTTTGGGTAACGTGTCTGAGCTAAATTTCTAACTGTACGTCTGTTGCCAATTTGCAAACAATGATTTTGTGTTGCAATATCCAGTCAGGGAGCCGGTAAGCAGTTTCAGATTGCCCTAGTTTAGAGACCATAGACTCTGCTTGTTAAAAAATTTTGAAAAAACGAAACCGAGAGCATCAACCCAATCCTTTCTCGCTCTATGGAATATCGAAATATCCTTAAGTATTTAAATGGAAGTCATACAGTCATGCAAAAGCCAAGCTGATAACAATATTTATTACAGCTTTAGTTTGGCATTGAGAGGCATGATATTTGCCATCAAACCAAAATCCTACTCTTAAAATAAATTGGACGAACCGAGAGAAGTTTGAAAACAATTTTTGCAATCAATTTATATTTTTGCTACACTCCATGCAAGCTGAAAAATGCTAATCAAAATATTGGGCCTCCGATCCTGAATAAAAACAACTGCATTCCAGATCACCAATTTGGATTTAGAAATCTTCTCAACCAATAGGGGCTGGTGTACCTCAAGGGAGTATACTAGGACCAATTCTGTACTTGCTTTACACAGCAGATATGCCCACAAATAATCTTACTACTACGTCGACATTTGCTGATGATACCGCCTTTCTCAGTATTCATAAAGACCCTAAAGAAGCCTCAAAACGACTTTAACATCCCGTATCCCAAGTTGAAAAATGGACAAAGTTATGATGTATTAAAATAAATGAACAAAAATGCACCCACGTTACTTTTACTTTACGCAAAGAAACGTGCTCTCCAATCCTTATTTACAACCATATGGTGCCTCAACGATTTGAGACGAAATACCTTGGCATTCACCTGGACCGTCGCCTTACATGGAAGACGCATATAGATGCGAAGTTGACGCAAATGAAACTTAAAGCTACACAACTTCATTGGCTAATTGGCAGAAACTCTGTGCTTCGTCTTGATTGTAAACTTCTACTCTACAAATCGATTTTGAAACCAATTTGGTGCTACGGTATACAATTATGAGGTACTGCTTCCGCCTCCAACATTGAAAAAATTCAACGCTGTCAAAGTAAAATCCTAAGAATGATAACTGGTGCTCCTTGGTATATTAAAAACAGAAACAGCCACAAAGATCTGCAAGTTCCACTAGTAAAATGCGAAATTTTTAATTATGTGGACAAGTATTTAAACAAGCTGGAAATACATCCGAATCCGCTCGCTCGAAACATTTTGCAACATAGTGGACACACTCGTCTGAAAAGAAGGGATACTATTGCACTTAAAAGAAACTATTGATTAATTAATTTTATTATGAGAACTTAAATTTTAGTCTGGCACTGGCTGGCCTAATAAAAATTAAATAGTTTTAAGATTTGAATACTTATTGTTATTTCGCCTAAGGCGAAGATTCAATAATAAAAATATGAAAAAAAAAAACATTGGGCCTGACGTCAAATCCTACGCTTTGGATGTTCACTTAATTTGCAAGTTTTATCCTGAATTATTGGATGATTGTATAATAGTCTACAGTGGGAAAATCAGTGGAACGGCAAGTGTCTGTTAAGCGTGAATAGATTTGCTAGATTATGGATTGGCACACAGTGACGGAGTCACTGTATGTAATAATAAATTCAAAATCTATTAAACTGAGCTTGTTAGAGAATTTTGTGGAAACACAAAAGTGCAGCAGAACAGCTTAGTTTAAAACATAAAGCTGTACGAGCTGAAATCACCAAATTAACATTTATAGTCTTTTGATAGCACTATGAACTCAAAAGGGGTATTTGAGGTCCTAGAGACCATTAAGTTTTTTTTATAAACAATTAATATTTTTTTGTTCTGGGGTGTTAATTGAAAAAATTGTTTTAATCACAAGCCGAGTAGAATACGTTTTAGAAGCAAGCTACAGATTTTTATAATTTGTACTCTTTGATAGGTATTAGGGGTTTGGCTTTACACATTTTCTAAGTATATAACTCAGTGGATTTTGAAACAATTTAGTCACCAATTTAAACAGTTGGTGAGGCTTGTTCCCTTAAAATAGTGTTAACAGATTCTAATTTTTTTTTGGCAGATATTCACTATTTTCAGCAATCGACAATAACCTTTAGCAGATTAAAGTTTGAAATTTAAAAATATTTGAGCACATATAAAAAATGGCATTAAAGATTTCTTAATTGTGGTTGGCAGCATTTGACTTATCTAATGTATATTAATTTTTTATTTGGCTATTTTCTTGGGTGCTAACCAAGATTTGTAGATTTATATTTATTACCAGATTAAAAACAAATACAATCAAAACCACTAAAACTCTTTAATCTCATGTTCTAAACGAGCCCTAAACCAAATCGTATTGCGCTGCTAATTTCTCTGGCATACAATTAATTGTCTTAATTTTGTATAGAATAAAACAAAAAAAAAATGGAAAAAATAAACAAATGCTATAAAAAATAACAAGTACCTTATGGGGTTTTCCGTTCAAGTATCAAATATGCTTTAATGTTGTATATTTTCCCATCATATCTATGGAAGGACCCGTACTGTTTAGTATGACAAAGTTTTTTTATTTGCATTAAACTTGCCATAAACTTGCACAAGTTTGCCAAAACTATTATCGTTATTGTAGTAACATATGGTGGCACTTCTCCAAAAAACAATTCATTTAATATTAAACTAAAATAACAAAAGACCAAATAATTTCGCAAGAAGAATCTTCGAAACAATAAACATTTAATGCACTTATTTTGGCACTTGACTTCAAGTATTAGAAATGATCAAAAAAGCTATGAGAAAACCAAAATTATCGCAAGACAAACACTAGACCACTTGCTAAATGTCTATTGCAGTATCTTTCTTGTTGTTTTTTGATAATATTCTGGGTTGTTATAAAATAATATGTTTTATATAAATGAAATTCTAATTAACATCATTTACATAACTCAAGCCAACAATAACAGCAAAGTTTGTTACCAACAAATATATTTTTCTTTCTCCCTACACTGTAAGAGGAGGTCATGGTACTTTATTCTAAGTTAATGTAGAATCCAGTGCATAGATACAAGGAAACCTTACAAAACACTATTTGATGTAAGGAAGGACCAGAAAAGCTGATAGGATTACAAATAGGTTTTATACGATCATTTCAAATATCACATTTTACATGAGAACACAATTAGCTGCCAAACCAATAAAAAATAATTATAAAGTAGAGATGGATCCCCTTTCCCCTTCAATTTAACAAAGCCCGAAAAATTATAATGTTAAAGGTAACACCAACATAAAGAAGAGAAACACGGTGCTTCAGTTAACATTTGTTTGTTCTCACACAAACGTGGCAAAATAAAGTCGAAGCTACATAAATGAAACCTGAAAAGCAATTTGCCTTCTCTAAATTAAAATATAAAAAACACCACAAACACTCGATAAACTACATTCCAACAGAAACTGGAAAAAGGGGTCAAACCACTATGCTACTTTGGCATTATAATAACAGAAAGTGGGAACTCGGAAAAAAACTAAGGCAGGAACGCTTATGGTCAACTTCACCAAATTTGGAAGCCTCTTTTTATATGTTCAAGGCGCACTATAGTGAAGATCTAAATATAACTGTTGTTTGTGTACTTCACCTTCCGAAAATCCTTCCCAGTCTTAGAATCATTTTTACCAACGTAAATTCCCATAATGAGGGGAAGTGATCAAGCCGTAATATGGTGTTTAAAACTAATAAAATCCAGAAATTATTTCTAGAGCTTATATGATGACAATCTTTGGAAGCTCACTGAGGTCATTTGATGCATTAAAATTAAAATGGGTATTAAATGTTTTATGAAAAAAAAAAAACATTATTCGTTGTAATTTCCAGCTTACTACCTACTTTCTTAAGTAGCTATTACAAAATTGTTTGTTCCATTAGCCAAACTTAGAAACGATTTCCTGGCGCTTCTATCTTCTGCGTTTCTTCTTCAATTTCTGACAAAAAGTTTTCAGATGTCTTCGTTCACTTGTTTTTTTCATCGGAGCTTCAGTCTTCCCCTTCTACGTTGTCCTTTCCCGGGCATGAATTTAAATGACGTCCTAGCTGGAACAATAATTTAGCGGAACAATTTGGCCGCCTTTCGTGTCAGGCTCTTAGATAAAGAACGATAGATACATTGCGACAAGAAAAAAAAAATAAGTTGCTCTTCTTAAGCAAGGAATGAATAGAACAGAGATACATATAAGCTATTTGTTTTAATTTTTAGCGATTTAGTCGATATATCTTATTTGTAAAAGCAAAGAGTTGTCAAAATTATGTTTTCCTGAAGCAGTTTAACGCCGGTTAAAAACTACCTAAAACTCACTATGAGTTTTTTGAATATTAAGACACAAAAAATTAAAATTTTCTCTATGAAACACCAACTAATTTCCAATTGTTATATATCGAATCCTATTCCTTATTTGCTAAAAGTTTGGGAAATGTAAAAACTGTTACGTTTTGGGTAATTTCTGGATTTGTACAATAGTCAACACAAGAGCTCAGGTATTTTGTTGTAATAGAACTTTTTTCCAAAATTTGATTCACCACACCAGGAGGTGTTAAATATTCGGTTTTGCCTACTCGAACCTCCTTCCTGACAATTGGCTTCAGTAATTGCAAATTGCTATTATTTCTCTGCTATTTGTTCTTTTAGCTACTGGAAACTATTGGTTCAGTTGCCAAACTAACAAGTAGCTGGAGTTTTTATAGTTTAATTTAAAATAAATTTGTGTTTTCTTCTTCTAAAGTGAATAACAAAATTAATAAAATAACAACAAAAAGAAAAACTATACAAGTCAAAGTCGACACAATTTCTCTATTGCATAAGACAAGTAATTGGAACGATATTCGTTTGTGAATAATTTCTATAATTATTTGTTAGTTTATTAAGTTAATTAGAAGCTATTTAATTATCATATTTTATAACAACTTGCACACCTGTACAAGCACACACACATACATATATATACAAATCAAACATGAATAAATACATAATTTATGTAACATTAAGTTTGTATGTATGTATGTATGGATGTTTGTAAGGATTTAATGCAATTAAAATTTTATATTTTATTACAAATCAAAATGTATTAGAATATTTTCCAATTTGTAACAAAATTTTATAATTCTTTTTTTGCTATCAGTTGTTTAAATATGTATTATATATCTCATGTATTAGGTGACCGACCATTCGTACTAATTTCAGCAGTACATGTATTAAATTTTCATTTGGTGTACTGATGGAAAATGCGTGTACGTGGAATGTACTTATTTTTGAAAATAA
Organism: Melanophora roralis; assembly: GCA_963583895.1. Lineage (NCBI taxonomy): Eukaryota > Metazoa > Arthropoda > Insecta > Diptera > Rhinophoridae > Melanophora > Melanophora roralis. The sequence continues at coordinate 41,694,487 of OY757189.1, read as the reverse complement.
GTACTGATTGTTTTGGTTTTTAAAAATGGTTTATTATTTCAAATATTGTTTATTTCACTAGAATAATTGTTGTGCTACATATAGCAAAACCTTATGATTTAAAATTTTTGTAGCAGCAAAAGAAATATTATGAAATTATCTCTCTAAAATACTTAACTTTTTACAATATTATATGTATGTATTTAACGGTACTAAGTTCATTCGTTTACTAAAAATTTTGAAAATTTTTTACTGGATTGCGTTCGTTTACAAACAAATTTGGATAAAAATATACAAAACTCTATTCCATTGCCACAAAATTTGGAGTGGATATTTTGAAGGCAGCGATCTTAAGTGGGGGAAATTTTTATGGATAGGTGGAAGGCAGTGGTAGTTCCCTACATGAAAATTTTCATGAGCTGTACATATCATTTATTAAATATGAACAAAAAACAGTACCACCATACATCTTGGAAACTATGACAGCTATCAACTTCAAATATACTACAAGGAAACTGCACAATATTTTTACAATTTTACAATTGGGCAAGATTAGGATTATGGGTCACTAATACTTACATTCAAACCTCCATCGGGTGGGAGTTGCGAAGAACAACGAGTGTTGGGCATGCAGGAAGAACGTTGAAACGAAAGCATTTCACATCTTTTGTACAGTCGAAAGTCCGATGTTTTACTTATATCTTTATGTCTTACCAGATGCGGCTCAACTATGAGGTGTAGAATAAAAACTGTTAAGGGAGTTCGTCTGCATCATCAAATTTCAGTGAACTTTTCTCCCAAGATACTTTTTTCTTTGCTAGGAGCGCACAACAAGCCGATTACTGGCTTAAGTGTTTGTATAACAGGGTCGAGGTCTTCTCCCTTTAACTTAACTGCACAGTAATGCCTGCATTATAAAAAAATTAGTTGGATCGGAGCAGGGAAAGTGCAAGCACCCATACGAACGGAACAATTTCATGAAATTTTTCACAAAATATGACCTGTATCATGATCCCAGGAATACATTGACAATGGACGGACGGAAATGATTTATTTGAAGTGATTTTAAATCGATTGTTATAATTATAAGCCTAAGGCTATAAAAGTTAGAAAAAATACTAAACTTTAAAAAAAAAATTGAAAAGCGTACTGATTTTGAACCAAAAAAAATAGGGTAAACATTGTATGAACGTAAACAACAAGAACGGCAGCTTAAACAGTTACAACATTTCGTGCATAGATTGTTATCAGCGTGTTCTTTATGTATTTTTGTTTTAATTATTGTTGTCGTTGTAGTGTTTAAGCTAATTAGTTACGAGTTAACCTGTTAACACATTTGTAGGCATTTTACACAATTTCTCACACGTAAAACCGTTTAAATTTACTTCATAAGTTTGAATTGTTTTTTTTAAATATAAATAAATTAATTCATTGCGTGCCATAAACATTTTGTTATTAAAAATAATAAATTCTTTATATTAACGACTGCTTGCATTAATAGAGTTTAATGGTTGAAGTCATACAAATAGTTGTAAGCGTTTGTAATAATGTGATATTTAAACAAGATAATAAAATAATGAAAATAATTTTGTATTAAATTTATCATAACGAATTGATTGTGAAATAAAATGTGACATCGAAATTGTTTGAGAAGTAAGTGGATAAAATGTATGTCTTTATTCATTACTAAATGAGCCCGGCAAGCATTGCTAGACCTGAGCCTACATATTTGTTATTTTGCTGATAGCATATTCATTATATCGTCACTTGTAATCTAAATGGCGTACTCTTTATTGAAAAGTTTAAACATTAAGACAAATACTCCAAACTGGAAAATGTTCTTTTTGGCTTTAAAACCCATTAGAAATGTAGCTAAAAGCATCTGCTACCATTTTGAAAGTTTAGTAGCATTATGTGCCTTGAAATAATTGAGAGTACTGTTTCTTGCTTTTAGTTTTCCTAAATGTAATAAACGCCCTTTTGGATCTTAGGTAACGATAGGTATTGCGCCTTTAACATTACTTCCAACCAGGTCACCTCCACTGAGCCCCTGCTTGCTGCACAGAAGATGGCAAAAAAGAAACATTTTCGCCACACCGTCCCTTAATATCTTAGGGCTATTGCCGATCCTCGATTACCCTTTTGCTATTTCGCCTGCCCTACCTACACTACCATTTTAGTCAAAAAGTTAATTTTTTGAGGATTTTTATATAAAAACTTTGAATGCGTTTTTCTCGGAAACTACAGCATTTAGAGCCAAAGAGGGCAAAAATCTGTGATCACTACCAATTTTGGTCAAAAAGTCCATTATCATTTTGCGATAGCAATCATTATTCACGGTAATTACTAGACAGCTCTTTTGCCACATTATCGAGAACAGCAGCAATGTTTCCGAAAGAAGGAACTGGGTGAGAATGCACCGTTGTTTTGACAGACCCCTTTTGCCAAAATGTTGGGAAAAAAACTTTCTTACTTACTCACAGTTAACATCGTGCAATACTGTGGGACTACCCTTTAGCTCTTTTGTTCGCCGATACCTCACACAGATTCGACATCTCAAATATCCAATTCAGAGCCCCTTTTGAAGTCGTTGTTGGATCAAAGAATGTGTTGTCAAAGGCTCCTTACATACCCCTAAAAAGGACCTTCTATAACTTCTATGCCAGTTGATGAATTGCAGTAACAGTAGATATGTATGTCGGGCCAATAGGGTTGGTGGAAAGAAAAATTTCCCTAGATTGGGTTAAATTAGAGTGGACAAGAGAAAAGCATTGCTAACGAGAAACACCCAGTTATATTCAAAAAAAAAAGTTAAATGCATTTTGTTTATCTTACAATAACTTTTAAAACATTCAGTTTGTTTAATTTTAAGAAAACATTGATTTTTAAAAATATCAGCCATTTCTTTCTTAAATAATAAAGTGATTTTAATAGTTTGTATATAAAAAAATTAATTTGTGAGTTTTTAATCAAACGTACATAATATTAAATACGAAACAAAAATGAGTCCTGACTTTTTTTAATTTAGTTTTTTTTTTAATGGAAACATAGTTCTAACTTTCATCGGAGAGACTTTGTATTACTTATGTTTTAAAAAGTTAACATCAAATTCCAAATTCAAATGATTTAGAAATCATTCAATTATTTTTAAGCTCAATTATTTTATAAACATTTTCTTTTATTGACTTTTTCTTAAAATTTTTAGTTGGATTTTTTTAAAATTTTTTCTTACACCTCACACGAGTGCAAATAATGTCTGATTAATCCAATAACTTATTTGAAGCTTAAAATTTACGTGAGAGAAAATACAATTTACTGCATGCCCGTGTAAACTGAAACAAAGACAAATAAATCTTTCAACTTTGTTGTTGAATTTACGAAAACTGATAATTTCTTGTTTCAGGTATACCTTATCCTGTGTTTTTAGTTTTTATTACGTCCTTGTGTGCTGTTTTTATCCCTATCATAGTGGTGTGCAATTTCTTGCTACAAGAATGGAATAATATGAATTATGGTTAGTTCATGCCATATATAATTTACCACTTCACTAAATATACACTTTAAAAAAGATTTATAAAAATCGACAATAAATAGTTGTGCTTAAAACTGAGATACAGAGAACGTGCTTGAAATGTAATTGTCAGGATTATTTTCTGTTTAGTATTTATGCTTTATGTTGCTTTCTTATTGTCTAATAATTTTACCTACTTATTTCTTACCAGGTAGTTTTTGTTGTTTTATTGTTTTTTTTTTTTGCAACTGTCATTGTTCAAATAGTCTTGTTCAATTTAACATTAGACAAAACAGGCGAGAGAAGATCACATAATTCTGTTGATTAAATACGTTGCAAGCAAAAGTAAATAATCAAAAGAAACTTGAAATAGCAACTATTTGAAAATAAATATTTGCTAATAATAATTTTTTTCTGAATACTTGAAAATTAAAGCAAATAAGATTGCTTTGTTAATAAAAAATGCAAAAAAATAAAAAAAATATTCAACAAGGTTAAGCAAATGTAAATACATTGTAAGTAAGTTTGGAAAAATATTTATTTAAATGCTAAGTACAACGTTAGATATTATTTTTAAATTTATATTAGCCTCAATATAAAACAAAATTAAAGCAGCATTATATAGAGGAGATCTTATAAAATATGTAGCTTTTATTATCAAAAAATTATTAAGCATTTTCCATGTAACAATTGAAAAAAGTTAGTCGTGAATAAAGCCAACGCACAGTGGGTTCGATGATACCGAAAGTGGTGATTAATTCATTGGAGCCGTAATATAATTTTTTTTGAATTTTTTTCTCAAATCGTTAAATATGCATAAAAAATCATATTCTGAAAAAAAAAAACAGGAAAAAAAATTATTTCTTACGATTTTATAGACATTTTTATATATCATAAAATTATAGTTTGTTTCATAATTTTCACCGTAATTTTAAAATGGAAAGTGATTTGTTTAAAAAATGAGAAGCAGACAAAAGCTTATATTGTCTTCTTTCTAAAAAATGAAAACATAAATATATATTTTGCTTAAATATGAATATAATTTTAACTTAAAGTCTGAATTGGGTTTTAAAGGATTTTAAAAATTTTACAACTTTTTTAAAAGAGTAACAAAATAAATTTTTATAATTTTTTTTGTTTATCAATAATTGTCATACACTTGAAAAGAAGCCATATTATGTTCCTCCTCAGCTTTATCATCATAATCTTCGCTATCATTACTCTCACTATCATGTATTTCTTAAGAAATAATAGGCGATAGCAAAAGCTGTAGTTCGGAATTTGATAATTGTTCCTTTCTTTCCGCTCATTTTGTTTATTGATACTAGATATGAATGGATCTGAACTGAGAAAAAATCTATTTAGAATATCTTCGTTCGACTTTTCTTGGGTGCATTTGCGAGCAAAGTGTTCTCTATAATTTTCAAAAGCCTTATTTCTGGCTTCCTGAGCTTCTTGTGAAACTTCTCCAATCGGTAAAAGGGCATATTTTATGATTTCGAATTAAAAATGTATGTATTGTAGGAGTCATGCAAAACCATTTTAACACTCTCGTAAATGAAGATGACTAGAACTTATTCACGCACCTATCTCTATTGAAATTAAAATCCTCCGACAACAATAACAACAATAGTAAACATTGGACAAATGACTATAGCAAAACAAAATACACGTTAGTTTTGTTAAATAACATGACTTTGAAAAAACACGACTTCAAACGGAAAAATGTTAATAGCAAAAAATGGATTAGCAAAACCGAAAATTTTCTTTTTTGTTATATTAAGCTTAGATTTCATACTTTTAGAAAATATATGACTCAAACCCCAACCTTAATTAACTTAAAAGTTATGGCTCACGAAACGTCAAATATAGGCCAATTTTAGACCTTTTTTTAAAAATATCGTCAAAAATATTTTCGCAGATATTTTCAAAAACACTATATCATATTTATACACTTAAATACATGAAGTTAAAGGTTCCGTTCTTAAAATAACACTTTGTTAACTTCAAATTTGGAAATTACGGATTCGTTTAATGCAAAATTTTATTTCTTTCGCTTTTTGAAAACAGCGCAACATTTGTCTTCTGATTTTTATGACTTGTTGTTCATTTTTAGAGCCCAACCAAGCGTGTGTGTATATTTAAAGCAGAACCGAATCCCAACTTTGGTAAAATTTTTATTGTTCGGCCGAACCCTGACGTAACCCAAACAAACAAAGGCTTACTGCAATAATTTTTTTATTGAATAAAAAAAATCAATTTGATAAAACTACTTTTATTTTCACTCACAAAAAAAATCAATTTATTAGAAAAATATGTACGAAATGCTTTCAGGGCAAACTAGATTTAATGTGATCGTAGTCATACGATGAATTTTTATAATTCAATAAAAATAGTTTTTTTTTGCATTAACGTAGCACTATGTACCTGCATTTTATATATACATATTTTGAATCATTACTGATACTTTTGTTTTTTTTTGTGCAAAAATAGGGAAAGATTGGTCAACGTTTAGTAAAGTTTAGAGAAAACATCAAAACCCAAACATCGACCAAATTCCACTTTTTACCAAACTCTGAACCCGAGTACAGACGTTTAGTCGGACCCTACTTATTTTATTTGCAATATCTCTACCTATCGCAAATATTAGTTATGTTCAATTACTTTCCAGTAATTACTAGCAATGAGAGAGTAAAAAGAAATATTTTCAAAATTGCTTTAAAAAATATTTAAAACTAAATGAACACTTTTACAGTCAAAACTTGTATTTTGATATTGAAAACATATAAAAATTTGAATTTTTTTTTTTCAAAGTATAATGACAGAAAGACTGTTGGAATAATTTCTGATAGTAAAATTTTGACTAGTGGAAACTATCAGAAACATTTTTGTTTCTAAACATATTACACTCTTTTTTGACTCTCTAGCTGCTAATTTTTTGTGTACGTGAGCACTTATTAGTAATATATATATATATCTGTTCCTTTAAACTCCTACAAGGAGCATAGGGCCAAAACAAGTTCCTTCCAATATCCTCGATCTACTGCACGATGTTTGATTTCATTCCAATTCAAGTTTAGTTTGGACGTCTCGATCGTTATTTGGCGTTTCCAGGTATGCGATGGTCTACCTGTACGTCGACTGCCTTGTGGGTTCCACTCTATAGCTTGCTTTGCTATGTCATCTGGTGGTTTACGTAAAATGTGACCAATCCAGGACCATTTGCGCCTACGGATTTCTTGGTGGATCGGTTGTTGGTTAGTTTCTGACCACAGACGTATATTTGAAATTGTTAAGGGCCAGAACACCCGTAAAATTTTACGTAGACATTTGTTTATAAAAACTTGTAAGGCTTGTATGTCTCGTGTTGCAGCGTTCCACGTCTCGCATCCGTATAACAAGGTGGATTTCACATTTGAGTTGAATAGACTCAGTTTTGTACGACGTGATATATATGATGAATTCCAGACGGGATACAATTGCCCAAACGAATGTCGAGCTTTATTTATTCGGCTGGAGATATCTGCGGCAGAACCACCACTTTTGTCGAGTATACTTCCTAGGTAGCAAAAAGACTCTACATCTTCAAGTTGATGGTTCTTTATGTTGAACCTATGATCGTTATTTACGTTTATGCGCATTGTCTTTGTTTTACCCATGTTTATCTTTAGACCAACGGATAGTGCGGTTTCATAAACTAGTGTTAGCTTCGCTTGCATGTCGGAAAATGAGTGAGTTAACAAGCAGATGTCATCTGCGTAATCAAGATCCTCTAATCGCCCTTGCAAACCCCACGTAATTCCCCTTCTGTGGAGTGTGGCCTTTTTCATAACGATGTCAAGGACACAATTAAAAAGCAATGGTGATAAAACACAACCTTGACGTACTCCATTTTCTACAAAAATTTTCCTACCGAGTTGTCTCTCATGTAGTATGCGACATGTGGCATTAGCGTATAGCCCCTTGATAAGATTTATCAATTTTCCGGGGACTCCTTTACACAGTAGTGCTTCCCATATAGCTGGGTGGTTTATGGTGTCAAATGCCTTTTCAAAGTCAATGAACGTAAGGTATAACGGAGACCTCCATTCTACTGACTGTTCCACAATTATCCTTAAGCTGTTTACATGGTCGATACATGATTTGTGCGCACGGAAGCCGGCTTGTTCTTTCCTGAGCTCAGGAAGAACAGTTGTGGATAATCTTCTGTTTATTATATTAGCAATCACTTTGTTGGTCATGTTCAATAGTGTTATACCTCTCCAATTTTTACGTGCTGTAAGATCTCCTTTTTTTGGGAGATTTATAATCACACCCTCAGCGAGATCCTCTGGAAGAGTTTCAGTTAGCCAGAAGTCTTTTATAACGGGCGCCAGTAATTGGGCACTGGTTAATGGGTCAGATGATAGCAGCTCCGGTGGGATGTTGTCTGAGCCTGGAGATTTGTTGTTTTTTAAGAGTTTTATTGCCTCGAGTATTTCTGTGATATCCGGACTGTCGACGGTAATGTTTGGATTCGGAGTATGTGTAGCGCAACTGCATAGCGTAAGTTGCGTGGGTTGGGGTGTAGAAAGCAAACTGGAGTAAAATGATTCCCAGAGATTAAGTTGTTGTTCTTTAGATGTAACAAGTTGTCCAGAGTCGTTTCTCAATGGTTTACCTGTGGACGTTGTGTTGTTGGTCAATTTCCTTGCAGCGCGGTATAGATCTCTAGCGCGATTAGTTTCAGCAGCAGCCTGCGCTTCTTTGGCTATGTTATTGGCCCAATTTCGTTTATCTCGACGAGCGCTGCGTTTTACTTTCCGGTTTAGGTCGCTATGCATTTGTTGACACCTTGTTTTATCTGAGCGTGTTCTGCTGGAGTTAATTGCCTCTTTTGCTTCTTTTCTTTCTGATACGAGTTTCCAGGTTTCATCACTAATCCACTCTTTTCGGGCGTTGTTTTTAAAACCGACGTGTTGTTCTGCTGCATCAATAAATACTTTTTTGGTTTCTTCCCAACTACGATTTTCATTTCTGTTACTCAAATGTAGTGATGATCTAAGTGCACTGTTGAAAGAGTTTGCGACTTCTTCATTTTTGAGTCTGTTTATGTCAAATTTCCTTCCCGGAGCTAAGTTGTTGTTTTTAATAGCAGCTATTTTTAGACGGAGCGTTGCAAGAACCAGATGATGATCACTTGCGATGTCAGCTCCTCTTTTGTTACGTACATCCAAAAGTGAGCCACGCCATTTTTTGCTGTAATTTTAGTAATAATATCGAAAATTAATAATTTTCGAAAATTATTGATAATTTTCTGTAAATAAACACACCTATTATAAAAATTTTTTATAAACAATTTTTTGTTCGTAAACAAGTGAAAACAAAATTGTTTAAGTATCCTAAAGTAAACTTTATTCCTAATCATTCGCTTGTATTTAAATCAAATTCAGACGAACTGTTCTCAAGTTATAATGAAATATATGAGCACAACTGCATACTATATGTATATATACAATAGAAATACCATGTTGAAGGTTTAAGGTCGAAAGTTTTAACGAATTCCGACATTATTCGTATTGAAAGTTTATTTTAAGTTTTTTATTTGTATGGGAGAAAAGATTATATTGGGTTTAGCATCAGCTTTTTGCGACCAGCCCACGCATAAATTAAACTCAAACCCCCGTTCAGAGTATAACACATATCTTAAAAAAGACAATGGAATTAAATGTATACAACTAAATGCCATCAGGATACGCATGTCCATGTGCAAAATTTTTGCACCTTATTTATTCACAAGTCTGTTTAAAATAAAAAGCTGAATCTGAGTTGTTTAAATCAAAAAATTATTAATTTTTTTATTTCTTATACCCAATACATTATTAAGGAAACAAATTATTGGTCTATTAATTGCATCGTTTTTTCCTAAATGTTTACACGTTTCTTGAAAATTTCACTGACTTCTTAGTAAATTGAAAACCTCTTGGTTTTTCCATTTGAACATGATATGCCTTACATAGAGTTTTATTAGGAACTGTGATAAAAGCAAAACCTGTATTTGAAAATGCGCTTTAATATATTAAAAAAAAAGATTGCAAAGGAGGTATAACCGTTTCAGTTTGCATTATATTTATAACGTTTGGATTTTTTTCTTTTCTTATTTTATGCTAAAAACTTTTAAAACAACTTTAGCATAAAAATATGAAAACATATTTTTAAAATTGTACTCTTAAGGATCATGGCCTACCTTTGATGTAATGTGAAAGCGGTTTACTGAGGACTCTTGCTTGAGCAAAACAAAAAATTGCATATTGTTCGACTAAAGAATTTGTTTCTCCTAATCGAATACTATAAAACTAAATGCGGGTCATCAATCTAAAAATGTCTTTATCAACATCAGAAATATGAATACAGTAGACGCGCTCTAAAATTAGATTCCGAAATTCGAATTACCGAGCGGGTTTTTCTTTTTTGTTGTAAACGCTAAGATTTTGACAATTTAGTTTAACCAAATTCAAAGTAAAAAGGAGAATCCCATTTTAATTAATGATTTATTGATCTTGTTGATGTTGATGATGATGATAGTACATATACGGTTTAGTATATATTAAAATGAGAAAGTGTACTTAAAGTGCCAAACAAACGTAAGAAAAACACTTGTCTTTACAAGACAAATTAAATATATTGGAAAAGATTGACAAAGGCGTACAAGGAATGCGTTTAGACCTGGACATTAATATAACTACTTTTACCATTAGCTATATTAAATCGAAAAGAAAATCATTATTGCCTGCTGTTGCCAACACTTATCAACACGTATCCAAAAAAAACTTTACACAATGCTACATATCCGAAATGGAAAGTCGTCACTAGAATGGTTTTATGATAAATAAACAAAAATGAAATACATTTTTGTATTAAAAACCGTCCAGAAATTAGAACAATTCGGAAATTCGAATTGCCCTGAAAACAAAGTGGTTCGAATTTTCGAGCGCCTACTGTAAAAATACTTTGCTGTCTTATCGCACATTGATATTGAAATTTTAAGTTATTTAATATTTTAAAATTAAAGTAGGACGACATCTTGCGAAATAAGTGATTTTACGTATTTATTTAAGGTAAGTTAACCCACAAACAAACCAAGTTTTAATCCATACCTTAAAGTTTCCTTAAGAGTTCATACAACCATTGAAATACTTTTAAATATTTTTTTTATTTTATTTTTGATAATAATAACATTAAATGTTAAAAACTTAAAAGAGGTGAGTATTATTTACAATAAATTTTCTTAAAATAATAACGACAATATTTTTTAAATTCTAGTTACAATTTTTTTAAAACTGTTTGTCTTTCTATGTATAAATTTAATTATAAAACATAAAGTGGTCTTACATTTCAATGCAAAATTTTTGCAATTTTTTGTTCTATTTTGAATGTCCATTCAGTTAAGCGTGAGAAATCTAAAAGAAGTTCTGAAATGCACATCCCACACTCCTTGAAAGAAAATAATTCGCAAAATTTAATTTCTTGGTTTGGTCCTTTCACTTCATGCAGTTGAAGAGTTTTTATCTGGATTCCTAGATATATCCTTTGGATTTGGATTCTTAATACCCTGTTTTTCCAAGTTCTTGATGAGTTTTATCTGCTTACTCAATTTCTTTTTAAAATTCAGCTCTCTTGTTATGGCACCAAGATCGTCTATTGAACATTTCTTCAAATTGTGCACTCCTTTGGTTATCAATTTATCGGTAAGTGTTAATTTGGTGCGTGTTAGTTTCAAATAGCGGGACGATGGACGATTTAGTTCTTCACGGTAGAGGAACAAAGTGTAGCTTATATTATCTTTTTTAGTCGAATCCATTTTTTAAATTCTTCAATTCTCAATTTTTAATTTAAATTTCAAGTTGCTTCTTGCTTGTCTTAATCGTTAGTGATGCCTTAGCCTTAGGCGCAGGTCCTTTTATACCAAAAAAAATACGGCTCTTGTTTTTTATTTTGTAAATAACTACTTGACCTTGATATGTTTTTGTAATGTTGTAACCCTTTGGCTATAATAGGTAGTTACACATGTCCGTGTTCAAAGATATATCTTTTTGTTTATGTTTGTCAGCAAGTTGTTGATTTGTGTGGTTATGTGTGTCATAAAACATTAAATGTTCATCCCTTGTTTATTTTGACGTTACAGGTACCCAACATTAGTTGCCCAAGGCTTAGAAAACTTTTCCGAATAGAGATGTATAACGTGATAACTTTTAATTTAAATATAAAATTTAACCACAAAAATATTAAAACATATACTTAAGTCAGAAATAAAAAATGTCCTGGTGGCTACAGCTAAGCATTTTGACAATTAAAATATATATATTTTTTTGCAGAAAAACATTTTAAAATATTTCGTTAAATCATATTCTTTTAAATTAAAAAGAAGTTTATTTTATCAATACCAAATATAACAACATCAACTGACAGATATAGGACTTGTAAACGCATTATATGGGTAATCATTCTAATTATAAAATGTGAAAAAATTATATTTAAATTTCTACAGGAATAACAACATGTATTCAGAATATTTAAAAAGAATCTTAAAAGGTAATATACAAATCTTATTTTCAGTTTAATGAAACACTTTTAAAAAGGCACTGAATTACCATAGTCCCTATATGGCTTACAGCTCAAAAACTCGCAAACACAATAAAACGCAGAAAGTAAACACGAGTAATCAGACCATTTTTAATGCAAAAAGGCTACTTTTATAGTTGGCTGCTTAAAAAGCAATTTTTAGTTTTGTGGCACACAAAAATATATATTTAAGTAAAGATAAATAGTTTACTAACGAATATTACAGTAACTTTTTTTAACACATATGTTTGCCGGGTTAAACAAGGGGATTTTAATGTAACGAAAATGTCGCAAGTTCATATGATCTTTGTTAAAGTAATCATAAAATAATTTTTTACCTAAAACACTAAGTGTTTCAAGATTATCTAGTATTTGGTACTTTTGACCTTGAGGTGAACACGGAATGAGCATTACTTGTTATGTGACACGTACACACATGTTTAACCAAACAAAGCAATAGTTTGTTGACAAAAAGAAACAATCAAATAATTTTTTAACGCACTTGTTTGCACCTACATGTCGTAGCCAAAGGGTTATGACATAATTAACAGATATCAAGGTCAAAAAATTTTTGAAATATACAAAAGTAGCGCTGCATATTTTTTTTTTTGCTGCATAAGGTCCTGCGATTTAGGCACCAAGAGACAATTAAAAATTTGAATAAAATAAAACATTCAAAATTAAGGAAGATAAAAATGAACTCAACTAAAAAAGATAATATTCGCTAAGTTTTGATCCTTTAATCCCTTATCGTTTTTCAAAATTAACACGTTCCAAATTGACATCTCCCAAATATATAATAACAAAAGTGTCGCATCATATAAAAAAATGTTCAATAGAGGACCTTAGCGCCATAAGTAGAGAGTGGAATTAAAAAAAAAAAAGCTAAGTAAGCAAGTAAAACTCCCAAAAGCACGGATAAGCAGGAAATTAGAAATAATTAAACAATTAAATTTTTAATTAATTTTATTTTCCTTGAAAATCTAAAAATCCAAAAGTTACTTAAGTTTGATGGAGTTAAAAAAAAAATAAAAAGTTAATTATATAGATATGTATATTTTTTGTAAGTTTTATATTGTAATCTAATAGCGCACTTAAAAGTCTGTTACTAGTTTTTACCACAACTTAAAAAATGTAATTTTTTATTTGCCTGAATTTATGCTTTTTACCCATTTTTTATTTAAGAGCGTTTGATATCATTGTGCAACATGATTTAATTATAGTATTCCTTTTGTAGACCAAAACCAATAAAAAGTATCATTAGCTAAGTTTTTGGAAATCGTCGGTGTTTTTGGTTTACAAATGATATACTTTACCTTTCACTTTTTCAAGGGTTTTAAATAAAAGTTGGCTTCACTCTTGGTAATAAAGTGTCAAGTATGTTACCTTTTATTAATAAATGATATCAATTTCTACATTTTACTCTTGTCATTGTATTATTTACATCTTTATATGTATGTATATATATGTATATATAGCGTTGGTGACTGACTGACAGACTGACGGGCTGACTCATTTATCATCGTTCATCCCAAACATGTTGAGTTAGAGACTTAAAATTTGGACTGTGGGTCTCTCTGTATATGCCTTTATTTACTAAGACGGGATTTTAGGAAGTTCGGACATAAAAGGGTAAAAATTGGCCAGATATAGGAAACATTGAATGGTTATATTTCCTAAGCTATACACGATAGAAAGAAAATTTTAAATTCATTGTATTTCGATCCTTAAATAAATGGACATATGTATGTCTAGCACTTTTAAACCCTAAAAGATAAAACAAGGAAAGAATTGTAAAAAGCGCCCTCACCGAAAGAAGAAATACGTTCTTTGGTCAAGAGTTTTATTTCTGAATTAATCCAAAAACGTATTTTTAATTTTTAAGTACAAAACCTACTAAGGTTTTCTAAAAACAAATCTATTTGGGATTAGTAGAAAAAAAACGGGAGAAAAACAGGGTAATGTTGAAACTGTTCAGTTCCACTTAATGTACCTTTACAGGGTAATAAATATATTACGACATGTCAAAATATGTTGTGGAATAATACAAAATTTCATTATGTAAAAGCATAATGTATTTAGTAGGAGAAAATATGGATACAAAATATGACAAGTGTTTATTTTCTAAACCATTAACAATTAACTTAACATTAACAACCTCCAACGAAGGTGGCTACACATATTTTATAAAACAAAATATGTACAAACAATCAAAATCAACGCAGAAATTTTTTATGTTGTGCCGTTACCACAAAAGAAAACAAACAAGAACAAAAATAGTTTTTGATCTTACCAATACCATCCGTGTTAACATGAAATATAATAATAACAGACTTTTATTCTGTTTTTTTTTTTTAACACAGAGAGAAATTCATATTATTTTAAGTCAACTTTAGAAATTTTTCACCAATAGATGTATAGGCAAAAAACCAAATTTCGTTGGACATTTCTGCTAACTTCTTTTATTTGTATCTACTCGCCATATATGGAAACGAGTCACAGTGAGACGTATGGAAGTAATACCTTCGAGTGTTTTGCATTTCTGTATCAGAGCGTGGAATATGATTTTTAATGCAAATATATTAAAAATTTTAAAATCACAAGAAAGTATTGGTATGGACTTTCTGATTCATAGATTAAATTTCCCTATAACCAGTTTTTAATAACACAAAAATTTTAATATTGAAAAATTCTTGAATTTTATTTTTTTAATATAATTTCTTAAAATAATTTCCATTGCATACCCTTTTATTAAATAAAAAATAAAAAATTAATCATCTTTAACTGCATAGAAAAATTATTTCAACATACAAAATAAAACTTCTTAAAAAAATAAGTAGTAATTTTTCTGCTTAATAAATCCTTTTTCGTCCTTCGACCTATCGAGTGTTTAAAAAACAGCAAGTATGTAGTTCCAAAACTGTGATCCTTGACTTTGTAGAAAAATCTCGTCATTTAAAAAATCCAGGTGCTTGATTCAGTTTAATTAGCTTTAGAATTATTATTTTTTTGCTTCGAAGATAAATCCTTTGGGCTTAAATTCTTAAAACCAAGCTTTTCCATTTTCTTGACACGTTTTATCTGTTTGTTCAATTTTCTTTTAAAATACAGTTCTCTGCTGATGGTGCTAAGATCTTCCATTGAACATTCCTTCAAATTATTTACTCCTTTTGCTATCAATTCCTCGGTTAGTATCAATTTGGTTACTTTAAGTTTTAAATGTCTAGTTGAAGTGTGAAATAATTGTTCACGGTAGAGAAATAAAATGTAGCTTATGTTGACGCTTTTACTCGAATCCATTTTTTTAAGATTTTTCCACGGGTTTTAATATTTGTTTGAAGATATCTTTTGATCGCCTTAATTGATAATGATGGCTAGGCCCTAAACGCACTGGCTTGACCTTGAAATCTTTTTGATGTCTGCTAACCCTTTTACTACCGCAGGTAGCTACAGCCTTGTTTGCAAAAAATAATTTGTTACATTTTGTTTGTCAACAAGTTGTTGCTTCACTTAATAAGCCATATATGTATGTACGTAAGTGCCGTAAAACAATAAATTGTCATCCATTGTTTTGTTTAAGGTTACAGTTACCCAAAATACCATTTATCCTATTTAACATAGATTTTTCAAAAAGTCAGTTTTTAGTCTTTTTTGTTAGTTAAAACTTAGCATGTTATTATTTTGACAAAAATCATATATCCACGCGAATTTTTTTATTACTAAAAAAATCCTTATGTTTAGCTAGAAAACGTTTGTGAAAAAAAAACAAAAAAAAAATTAAATTATTTCACCGCGCATATTTTTCTGATTAAGTTATGTGATTTAAATTTCATACGAAAAATCTTGTTTGCGGTTGTATGACCTCGTAAAATTATTTATATAATATGATATTTTTTATTTATATCAACGTGAATACTGACTGTCACACAAGCGGTAACTAGGTTTACCTCAAACCAAAAGTTTATTTCTGACTTAACGATAGATTTTATTTTCAGGTATCGCAATAGATATTTAAAAAAATAAAACTCAATAAATAGTAACTATTTTTGGATTTTTTACGTTTTTTTGTAAAGGTAATTATTATTTTTAATTTGAACAATAATCGCTATTGTTTTAAAGTTTTTATTATATAAAAATATAAAAATTATTTCTGCCAAAAATATACTTTTGACAACAAAATTAAACAACAAATATTATTATAATTTTTTAAAAAATTAAAAATCCAAAAATTTAAAACGCACCTAATTTTTTAAAGGGTTGTGGTAATAGCATTAAGAAGGTGTACTTGATCTTGCACTTGACCTTTCGATGTTTTTTTGTACAGTCCCTGTTTTTTTCCTTTTTTTAAGAGTTTCTAATGTTAAGTTCAAAATAAATTATTTAAAAACCAAGTACTTAACTCATGAACTGATATCTTGTAGCCAAAAAAGTTTGGTATCAGAGGCAAACATATCGACTTGCAACAATTTTCTATATGTGGTCCTTCAGGGAATATAAGTTGCATTAGAAGTGATACAAATAAATATTTAGTCTATTTTTCTTTTTTTGGTAGCCCATTCCACCACATTTGCAAACTAAAACAAGTAATAAAGTTGACACATTTTGATAGGAGCAAATAGACCGATTAATAATATTTGTATTCAGCACAATAGTTTATGGCATAAAGGTTAACATGTATGCAAAATTTCAAGAAGGTGAATTAATATTCGAGTCATTTGTTACCCAAAATTCTTATTCCTGGTGGATATTTGCATTTGGGCTATGTCAAAAATTAGACCGATTATATCTTTACTGAGTATTTTAGTTATTGGCATAATTTAAGACATACGTGCAACATTTTATGGAAATAAAGTAATATTCCAGCCATTTATAGCTCAAAATGCTTATACCAAGGAACTCATATTTTGGTTCAGTAAAGTAGGTGGTGGAAGAACACATATGAAAAATTCGGCCAAAATATGGTAATATTCGAGTCAGTTATAATCCAAAGAGCTTATTCTGGGAGCACGTCTGTATGGCGGCTGTGCCCAAAAATTGACCAATTCTCACTGATAACAATATTCTTCTTGCCAGTGCCAGGAAATTGCGAACTTTAAGTGTTCACAAGAATACATGGTCACTCAGCCGGACAGACATGCTTCAATGGGCTATAAAAGTGATTCTGAGTCGTATGGTATACTTGAAGATGGATCTCAGATCAATACTTTTCAGCGTTAGAAACATCTTCGCAAACGCATAATAAATTGTATTTACTTCACCTTAAATTGAAGATATATAATAAACAATTGCGATTCAGTTTTTCTGCTAAAGCCTTTAATTTGTTAGGGTCTTTCTTCTATTCTACTTTTCTATCTCTATTAAAACCTTTATGACTAGTCCTAAAATATTATCGCCTTTGCATTTTAAATATAAAAACTAATGCACTTGTTTTTGTATATCAACATCTTAAACTACGATATCCCTTATTTAATATCCAACGACATTATCTTGAAAAAAAGCGCACAAATTATTCCCTTTGGTCACCTACGTGAAAGTTCGGCCGCGGCAGGTAAGCGTGTGTGGTGAAAATGTTACGTTTAAAGGCAAGCTACTTACCTTACTCGGAAATTTTTAACTAGCCTAGGGTTACTAACATTGTGTACCTGTAACTTTAAAGTAAGCAAGTGATGAAAAATTTTAGTTTTATGATACTTACATACTACATAAAACACACAAAGCAATAACTTGTTGACAAACAAATCTTTTTTTTACATACAAGTTTGTAACTACCTGCTACAACAAAAGGGTTACAGCATAGTGATCAAATACTAAGGACAAGTAGTTTTTTGAAAAACCAAAACCAAAACAAAATATCCTAATATTTGCGCAGGCAATTCAAGGGCAAACCTGCAATTAAAATAGAAAACTCCAGAAAAAAAAGAATATAGTATATTCGAGTTAATAGAACAATTTGAAAAATACTTTATTTTTTTACCGTAAACAAATGAGTCGCACTTCAAACCAATATTTTGAACAAATTAATAACAAGAGGAATGCATTATTTGAAGCAATATTTAATCGAAGTTCTTGGCTCCATTAGGATATTAATATATTTTTAGAGAAAATTTAATAGAAATAAAAATCTCTTTAGAAAAATTTAACAACGTGCTGTTAAGAATTCTAAGCCGAGAGACATGACTCCAAAGAAATTAATCAGAAGCTATTTTAACTGAATGCAAACCCGTTATCAATTCCCCAATCGAAAGAACACAGTATTGCAGCGGATGAAACTAAAATAAATTGCAGGTTCATATTAAACTTAAGAATTTTAAAGCTAAAACAACTCTCGGGTTCCAAACGCTGCACAGTGGGTTCAATGACACGGAAAGTGAGATTAATTCATGGGAGCCGTAATTTCAATTTTTTAAAATTTTTTTTTTTTATATCGTTAAATATGCATAAAAAGGCATATTCTGAAAAAAAAGATACACGGAAAAAAATTTTTTTTACGATTTTATAGACGATTTTATTTTTCGGAAAATTATAGTTCCTTTCAGAATTTTCGCCGTAATTTTAAAATGGAAAGTGATTTTTTTAAAAAATGAGAAGCAAACAAAAGCTTATATTGCCTTCTTTCTAAAAAATAAAAAAAAGTATACATGTTTTGCATAAATATGAATATAAGTTTAATTTAAAGTCTGAATTTGGGTCTGAAGGATTTCGAGAATTTTACAACTTTTTAAAAAAGTTAAGAAATAAATTGTTGTAATTTTTTTGTTTATCAATAATTGTCATACACTTAAAAAGAAACCATATTATGTTCATCCTCACCTTCATCATCATAATCTTTGCTATCATTACTCTTACTTTCATGTATTTCTTGAGAAATAATAGGCGATAGCAAAAGCTGTAGTTCGGAATTTGATAATTGTTGCTTTTCTTTCTGCTCATTTTGTTTATTGATACTAGATATGAATGGATCTGAACTGAGAAAAAATCTATTTAGAATATCTTCATTCGACTTTTCTCGGCTGCATTTGCAAGCAAAGTGTTCCCTATAATTTTTTGAAATCCTTATTTCTGGCTTCCTGAGCTTGTTCTAAAAGTTCTTCAGTCGGTTAAAGGGCATATTTTATGATTTCGGGACCATGAATTAAATAAAAATTTATGTATTTTAGGAGTCATAAAAAACCATTTTCACACTTTTGTGAATAAATATGACTGAAACTTGTTCCCGAATTTTGAACGAATGACTATAGCAAAGCAAAATACACGTTAGTTTTGTTAAATTCATGACTTTAAAATAAACACGACTTCAAACAGAAAAATGTTAATAGCAAAAAATTAAGCCACAAAACCGAAAATTTTCTTTTTTGTATATCAAGATAACATTTCATACTTTTAGAAAATATAAGTTCTAAAACCTAACCTTAACGTACTTAGAAGTAATGGTTCACGAAACATCAAAAATAGGTAAATTTTAAACCTTTTTTAAAAAAATCGTCAAAAATATTTTCACACATATTTTCAAAAACACTATACCATTTTTATACACCTAAATACCTGAAATTGAAGCTTTCATTCTTAAAATAACACTTTGTTAACCTTAAATTTGGAAATTACGGACTCGTTTAATGCAATATTTTACTTTTTTCGCTTTTTAAAAAAATTGCAAAAAATTTTTAACTTTGACGGGTCACTACGGAGTCAGGTGACAAAATAAATGCTTGAAAATTTAAATAGTTATGTAGAATTTTATCTTATTTTATCCGATACCAAATATCAATGCAAAAACTTAATTTTAAAAATTCAATTAAGCGTCACTTTCGAACCATTTCAACCCACAGTGCGCTGAACCGACTGTAGCACAAAAGTAGATTTCTTAAGCGATAGTACCCAGCAAAAACTTTAAATAAGTAGAAAAGTAAGTAGAATTAGCGTTAAGATACAATTCGACTTTAAAAGTACTTATTTTTGTTCGCGATGCCCGAAAACGAGTCCGATATTATTTTGGTAGTCATACCCCATACAAATAGATGATACGTTTTGACTTGACCCCTAGTAAAAAACAGCGACTGTAAACAATATTTATCTTAAAATTTTATGGCATTAAACTTAAGTTATGAAAAAACGAGTGCTTCTAAATTTTTTTTAATTGTTTAAAAAAAAATAATTTTTATTTTTTCATTTTTATTTTTAGTCAGAATAGCTCAAAGGTCTCCTTATTGTTTGCTTAAATGATTTGAAAATTTATTGTTAGTTTGATTAAGCAAAGATTCAATAACAAAAAGATGACAAAAAAATATATCACTGAAGGTGGGCATGAACGTTATTGATGCGCCTGTTCATTTGCCTTCTCCTTTGCCTCAATAGGCCACAATTTTCAATGGATTCTTTAAATGCTTGAATAAGTGAAGGATTGGTGAGTTTTTTTATATTTCCATGGCTACCGAATAGTATCTTCAGTTTCTACAACCACATGACACCCGATTGAATTGTCCCGTTGTAGAGTAATACTACTCCTTGCGACACATTTCTGGACCAAAATATTTGGTTTTGAATCGAAGATCACGTTCAGCTATGCCGTAGATATGCTGCGTTGACTTTAAATTGCTTTCGTTAACTGCGGTTTTTGGGCCGTTAAAAGAGAACTAAATATCAAATTTTGACCGACATTTCTTTTTTCCAATACAAACATACATTTTCAGATTTTGAGATCGAAAGATTAATATTTTAATTAATCTCAAAATAGCTGAAATTTATCAGTGCCAATGAGTCTACCTGGTTTTCTTGTACTATGGAAACAACTTATCTACTTACTGTATATATTTAAGGCCATAAATTAAAAACAAAATCGAAGGTTTTTAGACATTATATTTTCAAGATAAAAATTTAACTTTACCTGTTGCAAGGTTTAAAATTTCAAATAAATTTCTAAATTATTTTTTAATTACTACAAAAAAAATTTAAACCAAATTATTAAGAAACTTAATCCTGTGTTAATTTAAAAGAGGTGGCTATAAAAATAATTTGTTAAATATCTAAAGAAATAATTTTTGTTTCTCGTTTTTTGAAGCGCAATAACATGTAATAAAAAAAAGTTGAGTTAAAACAACTTGTTGATAGTAATAAAAATAGTTAATTACGCACAATTTTCTTAAGACAGGTATTAAATATCTAATTAACAAACAAATATAATACACCTGCATCATTTAATAATAATTTAGGTCAATGTCTACGTTTTGATATAGTCCTTAGACTTTGGGTATTTAAATCCTTGCGCTTAAAATAAATTAATCATTATCTACCGAGACGAACTCGAAATATCAACTAAATAGAAAAAAAACAAAAACTATACTTTTATAAAAATGGCATCGAAATCGAAAGGAAATATTAACTACACTTTATTTCTTTATCTTGACGAATTACGCCGATCTTCAAAGCACTATATGAAACTAACTCGCACTAAGCTCCTACTATCCGGTGAATTGATTACGAAAAGTATAAACAATTTAAAAAAGTGTTCTACCGAGGATTTGCAGGTTCTTAACAGGGAAATAATATTCAAAAAGAAACTCAACATACAATTGAAGCAAATCAAACAATTGGAAAAGCTGGGCCTGAAAAATCCAAATCCAAATGAAATACCTTCAACAGAGCTGTGAATCAAAAGGAGGGCTTGAGATTTTTAGCCTGAATTACGCAAAAGACTTAAGTACAAATTAACGTGACAAACAAAGGATGAAGTTTATAAATCAAAATATTTACTTATGCTACATTTAGAAAATGTGCAGCAAATTTTTTTTAAATATTTTCGACTTTTAAAATTTCGTAAGAAACACATACATATGTCTATATGATATAATGAATTCCTCAAAGTAAGTTTCAATGCAATACGCAGAAACATTTTTTATTCAACTAAAAATTTTATTCATTTAAAAACAATATTTTATTAGATCTTATCATATTGTTATCTGATTTTTATTCAAACACAATGAACGAAAACTCAAAAAAATAGTCGGCATTTTTTCCAAATAAATTTTCTCCAGATTTGAATAAAATTGTTAAACTGATTTTTTAATTTTGTTTGTAGGAAGCAATTAAACAAAAAATTATTGCTTCTTTAAAATGAATTTTGAAATTTTGGAAAAATTTACTTGAGGACAAAATATCAACTATTTTAATAAAAAAAATTAATGCTTTTGGCCAAATATTTTTTTGATTTTTCATTTCTTTTGTTTGACATAAAAATCAGATAAAAATATTATTATTTTCTAATAAAATATTCTCTGTAAAAAAATATAAGTTAAAAAAAACTGTGTATTTGAATAAAAAATTTTCAAGTTTTTCTGTGTTTAAAATATTAACTTCTTTCTTATAGAAAAATCCGAAAGTTTTGTTATTGTATTTTTGTTCTTCATAAGATCTTACAATGATATTGAGACATTAGAGGTGGAAAACGTTGTGAAAATTGTGAAGGCTGTATAAAGAAAATCATAAAAATTTAAACTGCATTGCAACCTACGCTTCGGCCCAAATATAATGTCTAAAATATATGTAAGTGAAGGATTGAATCACAGTTAATTAAATAATAAGCAATACTTCAAATTTAAAATAGACTTCTGAAAAAAATATTAAAAAAATGTGTATTTAGATTTTAAGAACATGTAAATTTGTTTTTGAATATGGCCCATCAATTTGAATAGTTTAAGGTAATAATGTTTATAATTATTTTATTTTGTATGTAATACCTAAGAGATAATAAAAAAATTTTAATAACTATCAACGTGCATTACAATTTTTGTTGATTTTGTTGAACTTGAGGGTGATTTTTGCGAAATAATAAAAGATCACAATTCAAACGGAATTTTCGCTAAAACTACTTGCAAGAAACTTCTGAAACATTCTTAAACATTATTTATAATTGTTTTACTAACAAATTTCTATGCAATAATTATCAAAAAATCCTTAATAAATGTAAAATAGTTTTTATGAATAAAGGAGTTAACTACTCGTTTTATACTTTAACATTTGGAAGCTGTATAAAAGTCTTACTTCTAAAAGGTTGTATTTATGTCAATAAAGTTAAGGCAAATTTAAGTAAATTATAGGAAGATTTAGATTGGCAGGCGTATGATCTCCCCTACAACTAAAATAAATTATGAGAATGACTCTAAGGGGTTAGAAATGGGAAAAATTATATTTTCTTACTTTTAAGTCAATAAAGTTAGACACAAATTATAAATTGAGTTCAGCAGGTTTTGAAAAAAAATATTTCTTAATACTTGTTTTGAATTTTGAGAATAATATAAATATGGGTTACAAATTGAAATTTGTGCTTTTTAGGTATCTTTTGAAACTGTCACACCAAAAAAGACAAAAGTTGAAATTTTATTTTGACTGGCCTTAAAATAATTTGAATAAAGTTTTAAGCAATTATTTTGAAGTGTGATTTTTATGAAGTTAAAGATATGTATAAAAATAAAAAATATGAATGTTGTTTGGATTTCTCTTTTAAAATTTAAGTTCTTAAGGGTAGAAAAAGGTTAAAAATTAATCATTTGGTACTTTTAAGTTACTTTTTGTAATTTTCAATATAGAAAGTCTCAAAACAACATTTTAATTGCATTCGATATATTTTGAAAACAAAACGAAAATTTCGGTAGTTTTTTTCCAATTTTGGTTAGAGAAAATGGTGAGAATTATTTTTTTTTTACTTTTAATATATTAAATATACATACATATGTCATTCAAACTGCTTTTGAATGATCTCAAATAAATATCTTCTCCTAATTTTTTAGCCGAGAAGGTAAAAAATATTAGAAAAATATATATTGATACTTTTTGGAACTTCCTTACCAAAAAAGATTCAAATCTAATTCAAATTTCCATCAAGAGCTATAAAAAGCTTAATAAATTTAAAATGTTTTCTTTAATATGGTCTCTAACGGGTAACAGCTATACTTTGTTACTTTTAAGGTCCTTTATCTAACTTTTAAGCTAAAGAAGAAAGAAACAGGTAAGAATAGTAAAATTGGTCTAGGCCGTCCATATTATGCCCTACACCAAATTGGTATCGGGGCTATATGAAAGAATTGACCATCATAATTTCATTTAATAGAGTAGCTGGTGGCATAAAAAAAAACCCATTCAAAAATTGATGGATCTGATTTTGTTCAGTATAGTAGTTAAAGGCATAAAAAAAGACACAAATTCAAAATTTTATTAGAATATTGGAATTTACAACCCAAAGTGCTTATTCCGAGAACACTTGTATGAACCGATTATATTTTGGTTTAATAGAGTCATTATTAGAATTAGAAAAGGCCCATATTGAAAATTTGGTCCAAAGTGCTTCTTTCGGGAGGACGTTTGCACGGAAAGTATGTCAAAAAGTTAAATAATCATTATCACAGACAACAAACTTTCCGCCAGTACTAAAAGTTTTATCTGTGCCAAATTTTACTAAATTTTCCTAAAAATTTTGACCTGTACTTTGATCACAAGAATACATTTGCACCCAGCCGGACGAACAGTCGGACTGATGGGCATGTTTAGATCGACTCAGAAAGTGATTCTAAGGCGTTTAGTATACTTGAAGGTGGGTTTCAGACAATTATTTTTTGGCATGTCAAACATCTGAACAGGCGCATTCATAATAGCCCTACCACTTATGTGATGTGGGTATAAAACCTTAAATTGCGTTCGACAGATATGGGAAAATATTAACGCATTTTTGGTATTTTTTTTAAATATTGTAGCAACTACAGTATTAAAAGGGTAAACCCTTACTGAGACTATGCGCTAAGAAATATGAAAATAGGTCTTGGCCTCCTTTTAAGACCAGTAGTACTTCATTGCTATTTCTGGTAAATTTTTCGAGACTATGACTCTGCAATAATTAAGTTAACCAGTATTGGCCCAGATTGAGGTTGAAAGTCATTTAAAACGCTCAAAAGGTATTTTATTTTTCGTACTTGTTGCAGATTTTGGGATGAGACTAGAAATGTGAAATTAAGGACTATTAAGCCAGATTACGGACGAAAGTTAATTAGGCGGGCAAAAAATTCTTCTCCTACAGTTTTAGTGCATTTTACTCAATTTTTTTTCGCAACTATGAGTTCTTTTATACCTAATTTAGGAGCTGTAACTCAGATTGTGATCAAAAGATTGTGGTAAAATGGCATTTTTTTACTATTATAGATCCCGATAGATTAAGTCGACTTAGTGGACGAAAGATACTTGTTTTAATTTTTTGTTTTTGTTTTCCATTTTTTGGCCCCGATCAAAGTTAAGAGCCAATTTGGCTTCCAAGATGTGTTTTTTTTCATCTCTTTTTTACTTTTTTCAAAATTTTAAAAATATGAGTCAAAAATGTGAAATTAACACAGATGGCTGTCGAAGATCAATGAGATGGTAAAAAAAGGATTACTTTACAACTTTTGTACTTTTCTGTATATTTTTAGATTATGGCTCTAAAGAATTTTCTTTTCTGTTTTTGGTATTTAGTATTTAATACGGTATAAAAAACCAACTAAAAAAATCTAACCACAGATAATGAAATTGCAGACATTCCTCCAAATGTTTTAAAGTATATGAGAGTGGATTTAAAAATGTATTGCGATCTTAGTGCCACAATATACAAATAATGACCGTGTAGCAAGGCCTTCATGTGATCCGAAATACGGATGTTGTAGAAAATAGTTTAAATAAATTGAAGAAAAGCAAAAAAATTAAAAATAGTAAAAACACGTTTGGTAAACAAAGGGACGGAAAATATAGCATTTGGCGATTCATCAATATTATAAAATGGGTTGGAATCAAAATTTAAAAATAAATATTGAGAACGTGTAGCAGTAATAAAATTAATTTATAGCATAAATATTCATTAAATTTCTTTCTAGGATAACTATGAAACTATTTAGTTAAAAGAATATTTGATGCAGGTTGTTAAAAATTTAATGCAGGGATTTAGTATGTCAAAATTTTTTGTAAACACACTTTTATAACAGGGATATTTATTATTTTTGCACAGCCTATTTAAGGACAAATGCACAAAGCTATTTTAAAAAAGGTTTATTACTTAAGAATTTTTAAAAATACATTAGTTATCTATAATTAAGATCAGTTACGTATAAATGTTTATTGTTAAGCCATTTAGCAAAGTGATGCAATATTTTCGTAAAAGTTAAGCAAAATTCTTTCTATTTGTAAAATTGCTTAAAGATTAAACCTTTTGTCTGCAACCCTTTATGAGCCTTAAAACAGGTAGTCGATTTTTATTTTCTTTGCCTCTGAGCCTCTAAGTAAAAAGGCAGGGTTAACTTTTTACATATTCGTAATACTAGAGAAAAGGCAATAAAAGTTTCACAAAAAAATAGTTATTTTTCCCAGCGATGTTAAAGTTAACAGAATCATAAAAGTGGTAAAATTAAAAACATTCACAAGTATCATAAAATCAAGTCAAAATAAATTCCTTTTTTTTAAACCAGGGACCTTAATTATACAAAGAAATTCAAAAATATTTTTTTTAATTTGTTAATTTATCTGACAAAAAAAAATTAATATACAATAAAATAAATTAAAAAGCAGATATAGCCTAATTTTAGGCCTTGACGAGGCAAATTCATGCCTAGACCAATGTCCAAGTCCAAATTAAAAATCAAAATAAAAAATCAAAATAAAAAATCAAAATAGTAAAAATTCTTAAATTGCTTTCTTTGCAATAAAGATTCAAAATATACGGACGAATTTTTATTTTTCTTTTTTTAACATAAACATTAAAAATATTTTATTTAAATAAAATTTGTTCAAAAGTTCTGGCAAAGTGTTGATCATCAAATTTATACACCAAATATTTATCACAAAGTTTTATATCTGCTTCTGTGCCGTAAACTAAAATGACATTTTCACCAGCATTTAAAAGATTTCTTTTCTTCAAAAATATTACACCAAATATAAAAGCATTAATTACATATTCAGCATAGATTTGATCTTCAAAAGTTCGAAAATGCATAAAAATCACATGATGATAAAGTGATATAAAATCACCAAGAGATCTGGTATTTGACAAGTGAATTATAGGAGCATTTGGGCGAAAGTGGGACAGATCTATAGACATATCTGGTAGAGAGGAACAAACAATTATGGCTTTAGCCTTTACTTCGAAAGATGTTGCCACACAGGCACGGGCAAGGGTGTGACTATTTAATTCAGAGGAATCACAAGATGGTTGAAGGGATAATTCAGCATCCGAAAGATTGTCGTTCATAGCATTTCGTAATAGTTGAAAGGCAAAGGCATGAGCATAATTTTCACTAGAGAAAATATACATGTCGGGATAATAAAATATATGCGGACTATGCTGAGGATCCACATGCAATTGACGTTCAGCTATAAGGTCGGGCTTTAAAAAAATAGGCTTTATCATAGTAAAAATTTGATTCATAAAGTTGACTGCTTTTGATGAGAGCTTTAACATGTCGGGCTTTGTTGGCAAGTTTTCTTGTTCTTCTTGGCAGCAGTCCTTAGTTTGTTTAACGCTAAAATCCACCAAAAAGCCGTCATAGCGTTGGGAAATCCACTCAAGATTTTTATCATGTTCCTCGTATTCATTTAAAACTAAACGAGTAAATATTCGTAGATTACAAGCCTGAAGTAAACGCAAGGCCTCAAAGAGGTCGTTTAAATACTGAATAGATCCTGGCTTGTATGAGACCAACACATTTATACCCACCTCTCGGGCAAAAGTAATATCTTCAAGCTCTTCCAGGGATATTTGCAAACGATTGCACTTGGCAGGAAAACGTACAGGTAAACGTGAACTTAGGACACCAGGTTCCATTACTACACATCTCAGCTCCTCATCCATTACCTGAGTAACAGCCAGTTGTATTGAAGAACCTATAAAAATAAAGTCACCCTCTCTACAGTCCTCAATTAAAAAGCGAGCATTAACATAAACTTTATTAAAGTCGCCAATCGAAGAGTATTTCCGCTTTGTGGTTAAGATTAGTTTATGCCCCTTTTCTAGTCTCTCAGTAGAGCTTTTAACATCCATTAAACCGATATACTGCAGACGAGGACTTAGCAAAGCAAATAGAGTTGTTGTTATGGGAAAACCATACTCTCTAGATATTTTTAGTTCACTTTCTCTTAGCATAAAAATTAGTCTTTGATGTTCCAACTCTGTGCCAATGAAAAGATCAATCATAAAACAACGTATACCCGCACGCAAATAATTTTCCAAAGAACTGTTTTCATCCTTTAAATATAACTCTATACATTGCTTATTTTCATCGATAACTTGTTCGTGTTTGTCTTCTAAAATTTCATAGCCATGAAAAAAACCTAACCATGAATCATTCGAATAATTCTCGTCGCAATTTTCAACCATTTCCAGTTCAAATTCTTCCTCTGCCTGATTACTCTCCTCTGCAGTGAGAACACTTTTATTTTCACCATCACTGGAACTCGGTTCGGCAAGAGTCAATCGTTGCTTTGTTTTTAACAAAATACTGGATATTTTTTGGGCTGTTTTTAAATAAGTTGATTCGGGCGGTAATTCTCTGTTTTGCGTTAAAGTTTCAAAAACTTCATTTTGCTGCAATTGCGCCAGCATTTCTCGAGCATGATTTATCCTTTCCAAATCTTCAGCCAACTCTGAACAATGTAACCTTTCGCATAACTCTGTGAGTATTGTTTGAGTTATTGAACTTTTGTTCATATTTTATAATTGAACGTTAGAAGAAATTGAAATTAAATTTAAAATATAACTGAAAAGAAAATAGCCACAGGGTGATAAACTTATAAATAAAAGTGTGGGGTAACAAGAAGTAATGTCTAAGCTTGAATGTTTGACACCAAAATAACAAAAATTTGTATAATTTTTTGATAAAAGCGGCACTCTGGAAATGGCCTAGTGTAGTGCATTGCGTTATAGTAGGAAAATAAGTTGTAGGAAGAAAGATGGAGAGTAATGTTTATGGATATTTAATTCCAATATTGATAGTTAAAAAGACAACTTTGAAGTTCTTACCCCCTTATGAACTTTGTGCCGAAAAAACGAGTTTTACCTAAAATCCGTAGCTCGGTTCTCTGGCTAGTCGACCACAAAAGGTGCGCTTTTCTTGAAAGACGTGAATCACCTATAAAGTCTTAGGGTACTGTTATCCTTTCAATATATATTGTGATATTTGGTTTGTAAACCGTTGTTAAATATTGTTAAATATTCATTAAACACATGCTTATGTTACACCATCAATATTTATCCCGTCAGTATTTTTTCTTTTTTGTATTGGGCGGGTTTTTTATTAAAAAATTCCACGAAAAGTTTAAAATTTCAGTTTTAAAATTTATGTATGTTAAACGTTCTACTTTTTTTTTTTTTTAATTTATTCCACAATATTTCAATATCAATTATACCTTCCACATAGTGATAGGGTTATATATCAGTTTGTCATGCCGTTTGTAATTTCTTTATTATCCATTTGCGACCCTATAATGTATATATATTCTGGATGCCTATAGATAGGAAAGTCGATATAGCCATGCCTGTCTGTCCGTCCATCGGTCTGACACTCTGTCCGTCTGCATGTTTTTTGAAATCAAGTTTTCGGAGACAACTTAGGCACTACGGACCAGTACCTGGTTTCTGTAAATTGCGAGATGCTTTCGCAACGAGAAATTTTTAAAGATTATAATAGTGTTTCAGTTAATGTGAGTCATATTATTATAATCTAATGCACGTTTACATTATACATTTATAATATTTTTTTCTTTGATTCTTTCTGTCTTTGACAGGGCGACTATAAGTTTCTCGACTCAAGAACTTCTCACATACAATACAGAAACGAGCCACAGGTATTGCTGTAAAACTATCAGAAGTATCCCTAAGATGATCACTATTTAAAATAAGCAAGATCGGCTTACCATGGATTTAGATAAAGGCAAAATACTCCAATTGCCACAATTCTCCGAGTTTTTTTAGAACAAAATCCATACAAAAAATTTAACAAATAGTTTACTTTCACGGTTAACATAATAATATATAACACCTGTTTATGGTTTTTGCTTAATTTGTTTTCTGTTTTTTAAGAGTCATAACGTGTGTGTATTTGTGTGATTGTTGCTGTACCCTTTACATAGTGGTAAGGGTATTTGTTTACCAGTTTGTCATTTGGATTGAAATATTACCTAAAGCTTAGACACCTTGCTAAAGGGTTTAATCTATGACTTTTTTCACTTAAAACCTAACCCTTTTATATGCTAAGATATGTTGAGAACAGTAGCCTGAAATCATTTAAATTTATCAGAAACCGAACAGTACCGCCTTATTTGCTGCTGGTCTGCCACATTAGCTAGAAAAGCGTCAAATAGTTGCCCAAAAGCAACCATATCGATTTCAGCACATGGTGGACTAACTTTTATCTTGCGATTCTTCAAGCAAAATTTCCGGTTACTACAAACACAATGTTTTCCGTGGCTGGTTACTGATGCCTATAGTGGTATCAGACACTGGTCAGACATCAGAGAATTTCAACGCACACCAGGGGTAGTACAACTTTCCCCATAATCTCAAGACACCCTATTTATTTAAAAATTAACAAAAAAAAAAATGATTTAAAATTAAAAGCACAAAAAATGGAAAATTCTGACGCAACAATTTCTAGCATATTTTTTGATAATCTTTGGCCTCTTATATTGGATAACAATCAATGTGATATACTAAGTTCAAATACAGTTGAACACTTTATACCGCATCAGAAATTCGACTACCAATGGGCTCATAAACTCTTAGCAAGCAAAAATTACGGTAACTATGCCGCGGCAATTGAGTTGAAATTCAAACAAGACTTTGAACAACAGTCAAACACATTTGTCGTGGATGGGGAAATAGAACATTTGCCATATCGTGAATCACATTCAAAGATCTTACCGCTAGACCAACAGTTGGCCATTATACAACGAGATGTTGAAATACGAAAAAAACTGGCTTTTGATTTTGCCAATTGCAAGTTTCCCTGGTACATACAACGACCTTCATATGAGTATGAATTAAATATAACAGAGGAGATGAAGCAATTTTTCAAGAACCCCTTTCAATATGAAATTCTTGAAAATATACAACGTTGGAAATGTCACCTGATGGTAATTGATATTGGCCCAGATGTACCATTAAGGAATTTGGAATGTTGGCTTAAGTTTTATCCTTATGTGGCCATCATAACTGTTATACACGATAATGAGCTGTTTGAAAAAATTAAATGCTTTAATCATGTTTTTCAGCCGGTGTTTATGGAAGAAAAGAAAGAAGCCATTTGGCATGAAGAATTAAATCGTTCTATTGATTTGGGTTTGCAGAAGGCCAAGAAATTATTTCTATATGAAGATGATGGAAGGGCATTTGCATTTGTATTTTCAAATTTTCGTAGTAGCTGTGTTTGTGATAATTTTAAAATATTGAGAAAAATTTAAATGTTAAAATGGTACATTTTTATGAGGAGATTTTGAAATGCAAAAATTTGTTAGCAGAAAATGTTGGACTAAATAGGCTTCTACAGGACAAAGTAAAAATTACTTTAGGGAGCAGTTTATTAAGAAGTTGATGATACTGCTTGGCAGTAAGAGGAAATGCTCCATTGATTTGATGTCCTCCCTCTATGCCCTATAAAAGCTGTTCTCCGCAACTTACATTCGATTAAGGACTTCTGGTAAGTTTGAGTGACCTGCAAACAAACTCATTACGGCTTGCTTTGTTTAAGCTTACACAGGTTCTCTTAGTTCTACCTTCATCGGGTCGCCCTATAGCATTCTAGTCAATCCGTCAACCAGATCGCCTTGTGGGCAGTTTTTGGCATTATCATTAGATAACGTTTGGCTATTTATGGAAATATTGACATCGGTTTGTATTGAATGTGCCCTGACATATGTAGATTGGCTTCCGTGGTTGCCTGGACCTCTACTGGTAGGAGAGTATTGTGGTCCAGGAGGTTAAAGTTTATCTCGGTCTTAAGGTTTTAAAAGGATACCCAGTACCATTTTTCCTTCTACCCTAAAGCCATCGGTATAACAACGCATTCCTTGGGACGTCTTTCTTAGGGTCCAACCAAGATCACCAGTCTGATATCAGCGCAGTGAAGCTATCCCTTACCTTCACTACATGTATACGAGGGTATAGCTTCACGACCCTTATATAGTTCTCCAGTTTCTTCAAAATTTGCTGATAGTTGGGCCCATAAGCCCTGTCAACTTTTTTCTCACGCCATTTTAGGCATTTCTCATCAAGTGACGCACAGTGTGGTGTGGGTGGCCAAAAATGAAAATAATATTTTTTACAATTTTAGAACTTGATTGATACAGTTTTATTACATAGTTTTCAAGTAACAATATTCAAAAATAAATTTAAAAATATGTTAATATATACAAAAGTTAGAGCTAATCAAAGTTGAATGTTTAAGGTGAATGTGAGGAATGCAAAGAAAAATGAAAAATAATGCAAATTTTCTAAGGAGTTAAAATAATATAAATTGTCGATAAAGCCAGCAGTATTTGCATTTTTATTATAGTGTGATATTACTAAAATATGGTAACGCACTTTTTTTATCCATTCAGCTCTCATATGTGTTTCGCCGTTGTTCTGAATGTGAACCAAAAAATAGTAATAATTATTAACAACTTGCAAGTTTGCCTGGCAATTAAAAAAAAAAACTATCAAAAACTATTTTTTTATAATTTAGTATAATATTATTACAAGTATGTATATTATAAAAAAGTATGTGACATTTGCGAAACGTTGCGAAAATACGATTTTTTTCATTTTTTTCAGTGTCATCAAAGGTACAAATTAAAGAATTTTTCAATATTTGGCTCAAACATACTTCTTACAGAGCAGCCCATATGGAAATAATTAACTTTTTGGAAAAGAAATTCAAGACTAAAGTGGAAAACAAATAAAAGACTTAATTTTATTTTAGCAAATTTAAAACGTAAATGGGTAAAGTGCTCCAGAAAGAAGGAGCTGTTTGAAAAAAAAAACAGTTCGTTGCTTAATTCATTTTTTAATATTAAAGAAGAACACATATTCAATGTAAATATATAATCTAATATTGATTTTCAACAATATATATGCAGATTCTCTTTGTTTTTAAAGACAATTTTGATCAGTAAAACAATAAATATTTGAAATTTTAAAAAACTGCTTAGAGAAACATGGACTTTATATGCTCAAAATATAATTCTGCTATTTTATGCCTGTTACTGTTCACAAAATACTAGTGCATTGAGCAAAATTTATAATAAACTTTGGGATTCCAGTAGGAATGTTGTCTGAGGAAGCTATAGAAGCCACTAATAAAGTTTTTAGAAAAAATTGTTTGAACCATACTCGAAAAAACAGTCGTGTGAATACTAATAAAGACATAATAGAACGAACGATTTTTCAATCTGAACGAAATTTATCTATATACACAAAAGAAAATGGAAGTTATAATAAAAGGAGCAATGAAGAGATAAATAATTTCATTATAGAAGAAAATGCTGGATATAGTTAATAGTAAATTAAATTTAATTAATAAAGGATATATGGGAAGGACATGAATCCTTGCACCGAAAACTTAGAAATTTAAAATTTTGTTATCTTTTATTAATTCAAATATTTGTGCCAAATTTCAACTCTTTACAATAACTTCTCCTATTTATGGCCGCTCGTTATATGAAAACACGACACTGTGTGACGCCTCGTAGCTTAAGGTGGATAGCCAAAATCGTCTCAAAAGCCTTGTTTCAATTAGTCCTAACTGCCCAAAATATTTCTAGACAACATAAACCTTTAATATGATCCCAATGCTGCACCTGACCATTGATAACTTTCGTAACTCAAATGGTATATTAGTGTTGGTTTGACTATGCTTTTAAGTAGCCGGGTTATAATTTTTGTATTAAGACCCATGTTAAGGCCCTCTCCTGCAAGTCCTGCCCCAAATTCAATTTTCAATCTAGGTTTACTTCAAAGTACTGGACCCTCTGGAAAGAAAGAAAGAAGGAAAAATATGAAATTTTCGTTTTCCTGTACAAAAGACTCACTTCAGTCTTTTCCGTGTTCATACTAAGACTTAAGCTGAGCCCACCTATGCGTAATACTAGTGCCGTTGTCCAGTCTAATAGAAAGAGAATTTAGATTATTTTTTTTCAGGAGTAGGATCAGATCATCTGCATTGCAATCTGGCTTAAGTCCTTCATCAGTAAAGGTCCTTAAAAGAGTGTGTACTATAGAAACCTTTAGAAGGGAGAACGATTGCCATATTGTACAGTTTAACGTTCCGGACTGTTCTTAATAGTAATATCATTTAATCCGCATATTGGAAGAGATCTGTTGGACTTGGTCTTTTCAACGAAGCTTCTGTCATCTTCTTTACGTCTTCCAACGAGATAGTATTCAAATACATTAATTGTTTGAGTAAAACGAACTTGTTTTAAGAATTACAATTTGAGTTTAGATTCAAAAATATATGCTTCAAGTTTAAGGTTTGGTAATAAAGAAGCTTTAAGGATTTTTATACCCGAAAAGACCCAATGACCACCATTATTGCAAAACAAGGAATTTATTTTTTCAATGGACATCATTAGTCTTATGCTTTAAGCGCAAAGCATAGGTCCCATTTGTAGCTGGGGCAAGGATAAAGATGGACACATACTGGAAAAAAAACTTTGCTCAAAATTTAAATTTTTTAGGGTCCTGTTAGTTGGTTTTTTTACATTATTAATTAATATATTGATGTAGAGCGTAGTATCATCAGCTTAACCAAGCCAGTACATTTAAACTCATTTCTATAACAATAAAAAAAAATACATTTTTGATTGCCTTTATTTCTTTATTTCATTTCAAACTATCGTATTATTTCTCCTTTTTAGCCTGATGTTGTTGTAGTCGTTGTAGTAGTTGTTCGGAATGGGCATATTGGTAAACGCCGTAGACAGGCGAATAACAGGAAAGTTGATTCCGCCACTGGTGCACTAAACAAAAATAACGTTGTTATAACCATTAAATAAAAAAGCAAATTTTTATAATGCATTTTATTAAAAAGGCAATTAACAACCGCTAAAGCTGCAAAAGTTAAATTATTTCTGAAATTAATTTTAGTCGCATTTATATGCAAAATGGGTCAATGTTAAGTTTTTGCAATTCAATATCGTCCACTAATATTTAAGCAGATGTTATTGCTAATGCAATTAATATTGCAACAATAAGTACTGCTGATGCAATTAGCCAATATTTAATTACAATCAACAAGTGTTTCCATTGTTTGGCTTATTTTCAATAGCAACAGAGGCAAACACTAATAAAGTAAATACCTGCGACTAACAATGTGAATCAATTGAAGGTGAACAAATATGTAAACTTCTTTTGCCTTAATTATTTATATCGCAAATAATAAGTAGATGAAATGTCAAATAAGTAGAAACAAAAATTTTTAATTTGTGTAGAACTAAGAGTGCTGTAATCTGCTGAAGTAAATCTTATCCTTATTGTTATTCCGTATAAAAATAATTTTACAAAATATTTACTTATATATATTTTTGTTTTTTATATTTAATAATTGATATACTTTAAAAAATTTTAAAATAAAATTAACTTATTATTATTTAAAAATAACTGAGAAAGTTTTTTTATATCCTTCACCATTATTCGGCTCCCGAAAAAATAACTGAACTTTACTGAAAAGCTAAAATAGTTACTTTTATCAAAGTTTTTTAAATTTGCACGAAAAGTACCATCTGAACTTTGATTAAATAAAATAAAATTATAGCGGTTGCCATGATAGACGGACAGATGAATGGCTCAAGAAATGATTCGAGTGGCTTATTTTATTTAAACTTAGGTCTTAGACTATTTATTTTTTTTGTAAGTAAAATCCGCACAAACGTTTTATTAATAGCTCTTCCAAGTAGATCCTTTTTATTAGATCAGGCTAGGTTAAGAAGAACATATGGCTGCAGAAATAATACATTAGCGAAGTGCAGCTTTTTTGCATATATTGCTCCAGTCGAGTGAGAAAAGAAATTAAGGAAATTATAATAGTCAAACTAGAATGTAAATTATGTGGTTAGAAATGGTCAACCTTTCCATAGTTCATATTCGTGAACCAAAAGCTATTCCTGATAAAAGATGGTATACACGATGCGCTAATGTTAGCTTCATTCGAAAAACTGTTCAGTTTGCTGGTACCAAGGTTCTTAGTCCGGACATTGTCCAACATCAGGCGGAACCACAATAGCTACTGGGCTTTCTAAGTCTCTTTTATTATTTTTTTTTGAACAGCATCATTAAAAAACAGTCGCGTTCTGCTGAAATGTTTGCCCGATCGACAATGATGGGTAAAAATGGCCACAATTTTCCGTATCTTTTATTTGTTAATATCGAAAAGACATTTGGAACGTCTCAGATCTAGTCTATGCAAGCTAGTCATAGTGGCTCCGCATCTAGGTTTGTTTGAACACATAGTCTCAGCATTTCTGCCAGTATATGCTACCATGCGAAGTTTGCAGAAAAAGTAAGGCATAACGTAACCGCTCTGTCCTACAATTTCCACCAGTGTATTAGTAATTTTGTTGCCTGCTCTGATCGTTATCAGACAGACAGATCAGATTTCAGCTTAAATCCCCTTAAAAATTAAAAAAATAGTTATTTTGAAGGAAAGGTTCCAGTTTAAGGTAATAAATTTAGTTAAAAACAAAGTCCACCCTCCAAGTAATACTTTCACGATTGCATGTTCTGTGTTATCATCCGGCTAAAA
This sequence comes from Melanophora roralis, assembly GCA_963583895.1. NCBI lineage: Eukaryota > Metazoa > Arthropoda > Insecta > Diptera > Rhinophoridae > Melanophora > Melanophora roralis. The sequence continues at coordinate 41,657,623 of OY757189.1, read as the reverse complement.
CTTGTAATCTCCCCACAATATTTATAGCTAGCCTTCTCTTCGGTCTATTAATTTAACAAGCTTTATTAGAAAAATAAGGCTTGAACAAGAGCTCGGGAAGAGGTAGTGCCTTTAAAAATACACATTTTTAAAAAAGTTTTGATACGCTTTATTTTACAAATTGTTAGTATTTTAGATCCGCTATTTAGTAGATATACGTTAAGCATTGAAGCATTCGGAGTGGTACTTAAACATAATTGGATCTATTTTAGGAAATTATTGGTACAATATATGTATATTTCTCAAAAACTATTGAAGCTATCGAACTTAAACGTTTACAAAGTAGTTCAGGTATTATTTATGGACTTTGAAAAAAAAGCTGCTTTGGTTGCAAAGGTTATGGAAAATGTATTTTTCCACATGCAATAAAAGGGAAAGCGGTTCAATTTGTTTGCTTTCATAAACTAAAGCAAAAAAAGTATTGGTACAAAAATAAAATAATTCCACGCAACAAAAGGAAAAAAAGGCGAAACATGCATATAATCCTTTGAAAGGCTGCCATTTGAAAGCTACCAAGCAATAAATCATATGATATCTGCTAGCCTTTAACTAAAGACCTTCTCAAGTCCATCAATAATAACTATTAATAACCCAGCAAAAAATAATCGAGATTTTGTAAGCAGTAAATACTTTTTATAGTATACTAATGCGCTTCGCAGCAAGCACTTATCTATTCCCTTATTAAATGCAATAGTGTATAGGAGTAAATGAAAAATTTTACCGTTTTACACACTCGCTTACTCAAGTGCATACTAAGAAGCACTACTGTAAGGCAGTGAGTAAAAAAAACAATACTTTTTTGTCAGGTAACGAACATAATAACTCGTCAAAACATTTATTTCGATGACGTAATAAATTTAAACAACTAAAGAAGCAATAAAATTACATGAATTAACTGGATATTCATAGCCCCGAAATAAGCACTTAACATGAAATGCAACTAAGTGGGACATCGCGAACAAATATCACGCCATACGTAAGCAGGTTTGTAAGCTTTGCTGTCTTGATATTCCCTTACAAACCTACCTACGGCGAAGCAGCAGTTTTTGCTGGGAAGTTTATTGAAGTCATTTAAGAAAGACCAAAAATATTTAAAAGATTTTTTAACATTTTTTTTAAGTCTATTAACGATTTGTGTTTAAGAACCAATAAAATAGATATAGACAGACTTAACGAAAAACACACCTAATAGATAATTTAAATTGGGATAAAATCTCAACTAATTTTTGATATTGTTGTAATAAGAATTTAAAAAAAAAAAATATTTACTTAATAAAATTTCCACAAGAAATAAAATTGGGTAATCGAGAAAGTGTCTTAAAGTCGTATGTCTTAAAGTAATAAAACAAAAAAATTTTCATAACTTCTATGAACAACTCTTCATATTTAAGTGTGTTATTTCTAACTGAGGTCTGCTGTCATTTAAAATAATATATAAAAAATTATTTTTTTTATTAACCTTATGAAAAAAGAAATCTAAGAAACTTAGGTAATATGCCACAGCATCAAAAAGTGCCACCTGCTTCAAACCAGAACAAGTGGCAGAATACATGAATCCATAAGTCCAAGAAAGATTTTTTAACATGTCTGTTGGCCTTCCAGTAAACAAGTTAACTGAAAGTTGACTGGTTGATACCCATTGAAGGTACCCTGCGGGAAATGGGTGTCAATTGGACGCCGTACCCGTCCTGTTACAGGTACAAAACATAAATTGGACAAAAGTTATTGGTCGTGATTGGTTAAAAAGGTACACATCAAGTAACTGGTTAAAAGGTGTTAAAGAGGTTAGAGGAAAAAAATAGAAATACTAGTCCCTAGACATAAACATACAACTGTTTATATATACACACACGCGTGCTAATACAAACAAGGTAGATTGAACAGGATCTTAAGCATTTATTGCAAAATTTCCCTATATAGGATTGGCCTGTAACCCGTTCTGAAGTGTTAGTTCTAAACCAATTTACCCTCTCAATGACAACGCAATGTAAAAGTGACAGGTTCTCTTCATATAAAGTTTTGGAACTACAACCAGTCCCTACCCTAAGGAACCATTCACGTCGATAGTCTTGGACCAGTCTACTTCCCCGTAGGGTAGGTATTGACCCTGCTTCTGATGGAAGGTGTCTAATTCGGGAAGCTCCCTTCCTCACCAGAAATTTATCAACCAAACATGTGTATAATTGCACGAACATATATAATTACCTTAAAACTTCGGATCCTTTAAGTGACAGTAGGGATTTATCCTCAATATGGTCTATTTCTTCGCCGGGATTACTCGAAAAAATTATCTAGTTAATACCAAAAAGGTTTATACAACTTTTTTAATTCAAAACTAAGGCCTTCAGATAGTATTACATGCATTAAAAAACAATGGCCGTATATTTTGCACAGATACAGTTTACTTTTATATGGAAACAAAAAACCTAAGAAACAGGTCCTATGTTAAAATGGTTTCGTTTGAAAAAGAATTTTTTATTCATATTTTTTATTATTGAATCTTTGCCTTTAGCGAACTAACAATAATTATTCCCTTAAGAAAAAATTACAGTACTTTTAAATCATCATAAAAAAATATGAAAAAGGATGATATAATGAGGCACCTTGTGAATTACTTAAATATATTTTATAGTTATTACGGTCGCTGATATAACTTGTAGCCAGCAATTATTAGTATTTTAAATTGCAAAGATATTATTTTGATAAACAATTATATTTACATACTGAGAAGTCGTTTAACATATGTGTCCTAAATATTTAAGATCACAAAATGTTGATGAACGTCAATATTATTTCATATAAATACGTTGACTTTTAATTATAGTTTTCATTTGTTTCAGTGTAAGCAAGTGATAAATATATTAAACATAATGCTGTCCAGAAACTTTCTATTCTATTTGGTTGTCGTCACCGGTTTATTACTATTAAGTGCACCGCAAGCTGAATCAACTATTATGTTGTTCCTGTGCCTTGTAAGATCACCATTATGTCCATTTCGTACAACAACAACTACAACGACTACAACAACTGAATAATATGGAAGTTTAGTAATCAGGATTGAATAATGCAGAATAAACGAAATTATTGGAAGCCAATAATAAAATTATTATAATTGGGTAACCTGGTCATATTTTCATTTATTAAGGGTCAATTGAAATAAAAATGAAAAATAAGTTCTAAATTTATTTGCGTTTTACTTGGATCTTGTAAAAAATATTAATAAGAAAAATGTGTAACTTTAAATATTTGGCTGGACTGCATAGTCCTTAAGGCTACAGCAGGCATTATGTAACATTTCTTTCTGTCTTAATCCTAAATTTAGCTTTTTCAAACACAAAATTTTATCTGTAAGAGAAATCTAAGGATGGTTTTTTTGTTGCCTTAACTAAGATTTTTTACTGTTTTTATACCTTTCACATAGTGATAAAAGTATATATCAGTTTGTCATTCCGTTTGTAATTTCTTTATTATTCATTTGCAATCCCATAAAGTATATATATTCTGGATCCTTATAAATAGGGAAGTTGATATAGCCATGTCCGTCTGTCCGTCTGTACGTCTGTCCGTCTGTTGAAATCAAGTTTCCGAAGTCAAATAAAAAGATACAGACCAGTTAATGGTGTCAAACTATTAGAAATATACTGGAGGCAATCGCGATTTAAAATCAGCAAAATCGGTTTACTATTGACCGAGATATAAGCGAAAACCCAAAGTAACCCATTTTTTTAGGACAAAATTCGTGAATATATCCCTATATATCTCAGTAAGTATAGTCAATCTTGCCACAAAACTCGGATACTCCTAAAGAAGGGACCTAAATAATGGAAAAAGTTTTTTCAGATAGGACCAGGGGAAGGGGTATTTTTCCTACAATTGTACAAATTTGATGAAATATTTTATGCGCTATATCTTGTAAACTAGAACAGCTATCGATTTCGAATATTCTACAAAAAGTAATAATCAAATAAATCATACATTTTGGAGAAAAGCAGGGGGATTAGAACATCCCATAACATTTAACAAGTTTTATTAACCTTTAAATATGGATAATGTCGAAAACTTTTAAAACTCTCGACCTCAAATCTTCTTTATCTATTTCTATTATTCATACGATCGTTAAAATTTTGTTATTTTTTCCATGAACTTTAAAACTCGCACAAGGTTTTTTATTATATTGTTTGCAGTACAAAATTACTCGGCTGGGTATATTTAAAGACCAATGTGAAGGGTATATAACAGAGTTCGAAATTGCTCACTCACTTCTCATTCGTGAGAAAGAGTGTGAGCGCTGTGTTTACTACAGCAATTTTTCATTAATGAATGAGTTTTTAAAAAACGTTTTGTGCCTTCTCACTCTCGAGTGAGAAAAAAAAATTTTTTTTTCACCAGTCATAAGTGAGAAGTGAAAAGAAAAATTTACTTTTTTTTTCACGAACATAAATGAAAAGCATCAAATTCGAGTACTTCTCATAAGTGAGAAATCATAAATGAATTTTTTCGCGAAGCATTCATAAATGTGTACACATAAAATTTTTTGGTCATGTTACTGGTGCTGCCATATGTAAAATTTTGTCGCATAATTTTTAAAATGCTTAAAAAAAGTAGGAATAATTTTTTTTTAAACAACTGTTATACGTTGTGGTTCTTAACTACTTTTTTTAATTTTCTTGCTTTCATAATAAAATATTTGCATTTATTTAACTTCATTTCATTTAAATTTTTCAATGAATCCGATTTAATGATTTTAGTAATAAAAATATGCGGTTAAGGTTTTACAAAAATGGGAAGCATTACTCCAGTGACAAACAAAAGCATCGTCACCATCACTAACATCATTACTTTGTATATCTTGTTTGTGAAGTAGTTTGTAATGTCTTTCACTAAGTTCCTTTTTGAACGATTCTATTAAGCAAATACTTTTTTTGAAGATGCATCGTACAACACATATTTTTCAAAATTAAATTGTCTTTTAGGCACTGATTGTTATTCACTTCACGCTATTTAAAATCCAAATAAGGTTCTTTTACAAATATTTAATGTTGATATTGCAAAAAAATAGAGCTGTTACACACACTCATGCAAATTTTAAAAGGATTGGAAAAAATTGCATTCCGCTTTACCACCATTAGAGATAATTGTTCATCATTTCATTTTGTTTGGGATTTTCCACTAATTTGAAAGGTATTTTATACCTGCCTGTCCGTCATCCTTTTAGGTATTAGGTATATTGTTACAAAAAACTGTGGTGGTTATTATACAATACACACGCAAATCTTTTTATGTACAACAATTTGAAACTTTATCTTTGAGGTCAATTAAATAGAACCTAAGAGTTTGAAGGAGTTCTATTTGCAAAAGTAAGGTAAATTAAAAAAAGAGCAGTTACGACCTTGAACACAATACACAAGAAATACTTTTTTTTTATCAGAAAACGTCAATTAAAAATTTAGGAAAATATTTCAAAAATATTTTTAAAGATTGCTATGAAAATTTGTGTCAGTGAAGACTATAAAATTTCTAAAAAATCACAACATAAAATATAATGTATTATTTAAGTTTCTTAACAAAAACAATTTTTTTATAAATATGACTTTTTCACAATAAATACTGCTAAAAGTAATCCTTTAAATTAATATTTATTTATTATTTATTATTTTATAGGGTTTGTTGTTGGTTAAGTTTGTCTATATGCATTTCATTGGTTCTTACACCAAATCATCAGTAGACTTCAACCACCCAAATTCTTAAAAAACTCATGAATATTTTCTGTCTTTATACAATAATCTCATCAAACAAAATGAGAATTACTATAAAAAACCAAAACGTTCAAGTTTTTTTAAGAATCCAACAAACCATTATTCGCTATTCGCTTGTTTTGATTTTCTTTTTCCCCTTACATTTGAATAACCATTGGTTATTACTAAATGTATGCATATAGACAAACTTAACCAACAACAAACCCTATAAATTAACAAGAAAATTGGGATTAAATCCTAAATAATTTGAAAATTGTGTTGTTTAACAACAAGGTTTTGTTTTCAGTTGCCCCTCAATACATTTAGTAATAACCAATGGTTATTCAAATGTAAGGGGAAAAAGAAAATCAAAACAAGCGAATAGCGGTTTGTTGGATTCTTAAAAAAACTTGAACGTTTTGGTTTTTTATAGTAATTCTCATTTTGTTTGATGAGATTATTGTATAAAGACAGAAAATATTCATGAGTTTTTTAAGAATTTGGGTGGTTGAAGTCTACTGATGATTTGGTGTAAGAACCAATGAAATGCATATAGACAAACTTAACCAACAACAAACCCTATAAATTAACAAGAAAATTGGGATTAAATCCTAAATAATTTGAAAATTGTATTATTTATTATATTATCAAAATAAAAAAAATTTATGTAAATGCAAGAATTTTTTTTACTATTATTGGGAGTACAAATTTCACACGCTTAAAAAATTATTTTCCGGCAACTCTGTTACAAAGCGTGAAAAATATTAAAGCAACACTCGCACTCATAAAAGAATGAATCGAAAGTGAAAAGAAGAAATTTCTCATTCATTTGTGAGTGAGAAATAAAATTTGGTTTTTACTTTTCATTTGTGATTTGTGAGCGTGAAAAAAAAAACGACAAACTTCTCATAAGTGAGTGAGGGTTGGCAAAAATTTTTTCACGCTCTTTTATGAACGTGAGAAGAAAATTTTTTTTTTAGGATTTTTCGCTCTCGAGATTTTTCATGAATGGTGTTTTTTTATCGCTCACTCTTGAGAAAATTTGTACTCTGGTATATAAGATTCGGCACAGCCGAATATAGCGCTCTTACTTGTTTTTTTTTAATTTTATTTTATATGAAGGAAAAATTTAAAAAATATTTTTAGCCAGTACAAGGTAAATATAATCTAATTGTGTTGGAACTGAAAGCTCTATGCACCACTGAGGAGTAAGAACGAAGAGAATGAATTTTTGTAAAATTAAGGAGAGAATGCAGCCTTTTAAAACGCAGCTTGGTTTGCAGTTAGATATTTCAACTTCTTCATTTACAATTTCGACAATGTTATCTGCTTCCAATGTATGGATAGAACATTGAAAACTTAATGAAAACATTTAACTTTGCTGTAAGAATTAATTTAAAATTTTATTTTGCAAAGCTAACTGTGTAAAAGGCACCTAAGATCCTAATTCAAATTAAAACCTTTCTGGCACAAAATTCTTAATTTTAGTCTGTGAGGAAATTAATATTTTTTTTAATAAAAAAACGTGAGGGATTAATTTAAATAAGAAATATTTAACTTAAGATTTATTCTCAAAGCTGTAAAATCCGTTTATAAATACACACAAAAAGTTATCTAAGAAAGCTTTACTTAAATCAAGCCATAGCGGTGTCAAAAGTACGGTGAGTACGGTTTTTCTTAAATCAAGTACGATATTTCTTACTCCAAGTAAAATTTTTCAAGTACGAATTTCTTACTTTTAGCCACAATTAAGCAAAAAAAGGATTGATTTAAGTTCGCAACGGTACATAATGTAAGGTCAGTTTATGCCCTAAACGGGATTATTTCGAAAATGAAATGTCATTTTTTTGATTTATGGAGCTTTATTAAAGAAGAAGAATTTTATGTTTTATTTTTATTTTAAAGACACTTAAAATTTACAATCTAAAAATTTCATTTTTTGTACTTAACGAAGCTGAGATTCGAACCAGGGACTTTCTGCACTGCAGCACAAGCGCGTTACCTCTAGGCCACCGAGACACTTTGTTTTCAAATGTAAAATAATATATTAAAACAACAAGCTTTTTTCTGCTTAACTTGTTAAAGCAATCCGAATAGGCTTGATTTAAGAAAATGTAAGTAAGGATCGTACTTAAAAATTTCAAGAAAAAATTTTGGATAAATTCAAGAATAAAATTCTTGATTTTAGAAAGCGAGTTTTCTTTCTGTGTACAAGTTCTTCAAGTCGATTTTTTTTTCTACTGAAACTGCCTTAAAATCCAAAGTTCACTATTTTAATTTAGCATCTCCAAAGAACAATTACCAAGATTATATAACGAATTTGCTCTCATTGAACTCTTGTCCTCTATATGTGGGCCGAAAACACAATTCCATAACAAAAGCCACCAAAAATTTTTGGTTAATGCGAATGGTTTAAGAACCAACAAAGATATGGTGAGATGAGTGAGGCCCTAACAGAAGTAAAAAATTTGGCATATTAAGGGTAACCAGCACCTATGGTAACTGGAGTTGTATTTAAGCGATACAAAAATTTAAGAAAGGTGGTAAATTCAAAGAGGGAAAACAAAAATTACAGCAATGTTGTAAAATTAAAAAATATGGAAACAAAAACCATTTTAGAAAAATTTTCAAAAAGTAAAAATCTCAATCAAAAGACTCGATTACTTGCAAGGCTTCGTGCAAAAATTAAAATAGGAGTCCAATGAGTGACCCGCCCATCAAACTGAGGAATTAAAATCAAAATTTTTGAAGCTTAAGAAAGGATAAATAATCATTTAAATAATACAAACAGCAATCAATCAAAGACGATTTAGTTGAATGTTCACATTCCAACTAAGATGAGTTCATAGCAGCAGTAGGCCGGTTTTAAAACACCAAGCCTGCGAGTGCAGGTAAAATATCTTCGAAGCTATATCAGAGTACACCGTCTCTAATAGGAAGAGGGCACCTAATTATGATAAATCTTGTCAAATTTCGAGAAATAAGTATTCTTTTAATTGAATTTAAGTTTCTTTTAAGCATACTGTGTAAAAGATGAGATCAAGAAAGTGATATAGTCTTTTAAGTGCATCTTTTGGCTAAGAAAATTAGCTATCGACCAAATTTTTTCACACAAATAAACCTTGAAAAAGACACATTAAAATTTAAACGATACACACTATGTATATTTTAGAGACAAAAAAGTCATCTTAAACACCTTGATTAAAAAAAAAATTTCTTGAAATTATGCCCGCGATCAGACTCCATCAAAACGGGACCTCTCCAGGCGGCTACGGAAGTAATAAAATGAATGAGATTCACCACACTTGGGATCGTTGGAAACGCCAAGAACGTTCTCTGGAAATATATAAAGAAAAAAACATAAAATAAAATCTGATAAAGCAATCTCAATTGATTAGGGCAGCGGTTAATTCAAATGATTGGGATTCGTTGCCCTATAGTTATTCCTGTCTTATAACCAACTGCAATCCCTGATAGAGGATGATGGATTTGATAGGCCAATGTTGACCACAATCAACAGGCTATTAAATCAATGATCACCAAAGTGCCTGATCCAAGCATCGTCCAATGCCGGTCAAAAGCAGTATGACAGCTTCTACAGAAGTTGCCTAAATGCAGTGTGAACTATTGGTATGGGTCTCGGCTTTTCTAGATATACAAACCGTTTGAAACATTTTGGATCTATATTTGGCCAGGTTATACTAGTACACAGACAAAAAAACTCGCTCTCTAAAATCAAGAATTTTATTCTTGAATTTATCCAAAATCTTTCTTGAAATTTTTAAGTACGATCCGTATTTACATTTTCTTAAATCAAGCTTATTCGGATTGCTTCAACAAATCAAGCAGAAAAATGCTTGTTGTTTTAATATATTATTTTACATTTGAAAACAAAGTGTCTCGATGGTCTAGAGGTAACGTGCTTGTGCTGCAGTACAGAAATCCCTGGTTCGAATCTCAGCTTCGTTAGGACAAAAACAAAATTTTTAAATTATAAATTTTAAGTATCTATAAAATAAAAATAAAATTTAAAATTCTTCTTCTTTAATAAAGCTCCCTAAGTCAAAAAAAAAGACGTTTAATATTCGAAAAAATCCCGTTAACGGCTTAAATCAATCAATCTTTTTCTGGCTTAAATCAAGTACTGTTCCGAGCTTAAATCAATTCTTTTTTGGCTTAATTGTGGCTAAAAGTTAGAAATTCGTACTTGAAAAATTTTACTTGGAGTAAGAAATTTCGTACTTGATTTAAGAAAAACCGTACTCACCGTACTTTTGACACCGCTATGGCTTGATTTAAGTAAAGTTTTCTTAGATAAGTTTTTGTGTGCAGTAGTAGTTTGTTGGACTATCTAGCCCCGGCAATTCTGCAGGCGCATTTATCAAGGCAGAGTTTAAAGGAAAAGAGGAGAATGTCTCAAAAGTGTTTGGTGACGCCAATATTACCCGTAAGATCCTTAGCAAGTGTATCAAAACAGTTGCCCGCATTGGACCAGTGTTCTCTCACCCACACCAGACTGTTGTTAGAATACTTTTTCATCCAATTCAACGATGTGCGTTATTCAAGGACTTGTTTTTAAGTAGAGTAAACATCGGTAATGGATCTAGTAGCGGCTCCACTGTCGGTGAAAACCAAGCCTGTAACTTACTGAATTCATCATTTTAAAGGTTCTGTTGTGCAGAAGTCATTTAAATCGGAAGCAAACCCAGCGGTCCCAATATTGCTTGCACAAAGCTTACAAAGCGGTGTTGGGTGTTTTTGTGAAAATCATCAACAAAATTAAAAAAGATATGCAAACCATTTGATAAATAGAGTGAAAAAAGCACGCACCAAACTGCAGTGATTGCAAGGCATACCTTAGCCAGGCCATGAATAATTAATGTGAAAACTTCTACCATTCAAATTATTCAGATATAATTATGCTTACAATCCTGATCTTGTAAATTCAAACCGAAATAGGCGTATTCATAGAAAAATTGTGTATTGCATAGGAACAACAAAATTATTAATTTTATCGCTTGTTTATTTATAAACCAAACAGAAAAAAAATGTTAAGAAGAATTTAGTACCGAATGTTACCGGGTGTTACTTTGTTTGTCTTTTGGAAAATATTTGCTTTTCCTTTGGGAATGGTTTTAATGAAGTGTCCGTCCTTTAATAAATCATATGTTAAACCATAAAAAGGCCATAAAGGGACTGTATTATCATTCTTTCTTTTCTTGAAACAAAACGTTTGTGCTCAAGTCTCAAAAAAGATGTAAAAAGATAAATAAAGAAAAAATTAAAATTATATAAAAAAAAATTCACAAAACGGCATATCAAAGCAATCTTTAATAATAACCTTCCCCATTTCCTAATAATTTTCTCCACATAATTTGATTTTATTCTCCAGTTCTTTGGCAATCTATTAATTGCTGTTTATAGAATACTAAAGACACAGCAGGCATTCACGCTTACTTTATGAGAAGCAGAAAAATTATCTGGATTTTGTTAAGGTTATTTTGGCTTTGAGTGTTTTTTGTTAGTATTGTTTTGGCTTAAATTACATAAAACAGACATAAAAATAACGGGATGTGATACTTTTTTTCTGTGTTATTTTGTATTAGGTAAAATAAATTTGTATTTGTGTATTGTTAGAAGCTTTTGTAACCTGTTCTGTAACTTTGTTTTTGTTATCGAAATCCATTTAAGGCATATGGCCAAACGTTAAGTGTCGCCAAAAACTAAAATAGTTTACCTTCATCTACCAAAAATCAACCAACAACAGAAACAATATAAACAGCTTGTTGTATATACAAATACACATATCTACGTGTGTTTTTGGTAAAAAAATGTTTTGCATACATGTGTGTGTAATTATGTGTTTATCTTTTGGTAGCTATAAAATTTATATAAACTACAAAGCGATTGGAATATTAGGGCTGTCCTTACCATAAATTTTATATAAAGATAAGGTGAAAGGAATTGTTTATAAGATTTGTCTGCTGTAGCAGCTAAAGAGAAAAGGGTATTTTCTTTTGAACAAGTATAGGTTTAATTGTGGACAAACCAAAGATAGATAAGCTGACTAATAGATAAGAAAATGAAAAACCTTTTTATTCTAATTACGAACAAATACATTAAAATATGCAAAGTTTTTTTTTTGTGGTTCATGGCATGAAAGCATTGAATATATACTGGATTTGAAGCAATATGAATATCATTGGCATATTACACCTTAGAAGTTATGTGTTTACTAATTATACCCACACCATACACGTGGTAGGGACATTATGCGTTTGTGCAGATGTTTGAAATGCTCAAAAATAATGATCTGAGAAGCACCTTTAAATATACCGATCGATTTCGAATCAAATCCTGAGTCAATTTAAGCATGTCCGACTGGGTGTCCAATTATTTTTGTAATCGAAGATTAGGTCGTAGCTTTGAAGATATTTCGATAAAATTTTTACACAAATAATTTTTTGACATTTGCACGAAGCATATTTTTTGTGATAGTAATTGGTAAAATTTTTGATATAGCCCCCATACAAATGCCCTCCTGGAAATACGTTTTTGGCTATAATTGACTCGAATATTTCTTTATTTTAACAAAATTTTGCACACATTTTTATCTTTTAAAAAAGTACTTAACCGGTCGACAATTTATAATCAAAGAGGAAAACCACTTAAGTTGCTCTCAACCAATAGAGGCTGGTGTACCTCAAGGGAGTATATTAGGTCCCATTTTGTAAGTGCATTACATAGCGGATATGCCAACCAACAGTTTTACACACACGTCGACATTTGCTAATGATACCGCTTTCCTCAGTTTTCATAAAGACCCCAAAAAGACCTTGGAACCAACTTCAAAACAACGTAACCAAAGTAGAGAAATGGGCAAATTTATGGGGAATAAAAACTAATGAACAAAAAAGCACCCACGTAACTTTTACTTTACAATTTGGTGCTACGGTATACAATTATGGGGCACTGCTTTCACATCCAATATAGAAAAAATTTAACGCCGTAAAAACAAAATACAAAGAACGGCAACTGGTGCTTCTTTAGTTTTTAAAAACAGTAATTTCTAAAAGAATTTTTAAGTTCCGCTGGTTAAATGCGAAATCCTAAATTATGTGGACAAGTATTTAAACAAGCTGGAAACACATCCAAATCTGCTTGCACGAAACATTTAGCAAAATAGTGGACACACTCGTCTGAAAAGAAGGGATACTATTGCGCATAGATGAAATCATTGAAATCAATTAATTTTATTATGAGAACTTTAATTGTAGTCTGGCACTGACTGGACTAATATTAATTACTTAGTCTTAAGATTTAAATACTTATTGTTAGTTCACATAAGCGAAGATGGAAATTTTTCAAAAAAAGAAAAAAATTTTTATCTTTATGCTGCAAACAAATATTATCGGTTTTTAAAAGAGCACTATACAAATATAGCATAATATGGTAGGGCTTGACCGAATATAATTTTCTTGCTTGTTCAAAAAAAAAAAAAAAACAAAGGATCGGAGGAGCTCACTGTACAAAGACTGTCTCAAACTCAAAAAAGTCTTCAACCACAACCATTAAACTTTGCCTTAGTGGTATTTAGATAAACCATTTCAAGATATTCATCAGTGGCTAACAGCATCATATTCGATTCTAGGCTTTTTCAGAAATTTGCTCCTTAATTTAATATTACTTGTTAGCTCTTCTTCTAGCATATGTTTTTATCTACTATGACTGCACCGACGATATGTTGTTTGTTGGTATGCTTTTTTTATGTTTTTTTAAGTGTCTTAAGGGGAAATTCCAACGAGTTAAGGGTCAGCTTATTTTTTTTCTTTTTATACCTTTACCACACGTGATATTTTGCGGATGATGATAACGCATTAAAGTAAAAGTCTAAAGTTTTAAGCACATCCGTCGGTCCGGCTTGGTGTATAAATATTCTAGCGGTCATAGTGCAGGTCAAATATTTATTTAAATAAATACTGACACAGTGTTTTTTTTTTGGCATGTGGACTAAGCCTATTGTTTGAAGCGAAGATAGGGCTCTTTTTTGCCATAGCCTCCATTTAAATGTCGTTCCGGGGGGAATAAGCATCTTGATCTAAAACTGGCTCCAAAATTATTCTACCTTATCAAAGTTAAACTTATGTGTCTAATCCAAGCGCGGATCCAGCTCAATACGGGTGGAATTTTAAATGAAGCACACTCTCTTGAAAACTAGCTTCTGGTGGCTTATTAAAACAAAGGCTCGACAAAAATTATATATTTAGATTAATTATCAATGAATGAATAATTTGGCGTTTCCTGTTTAAACAAATTGCTTAGGCATGACATCTACGTCCATTTTAGATTTATTATGTACGTTTATGCAACATTGCTAATTATTTAAGCCTGTACTCTGCCATGGTTGATCTCAGCCATATTTTACTGAGACGAAGGGTGGAAAATGACCTCTCAGCCGTAGCATTACTAACAAGCATTAAAGCAAATATGATGAGTATTTTTCGCAAGTTTTGGTAAATATCTGAAGAAAACCTTGCTAAAACATGTATTAAATTTTCTGAGCGGTCTTTAATAAATTTTCCATTTTTGTTTCCAATGCAAAATTTCAGCCTTTAATATCGATATAAGCAGTTTTTATACCCTTCGCATAGTGATAAGTCATTCAGTTGGTCATTCCGTTTGTAATTTCTTTATTATCCATTTGCGACCCCATAAAGAATATGTATTCTGGATCCTTATAGATAGTGAAGTTGATATAGCCATGTCCGTCTGTCTGTCTGTCTGTCTGTCTGTCTGTCTGTCTGTCTGTCTGTCCGTCTGTTGAAATCAAGTTTTCGGAGTCAAATAAAAAGATACAGATCAGTTAATGGTGTCAAACGATTAGAAATATCCCGCTTACAATCGCTTTTTAAAATCAGCAAAATCGGTTCACTATTGACCGAGATATAAGCGAAAACCCAAAACAACCCATTTTTTTAGGACAAAATCCGTGCATATATCCCTATATATCTCAGTAAGTATAGTCAATATTGCCACAAAACTTGGCACGGATACTCTTAAAGTAGGCACCTAAATAATGGAAAATTTTTTTTCATTTTATTTTTTATGCGCTATATCTCGGAAACTATAACAGCTATCGACTTAAAATGTTCTACAAAAAGTAATTGTACAAAAAGACCTACATTTAAAAAAAAATTTTGGGTGGAGGCAAAAAAAGGGGTATCTCCCATACAAATTTACAATTTTATTAAATTTTCGATACGCTATATCTGGGAAACTCTAACAGCTATCGAAATGAAATGTTCTACAAAAAGTATTTGGACAACAAAACCTACGCTTTAATGTAAAAATTTTTTTGGTGGAGGGGGGGGCGAGTATGGGGTATCTCCCATACAATTTCACAATTTTTATGAAATTTCCGATTCGCCACATCTGGGAAACTCTAACAGCTATCGACTTTGAATATTCTACAAAAAGAAATAATCAAATAATTCATACATTTTGGAAAAAAAAAGTTGGAGTGGAGCAGGGGGATTGTAACATCCCATAAAAATTAACAACTTTTATTAACCTTTTAATATGAGTAATGTCGAAAGCTTTTAAGACTCTCTACCTCAAACCTTCTTTATCTATTTCTATTATTCGTACGAACGTTAAAATTTTGTAAAGTTTTTTATGGACTTTGAAGCTCGCACAAGGTATTTTAATTATATTATTTGCAGTACAAAATAACTCGGCAGGGTATATTTAAAGACCAATATGAAGGGTATATAAGATTCGGGACTGCCGAATATAGCGCTCTTACTTGTTTCTTTTATATAAATTTTTTCCAACTTTAATAAATTATCTGAAAGTTGTGAAATTAAAATTTTCAAATCAGTAAATGTAGTAATATTTTGAGGCAGAAGTTGAGGGATGTTAAAAAAATAAGGCATGTCCTTTGAAAAACGTGTTTTAAGTCCTGTAAAGCAGATACAATTAGGGGCTTGTAGCTCTCGATGCGATATTATACTTCGACATTCACTATTTTTTTTTCCTTCATATCTTGGCTTTTCAACTTAAGTTTCCATACCAAGGCAAATATTTTTTGTCTCTTCAAAAAAAGTTTTAAATTGTGTTTGTGTCTCATATCTTTTAGTCACAAGACATATTATCAGCGGTTTTAAGAAATTATCCTCGTTCAAAATATATTTTCTGCTTTTTTTGAAATTTCACTAATCCAAAATTTGAATATGCAATACATTTGTTTAATAAATATATGATTCGTTTGAAATTTAATACTTTTGGGGACATCAAAACCTAGTCCCTAGATTTCCTTTACGGTAAAAAACATGTTTTAATACACGTGTACAACGAAATATGCGTTTAAAAAATTTAAACACTTTATCAGTAGCATTTAGGTAAAGACGGTAGTTTAAGGCATCTGTTTCTGTTATTCTATTCCTTCTATTTATCCACAAAACCACAAAATGGCCAATCATGAATCTTAATAAAATAATTGTGATAGTTGTTGCTATTGATCGTTATGCCATGGGTTGAGTTTGTTTCCATTGCTTT
The DNA here is from genome assembly GCA_963583895.1 of Melanophora roralis. Taxonomy (NCBI): domain Eukaryota; kingdom Metazoa; phylum Arthropoda; class Insecta; order Diptera; family Rhinophoridae; genus Melanophora; species Melanophora roralis. Next base: position 41,641,292 of record OY757189.1, on the reverse strand, counting down.
TACCACTACTACAAAGTATAAATAATGCATTGCTAGTTGGTCAGTTAGGATCTTCTATTTATTAAGTAAAATATAAACAAGTTACTCTAGCTAAAACTAATAAGTTTTGTAAAAAAATAAAAAATAATTTTATCCACACAACTACGGTGGCAATATTTGAAATACCATCTTCAATTTTGCGGTTTGATCTCTGGCTATGAGTCTGTGCTGTAATATAGGCTGTAATATGGTTGGGCTTGGCCGACTGTAACTTTATTTCTGTTAAAATTTAAAACCTTTAAAATATTGGAAACTAAATTTTATATTTAAAAAATATTTTAAAACATTAGATTTAAATTTGTTTTGGTATCTATCGGTTTTAGTTATTTCTAACCTCCTCTATTACAATGTACAGTATTAAACATTGCAAAGGAGGTCTGCTACAAATTTGTTGCAAGATAGATAAAATATATAAACTTAAAACTACTGCCAGAATATGCAAGTGTTGCACATAACTACTTGTAACCAATCCGTGGTTGCCATAAATTGTAATCACCACCCTCAGGCAGTACTAATAACTGATACGAAAATGTAATATAAAAAAAGGATTCAATGTTTATTATATTTAAAAAAATATTTAACCTTGTAAGTTTAAAGTTAGGCGTACACATGTAGATTTGCATTTTGTTGGAAAAAATATATAAAAAATCCTAAGTTGAAATTTTGGTTAAAAAAAATAAGAAATAAAATTTATTGGCTGGGGGGCAAGTAATATTTTTAATTCATTAAAAAACATACCAGTGGCCTCAAAAGAGGGGGAAATTTAGGAATATGTCAGAGACACTAATATATTTCTAAGGCTGTTCCACTGGTCATTCCCTAATGTCGCACAGTGACAATAAAAAAAGGAAACTACCACAAAGTGTTAAAACTAACACACACCTTTAAATTGATTAAATTTGGTGGTTTTATTTCCAAGGATTCGTTTTCTTCCCATATATCCCTAAAATAAAAATTTTTTATGATGGAAAATAAAATCATTTGTTTAATAAGATACAGATATTAGATATAATATGCTTTCCGATATAACTAAATTTATTTTAGTTCCGAGCAAAAATACACCACAAAAATTTATATTTTCAAATAAAGTGAAAAACAATAATTACAAATAAATGTCTTTGCCAAACACCAACGTCAATAGCAATATACCCTGATATGTTTAAAAGAACGAATAAAACTATATTAACAAGAATAGAAATTATATTAACTGAAAATTAGATTTTTTTTATAAATATATGCATAAATACAAGAATACGTTGCGGGTTGTCATCAGAATAGGCTACATACACAGATCTTTTGCATAAAGTTCAACCCTTCCTAGTTGGCGATATTTTGTACGTAGAATAGGTAAGAAAAAGCATTGAAAAGAGAAAAAGAGTGATGGGAAGAGGTAAAAACTGCCTTAAACATGAGCATTTTGAGATTTTCGTGGTCCATTGTGCATTCTTTCAAGGAAAAAGTAAGAAAAATAAAGATTAAAACATCAATTAAAAAGGAAACAAGTGGTTAGAAAAAAAAAATAAGGAAAATACCGAAAAACAATAAGGAAAAAATTAAAACACTCATCCGAAAACTCCATCTAGATTGCCTTTCTCTTAGCCACCTGATTTCTTTGACGAACCCAGTGATGTTTTCCAACTTTTACCCAACCACTTGACCCTATGGTCCCTAAGTTGATGAGCATCTAGTGTCTGTTGAATTCAGTTCCAACTACATAACCCTAGCCACCCGGCAGTCACCCCTTTTTTCCTACTGAAGTTTTGTAATGTCAAGCAACCGAGTTATAAGCTTTCCATAATAATGATTCTTTGGTTTTCTTACAGTTTCCTCCTTATGTGTCACATCCGGAGGCATGCCATTACGAATGAGCTTGTAGGCAATTTTATTGCAATCTACTCGCAGTGTCCCAGAATTTAAATAAGTTTAAATTTTAGGTGTCCGTTGTCCTACAAGGGTCTTCTTGCAGTTCAAGTGATGCAAAGTAAAACACATCTTTGAACCTTGGGAAGAAGTTTCTTATATCAGCACTTTTCCACTGCCTTTCACCTTAGAGTGCAACCATTCTTCCACATAGGTCTTAAAATCTGATTACCACTTTTTCTTGCAACCTTAAGCTCTTTCTTGTGGGTTTTTTACATGTAAAGTATGCATTAAGACTTTTTTTCCTTTCCTAAGTATTTCTTTTCCATCACAGCTTATTATCAAGGGTTACCCTAATATATTTAGACTCACATGCCAGTTTTAACTTTAAACCATTGGCTGTTGGGCTATTTAAGGTCACGGTCTCATACTTCTTGTCGAAGAGAACTAGTTTTGTCTTGTCAGGATTCACGTCAAACCCCTTGTCTGGCGCCTAGGAAGAAAGCGCACGCAACGCCGATTGCTGCAGCTTCCTGAAGGTTGCACAATGGGTTCGATGACACCGAAAGTGGCGATTAATTCATGGAAGCCGTAATATACATTTTTTTGATTTATTTTTCAAATCGTTAAATATGCATAAAAAGGCATATTCTGAAAAAAATACACGGAAAAAAATTTTTTTTTAATATTTTATAGACATTTTTATTTTTCGGAAGTTATAGTTTGTTACAGAATTTTCGCCGTAATTTTAAAATGGAAAGTGATTTTTTTAAAAATTGAAAAGCAAACAAAAGCTTATCTTGTCTTCTTTCTAAAAAATAAAAAAATAAATATATATTTTGCATATATGTATATGAATATAAGTTTAATTTAAAGTCTGAATTTGGGTTTTGAAGGATTTTGAGAATTGTACAACTTTTTTAAAAAAGTAACGAAACAGATTTTTATATTTATTTTTGTTTATCAATAATTGTCATACATTAAAAAAGAAACCATATTGTGTTCATCCTCACCTTCATCATCCTAATCTTCGCTATCATTACTCTCATTATCATGTACACGCAGAGAAAAAACATGATAGGTAAATGGTCATTGAGGTCATAACTTGTTTATAGCAGTCCCATATAGTTCAAACGACTAAATATAGTAGTCCAAATAGCATTTGAAAACTTATTTTTTCTCCTAATCTTTTAAGTATTAGTTTCAACACCATAATATGGTCATTGATATTAAAGTGGTAAATGTAGTAGCTCTAACTATGTTGTAGGAAATTAAATGTTTGTAACAAAAAATTTTTATAGGGAAAATTGTTTGCACTTTATTTGTTTGTGTTATTTATAGCTTTAAGTATTATATAAAATATATGATAAAACAAACGCAAAATTAAAAATGAGGTATTTGTAAATTTATAAATTGATTGCAAGTATTTAATTTTTATAAAGGTTTTTTGAACCTATATAAATATATAAAACTAAAAAAAAATTTTTTAAATTTGACAATAATAACATTTTTGTAAGTAGCATAGTTGTACAAAAAAGAACTGTTTGTCATCATTATTAATTTTTTCTCAAAAGTACTAATTTTTGTAATGCTATCAAATTTGGTGTAAATACGACCAGCATATGTTTGTACAGAAAATACAATTTTTTAAGACGCTTTCAAAAGCCAAAACAAGCGTCATTTCAAGTTTAAATTTTAAAAGTGCGGGTTGTGTTAAAATAAAAATGAGTAATTTTAAATTAATAAAAATGGTTTTTGAAGGAAAAAAAGCCATAATGGCAATAGATTTTAACAAACTTTTTAACTATAACACATTTATTGAATCGGGTAATTAATATTTGATATAATTGTGACGTACAAAACATAAAAACAGTTTTCTTTTTTCAGCGAAGAAAATTTATTGTATTGCCGAAAGTACTAACGTTAACATTTTAACGTATGATTTTGTTATAAGGCCGGACCTTTTTTTAATAGTTATTGAACAATATATAAATACAGTGGATTTTGTGATTGAAATAAAATTAGGTGTGTACAAAAGAATTACTTAACAAGTTTTACTAATGACAACATCAATGATCTTTTAAAAAGATGTTTTGGAAGTCGTCTTAGATTTAAGGTTATTGTAACATTAATGAAATTGTTACAAGAAAGCACACGAAACATCTCAGGCGATTTCCTAATCGAATTTTAAAAAATTAACATCAGTACGTACATATGTACGTACATACATGTAATACCTGCATGGTTTTATCTTCTTTTTAGATTAACATAGACTTTAATATTCTTTACCCCAATGCAAAATCAATATCAGAGTGGAAAAAGTTTCACAATAAATTAATAATCAAGTCCGAAAAGTTAAAGGACCTAAGGGTTCAAGAAATTCTTCAATATATAAAATCTGCTGGTGATGAAGGTATTTACATTTTACTTGTGTATTATTTGTATACAAATTTAAAATTTGGAAAATTTTTTTAAGACTCGCAAATCGCGCTCTCATTGATGTTAATTCCCTATCATTTGACTAACTGTAGACAGCAAAGCAAGGGAGAAATTCAGCAGTCATTTATATATTACTGCAAGGTACTTAATACCCTGTTCTTATTTGATAATATTTAAGCACCCGTCTAATTTTTGTTATTTTTTTATATTAATTTTAATAGAACGTATTAACAGCAGATGATGAAATACGAGCTCGCGTTCTTCAACTTAAAATTGAAAGGCAACCCAAAGTCTATTTTATTGGCGATTCTAGCAAAATTATTTGCATGGCATTCGTCGAAATTTGCGGTAAGCGTTTAAAGTTCGAAAACCCTTTGCAGGCCGTCGAAGTGTGCTTCAAATGCTTCATGTCCATTAACATTAAATATCCAAGGTACAGCAGCCACGTATGGTTATTTGTGCAAAATATAATTTTCGATGTAAAGACACCTTGGGATACAATTATACCCTCTGTTAATACTCTTATAAAAGAGTTAAAAATGGAAGCAACAAACTAATTGGTATTAGTATGTAAATATGTGTTGAGAAAATTTTTATTATTTCATTTATCAAAGTAATTTTTTCCTTTCCTGAAATGTTTTTGATTTGGTTAAGTTTACATGAATCATTTTTTACATGACTATTTTTTGTTTCTCTTTTAAAATAACTTGAAAAATCTACTTTCGTTTATACAATGTTTTGAAAAAGCAAGATATTCGTAAATCGTTAATTTTTTTTATTCTCTCAAACGTATTTTACGTTTGTGTACATGCCATACATGGGAGTATTTTATTCAATTGAGGAGTTAGTTGTTCATTTAATACAATTTATTAAAAAAAATGCAAAGAAAGCAGGTTCAACCATTTTAATTAACTCCTTTCATTACTAACATTATAAAAAAAATTAAATAAATACTGAGTTATAATGAAAAACTCCCATGCCTGTTTTATATAAAACGCCTTTTTAATAATCAAAAATTATTATATAGTCTACTTTTTTTGCTAGAATTGCTACAATCAAAATGAGTTCATTTAATTGTTTTAATTGCCTCAAAGTATTTACAAATGTCAATGATTTAATTAGTCATTTAAAAAAAAAACATAATATATCTTCCATGCCATGCTGCTTTCGTAGCTGCAATCGCACTTTTAGTATTTTTGAATCTTATAGACGTCACTTACTTATTCATTCTAAAAATTTAAAAACTGTAAAGAAAGATATATTAAAAGATACGTATAATTTTGTCAATCCAGATAATCAGTTTTATTACACCACATCTCAAGTTGCTTCAACTGATGAAATTTTATCTTCAGATATACGCTTAGATCTTATAAAACAAATTGTAAAAGCTTATTGCAATGAAAAAATACCGAGAAATCAAACATTAGAAATAATCAAGAATGTTTCAAATTATTTTAAAAAATAAACTCAAAAATTGTAATGTTACTAGAGACCTACTTACATTTGTTGAAAAGCTTTGTGATAATAATATTATCGAATCAGAATATAAATTTATCAAAGCGCTTAAGGAGACCAACTTTTTTGTGGAAGTTCGTTTTCTCTCTTTACATAAAGAACTAGAAGAGGTGATGATTTTAAGCGGTCAAACGATTTTAAAAAATATTAATTATTCTGTGGCAATTTTGCCATTGAAAGAAGTGTTTAAAATACTTTTTACAAAAACAAAATTTTTAAACGAAATTATTTTTTAAATTAAAAAATTAGAACATCAGAATGATGATGTAACTCATAACTTTATACAAAGTACTCTTTGGAAAAGTAAAGTAAATAGATTATTAAAAAATTCTGATGAAGATGTGTTTTATATACCACTGTTCGTTTATTTTGACGAGTTTGAACCTAACAATTCTCTAGGGTCACATGCAGGATTTCAAAAACTTGGTGGGGTTTATGTCAAAATTCCCTGCATTCCTAATTTTTTGCAGTCTAAACTATCTCACATTTTTGTAGCCATGTTATTGTTTTCTGATGACAGAAAAAAATTTGGCAACACTTCTACATTCACTCCTTTCATAGAAGAGCTTAATTATTTACAAAATACTGGTATTGAAGTCAATACCCAAATTAGTGGCAAAAAAATAAATAGAGTAAAAATTATACCATCGATAATTTTAGGTGATAACCTCGGATTAAATACAATTCTTGGCTTCTCTGAGAGTTTTAGTGGCAATTTCTATTGTCGCTTATGTAAACATCATAAAAGTGAAATGCAAGTGAAGACTTATGAAAATGTTGAGACGTTAAGAAATGTTGAGAACTATACCGAAGATTTGGCAACAAATAATTTTAAACTTACAGGTGTAAAAGAATATTCCGTTTGGAACAAATTAAATAACTTTCATGTTACAAATAACTTTTCTGTTGATGTAATGCACGACCTCCTGGAGGGCGTATGCCACTATGTGTTGATTTTTATTATTAAACGCTTCGTTGAAGACCTTAATTTTTTTTCTGTCGAGCAATTAAATTACAGAATGTTAACTTTTAACTACGGGCCGATTCATTCTAAAAACAAGCCACCAATTTTTGATAAGGATACTTTTAAAAAAAAGCATATTACTAAACTCAAGTTTTCGGCTTCAGAAACTTTCGTTTTTGTAAAATGCTTTGGTTTATTGGTTGGCGATTTAGTTTTTGATTGCGAAGAATGGTCTTTGTATACACTTCTGAGACAAATTTTACATATAGCCTGCGAGTCTAGTTCAACACAAAAGGGCATAGCCGAACACTTAAATCAGTTGGTTTGTGAACATAATGCGTTGTATCTTAAGTTAACAAATTCTACTTTAAAGCCAAAATTTCATAACATGCAACATTACTCGACTATAATTAAAAAAGTTGGTCCGCTTAAAGGTATCTCTTCTATGAGATTTGAGTCGGTGCATAAAGTTTTAAAGGGTATATGTAACAGCTCCAATAATAAAACAAATATTTTGAAAACTATTTTTGTAAAATATCAAATAAAGCTGATAGATTTTTTTATAAATTATGACGATATTATTAACGAAAAAATTAAAGCTGGAGTTTTAAAATTGGTTGAAAAAAATTTTTTGGAAAAGTATAATATATACTCTGAGTTCTCGTTTCACACCACATCATACCTTCAATATGACCATTTTTTTTTTAAACCAGGAATGGTAGTTCACATAGGTGAATATGAAGATGAAATTCCATTGTTTGGATTAATAAATTATATATGTTTTAAAAATAAGTCTTATTTTTTATGCATTCAAAGACTTTTAAATCATGGTTTTGACCTGCATTATTATGCGTATCGTATTGACTACGAAGATATTTATTTATCTGTTAATATTGAGTCCTTAAAGTCAGATTTTATTGGATATGTTTGTGTTACAAAAGATAATTTAATGTTTTTACATTAAAAAAATTTATAAAGCTAGCTCTTGTAAAGAATGTTAACTTTTTGTTTTTTTTCTTATAAATTTTAAAAACAAATAAATATTTTTATATGTAAATATGTAAATATGCATTTATTAATTGCTTAATTATTTTTAAATACCTGTGTACAGTTATGTATGTAATTTTTAAAGAAAATTTTTATTTAAAACTATTTTTTCTTAACAATAAATAAATATATAAAAAGCACAAAAATTTACTATTATTTTTATAAGAAGCCTTTATGGTTTTAGGAAACATAATAATATGTTACAGGTGATATTTTAAATAGCTCTCGGAAACATAAATATATGTTCGAGATAAAATATTGAATGGTCCATATGAACAAAAAAACATGTTAAACGTGACGATAAACAATGGTTAGCATATACAAACATATAATGATTCACAAGACCTTGCCAAAAATATGTTTGATATAATCATTAAGCCAATCATTAATGATAGTTTGTGTTTGTGATTGTATCAACCATGTTTTTTCATTGCGTGTATTTCTTAAAAAATAATAGGCGATAGCAAAAGCTGTAGTTCGGAATTTGATAATTGTTGCTTTTCTTTCCCGCTCATTTTGTTTATTAATACTAAATATGAATGGTTCTGAACTGAGAAAAAATCTATTTAAAATATCTTTACTCGATTTTTCTCACCTGCATTTGCGAGCAAAGTGTTCAATATAATTTTCAAAATCTTTATTTCTGGCTTCCTGACCTTCTTCTTAAAGTTCTCCAATCGGTAAAAGGGCATATTTTATGATTTCGGGACCATAAATTGAAAATTTATTGATTTGTAGGACTCATATAAAACCATTTTAACACTCTCGTAAATGAAGATGACTGAACCTTGTTCACGCAGCTATCTCCGACAACAATAGTAAGCATTCAACGAACAATAGTTTTGTTAAATACATGTTTTGACAAAACACAACTTCAAAAAAAAAATGTTAATAGCAAAAAATGGAGCAACAAAACCGCAAATTTTCTTTTTTGTACTATCAAACTAGGATTTTATACTTTTAGAAAATATAAGATTCAAAGCCCAACCTTAACTAACTTAAAAGTTATGGTTCACGAAACATCAAAAATAGGCTAATTTTGGACCTTTTTTAAAAAAATCGTCAAAAATATTTTCACATATATTTTCAAAAACACTACATCATTTTTGTACACTCTTTTAGCTGAAATTGAAGGTTCTATTCTTAAAATAAACTTTGTTAACGTTAAATTTGAAAATTACGGACTCGTTTAATGCAAAATTTTACTTTTTTCGCTTTTTAAAAAAATTTCAAAAAATGTACTTTGACACGTCACTACAAAGTCAGCTGACAAGATAGATGCTTGAAAACTTACATGGTTATGTAAAATTTTATTTTATTTTATCCGATACCAAATTTTTATAAAAAAACTTAATTCTAAAAATTCAATTAACCCTTTCGGTACATCTTTTTTGATTTTGAATTAAAAAATTCAATTTTTTTATTATCTGGCCTATATTATTTTTAATAATTTTCGGTTTTTTTTCTTTTTTCAAAAAATTTACCCCAAAGTGGTTTTTAGGAATGATGCCACATGGCATCATTTGTACTCAACGGTGAAAAAAACACTATTTTTGGTGGCATAGTAGGATATATTTACATTATGTTTTACTTATTAAATTTATTTTAAATATCACAAACTTAAATAAATTATTAACACAAAGATATGTACAAAAAATAATATAAAAAAAAAAATTTAGTTCATTCATAAGTATGTATATAAAAAGTTCAAAATTTAATTCCAATTTGCATGGTAAAGTTTAAAGCAGTTTCGGGAGGCATTTGGAATGCACAAATGGATATTGCACTTAGTACATTTGTATCTTGAATATGATGAGCAATTTTTTGCCTTGCATCTCACTTTCGCTGGTGTGTACTCCGGCCAATGATTTATACTATCATACCTAATAAAAACAGGTGGAGACACTTCGCACTTCATTTTGAATGTAGTTGAACTACTTCTCTCCGAAGTTGAAGGGCTGTTTTCATGTGGTGACTTCGTTGGACGGCCACGTTTACGCCAATTGCTTTTTTGGGCTGCAAAAGATAGAAGTGCATCTGATAGATCATTCCGAAATTCTAATAGGTCTATGTAATCTTTTTTTTTTGAGCTTATTGGTTTCGCAATCATTTTTGTTCTCCAGCATATGGCCATATCAATAAAGTGGTCAAAAATTTTCAAAGTCCATTTTCTGGACCTAATTGAAATACGATAAAGGGAAAGCAGAAAATCCATTTTATCAACACCGCCCATGTTTTGGTTGTACATGGAAACCAGATTTAGTTGTTCAGTTTCATTTACCTTTTTTTCTGCCGTACAAAAACGTTTTCTTACTACGATAAAATTGTCGGTTCGTTCAACGCGATAGTCAAAGCTACCTCGCCCAGTTTTTTTAGGTCCTTTTCAGGTTGAAGCGGAATTTTTCCTATTCTATTTGTTCTGATGTTTCCTGTTGCCCATACCTCACGTTCTTTCAAATAGCGCACTAAAGCAAATGTTCTGAAAAAATTATCAAAAAAAATTTTAAAGTTTTTGTATACGGGAACTGTTTTTGTCAAATCAATGACAATATCGGAACAGAACCCAAATTTTTTTCCCCCAATAATGGTGTTCTTTCCTTGATAAATTTCTAAATCACAGATTATTCCTTTTGAGCTGCAATGGCAAAATATTTTCACGCCCCATTTAATGGGTTTCTTGCGCATATATTGTCTAAGGGCGGATTTTCCTTTAAAAGGTACCATCATTTTGTCCACACAGAGATTTTCATCTTTTGGTAAGGAGTACAGCTTCTTGTAGAAAACATCCAATAGAGGCCGAACCCTGTAAAGCTTATCATTTTTATTTGAACTTGAAGTGAATTTCAAACTATTACGCAGAGAATAAAATCGGCTCCTTGACATACAGTGACGACAAGAAGGAATCTCGGTTGCTTTCGACCAGTGCAATTTTAGACGAGGATAACCAATTGAACCGATCATTATTTCGAGAGCAATAAATTGAATTAACTCTTCACTGGAAATATTAATAGGTGTCGCCGTGTTCATGAGCGATGCTTGATTTTTTTGATGTGACGATTTCATTAAGAAGCTCCTGCGTAAAATACTCCAAAAAATATTGCATAGGAGTCTTTATACTACTTTTGGGTAAATGTTGCTCGAAGTCCGCATCTGTGGTGGACCAATTTACTCTTTTCCATTTATAACTGTCAAGCTTCTTTGATGGTTTAAACGCTATTTCCTCATCTACGAACTCTTCTTGTATATAATTATCGCTAATATCTTCTAAATTAATATCAACCGGATTCTGTTGAGATAGCTCTTCCATAACAAAAGAATTATATTTCTTCAAGGCTTCCATTAGGTCGTCTAATATGTCGGAATTATCAGAGTCCTCGTTATCAGAAATATCCGACTCATCAAAATTATTTAAAATCTTTTCAATTTCACAGTCCTTAATTTTGTTTGGCATATTTATTTCTTTACAGTGTGACAAAAAGCACTCAAAGGAGTTGATCTTATTTATCGAACGTAAAAAGTCGTTACTTTTTGTTATACACTTTAGCTCCTTTGAATAACTTTTGATGCCATATGGCGTCATACGAATTTAAAAAAATCCTACGGCTATATTGAGGGTTTTACAAATTTTACAGTTAATATTATTTATAAATGAAGTCTTTTTGCATACTTCTGCAAATAAATTTCATGATTTTTTTTTTTAAATTTTTCAAAATATAATGTTTAACAATTCACGTTTTTCAACCTTAAGACTCAATTACTTAGAGGAGTTTCAAAATAGTGGTGTTTTATTTCATAGTAACGAAAATACATAAAAATTTTGTCAAGATAATGTTTTATAAAGTTCAGAGCACAATACTTCATCAAAAAAAATAATTTTTGTCGGAATTAGCCAAAATTACAGGTCTTTAAAAACCCATGATGCCATATGGCATCAAAATACCGAAAGGGTTAAGCGTCACTTTCGAACCATTTCAACCCAACGTGCGTTGGAATGGACTTATTTCTTACCAAAACGGCAACATCGCGCAGTGTTACAACTTCAAAAACTTTTTTGTTTCAGCTTTGTTGCGAAGATTTAATTCTTTGTTAGATATAAAGAAGTGTTAAACTATGCCTATTTTGGAGAAAAAAAACGGTCAGTTAAAGCTTACAGTTTTTGTTGACTATGCAATTTATTAAAATATATTTAAAACAAATAGGTAAATGAACACATATTGTCTATAAAGTGGGTTGATTTTTTCTTTATTGTATAGTATTCTTTATCAAAGATAGTGCAAATCTGTTTTTTTAAGAATTTATTTGTCGTATGCTCTTAAAGTGGCTTACGGTAGGGAGAAGTTTTTACTGAAAAAATTCTTCAAGTTTAGGTCATAAAAACTCCCAAGAAAATAATTTTTTCTTGCGACTAGGCACAACTGTGCAATATACTTTAATTTCTCAGTACCATTCCAAGTATAAATTAGAAAATTTTTCACTAAATTGCACGAACATACACAGCTGCCCATGTAAATATTACACATATTATTTTAAAGAAAAAGTTTTAATTTATGCTAAAATGAAAAAAAAAAAATATCTGACTTTATTTATTCTATTAATTGGGCACTAATTGAATAACGAAAGTTTTTTTTATAATTATGATTCGATTTAGTTTTGAAATCTGAAGTCAAATTAGGAAGAAAAATTTAAATAATTGGATTTTTTTTTTGTAAAACCACATATTTGAGGCATGCATATACTTGCTTGATATCAAGAGAAATTGAGGCAGATCGTGAAGCATATTATAACTAGTTAAATTTATATAATCTCTCGTTTTTGTCCTCTGTCTTATGGCAGAGTTCATTTTAAAGATATATTGATAGGACATGAATCCTTGGAGTTTAAGTAATACAATTTTAGGTTTTTACTTTATTATATAAGTAAAAATGATTCTGTTTAATAAAAAAATAAAACCTTTTTATTTTTAAGCTTGTTCCTTTTTTTAAAGGACATTTTAAGGTTCTTGCTCCGAGTTAAAAGAAATTTGTTCAAATGTAACATTTATTTTCTTTGCGCTAAAGCAATTCAATTTTAGGAATATACGGAAAGGACACAAATCCCTTGAGCTTAAGTGATGAAATTTTTGGTCTGATCATGTTTTATCAATTAAAGTAAATGTGCTAAGCTTTATTACTTTATGATAACTTTGTTAAGCGTCTACGTATGCAACTATCTTTTTACCCTCAGCAGGAAACTTCCTTAACATAGGAGCAAAAGAACTCCAGTATGTGGTATCTCCCTAGTCACTTCCCTCCCACAATCCACCCCCCCCCCCCCCCCCCCCTAGTCTGTAATTGACAGCGCTGTCCTCGAGCATCGTCCATAATAATCGTATCTGCCTCTATCTTCATATATTTTTTTATTTTTGTGCGTAAGTATGTATCAGTTTTTCTTTGTTTTTATTTTGTTTTACCTTGTCCTGTTCTACTCTATACTCCAAGATTGATCCTTTTTATATATTCGGAAGCATTGCATGTAGCGCACTTAGTGATTTGGCTATTAATGGCTCCTTCTCATACTTTAAGCCTCCGAACAAAATTCGTGCATA